>VZRF01006295.1:998421-1364806 GCA_013396875.1 Vireo altiloquus
CAACCCTCCCGATTAACCCCGCCCCCTCCCCCCGGGCGCGGGGCCCGCCGCGGCTCCTGGGACGGGGGGAGCTGGCCCCGCTCCCGGCCTCAGGTGCCGCGGCGAGAGCCAAGAACCGCGGGCGGTCGGAGCCCGCGGCGGGCGTGCGGCCAGCCGGGCACCGGGGCCGGGCAGGTAACGCCGCGGTGCCCCCGGAGCCCAAGCCCTCCCCCCCGCCCTCTACCCCCGGGGGCGACAGCGGCCACGNCTGCCCGGCTTGCTCATCCGCCGGGTCCGCTCCAGGGGGCCGCTGCCGTAGCGCGTGTTCAGCTGCACATTGAACGTGCGCTGCTGCTGCTGCTCCCCCCCGAGGAGGTTCGGGCGCTGCTGCCGGCTGCCAGAGGAGCCCCCTCGGCCGGGCTGCAGGACGTACGTGATCCTCCTTAGCCTGCCCTTTTCGGGGGCTGCGAGCCCTGGTGACCAAACTGCACAGGCAGCGAGGAGGAGGAGGAAGCCCCATCTGATCCGACCCATTTCCACAGCGGGAGCCCCTGCAGCCGGCGAACTTCGCGGACCCGTGGTGCAAGGGTTTCCTCTCCGCCAAAGGACGCGTGTGTGTGCGACCTGCGCCCGGGGCGCGGATCCCTCCTCCGCTCGCTGCCCCCGAACCTGCTCCGGGCGGGGGGAAGAAGGAAAAAAGCCTCAGGATCCTCCCGCCCGCCCCCCAAACTATTAGGAAAGTTCAGCAAACACTTCGCCCCGTGGAGCAGGAAAACATCGTTGGAAGAAAGGAAGCGGCGGGTGCGAGCCGAGCTGCGAGCCGGAGCGGGAAGGGAGGAGGAGCAGCAGGGGAAGGGTGTTTGCTGGAGGGGGGTGGTCGCAATGGAGAGCAGATGTCTCGCTTGCCGGAGCTGCCAGGGGTCTGCGTGCATGTGTAAGAAACGGCCCTGGAGCCAGTGCGGGCTGCTGCGAAGCCCCTCTTTATTAAAGAGTTTGCCCGGGAGTGAGCGTGTGCGGCGGGGAGGGGGCGGGCGGAGGGTGCCCCTGCCCCGGTGCCGGCCCCGCGCAGCCAATCTGGGGCCGCCGTGACGTCAGGGGCGCTCCCGGGCGCGGGAGGGGGCCCGGCCGGGGCCAGGTGACCGCGGGCGGGGAGCGCGGCGGCCGCGGGGTCCCGGCCCCGGAGCCTGCGCCGCCCAGCCAGCCTCCACAATACCCGCTTGAAGCCGGGGCCGCCGACTTGCCGTCTGCCAGGGAGCCAGCCCGCACGGCTGCCCGAGCGGCTGGGGCAGCGTACCTGTACTTCGGCAACAGCTGAGCCTTTCTCTTCTGTTTTAACAGAGGTGAGGCTTTAAAGCCCCAAAAGTGTAGTATACGTGCTTCACTCTGTAGGTGGGAACTCGAGGAAAGCACTTAAACTTACGTTAAAGGTAAGCACATTCTTCCGTCTCAGCCTGATGAGAGCCAGAGGTTGCTTTTAGCATTAGGAGACACCATATTCTTCCTTGTTTGTTTTTGTTTGTTTTATATTCATAAAGCAGCATATATTAGTAAAGAATGAAATACAAACCACAATTGTACACTGGTAATTACCATATAAGCAAAACTGCCCACGTTTTTCTCCAGTGTGTCTTAACCAATCTCACCCTTTACCACTGTAAACAAAAAAACAAAGTTCACAAAATAACCCGAAGGTTACATCTTTTAAAACACTCAGAAGCTGATGTGTCCGAGTTCTTTCCAAGAAACTTTGTGGAGAATCAGTTTGCAAATCCAATAGCTTGGAATTCAGGTCCTCCTCCCAGGGTTCTCCTCTGCTCTTTTCCAAAGATTTAAGGACACTGACCCCGGCTCCAAACTGACGAGATTTTGCTCTTAAATGCTCTTGGCACAGCTACACAGCCGGCAAGGGGAGCAGGAGGGTTTTACATTGACTCGATTCTAGGCAAGAGCCAGTGTTAGGAGCACATGGTCCCTTCCCCCTTAGTTCTCAACTATTTAAAACTGCTCAAAAATAAATAGATGTTTTAAATAGATGAGAGATTGGAGCTTGCTGTAGTCACATTGTAAGGGATCCAGATCAATGTTAAAGGCTTCTGCTTCTGTGCCTCCAGGCATCTGAATTGAAACCCACTGTTTGAAAAGAAAATGCCACAAGTACTTGGGTATTCTAAATCCACAGCGGGTTAAATGAGAATGAAAGTCTGTGGTGCTTCAGAGAAAAACTGAGATAAAGCCTAAAAGTTTCAGAGCCCCAGTTTGAAGTTAACTGGGAAGTTAACTGCCTCTTCTCATAGCAAACATATACATCTCTTGTCTTTTTAACTTGGAAGACATTCCCAGCAAGTGACCTGTTCAGCCTTCCAAAGGCTAATTATTGTGAATCCCAACTATGCTAAATGTTTTTACAGTATTTAGGGAACAGAAAATGCCTTGAAACCAGTGTGGGAAGGTAAGGACTGAGTAAGTAGAGAGAGGCTGATGTGGTACTCAGGACTGTTGCTCTGCACAAGGCTGCTGTCCTTCAGAAGTTTTCCAGAATGAGATCACAACTCCGTGTGTGGCTGGGTTTGTTGAACAGAGGGCAAAAACTGCATCATTCCACGGCAGAAGCCAGTTGCTTTAAAGAAATGTGAGGTTTAAGTCATGTCAAGCAGGGGGCAAATGTGGTGTATTACTGGCTACTGTACAGCAAATGGTAAGGAACCTCAAGGGAAATATATCCACAAAGGTGGATGCCTTGCATAGAATCATCGAGGTATAAAAACATTCTTGAAAAAATATTTAGTGTTATCTGAAATTAATTGCTAGAGGTCAAGCACGCCTCACAAATTTAGATGGCAGATCTGATTTTCAGTGTTCTCTTTTTTTTTTTTNCCACTAGTCTGGAGGGTCTCAGATGTTAGGGACCAGGTTTGGCTGCAGTAACACATCAGGTTGGCCACAGAAGTTTTAACAGCTAAAAGAGAACTTCAGTGAACCACCACTGCAGACTAAAGCTCAACTCAAAATTTCTGCACATGTAGAAGTTTCTGCTTCCAAAGGACAAAAAGTGCATCCAGCATCAAACAGCCAGATGCTGGCCTTTTAAAATCAAGCCAGGTGGCTACTAAAGTTCTGAGGATTCTTTAGTAAATGGTGTCACTGCTTGTGGGAAACCTGCTCTGGCTGCTTCCCCACCTCCTGTGGAAGACTCTGACTTGAGTTAGCAGTGACAAACAGGAATTAGTATCTCACACTCCTTTTCAGGCACACCCCTCTTTTGAAGAAGAGTTGGGAAAGCAGTTTGCTCTGTTTCTCTTCTTGTCCCCTGTGGTTTGTGACTAAAGGGTGGACTTAAGGAAACGTAAAGTTCCTTAGTCTGTACAACACCCACCAGAGGGGCAGACCGCTGGGTACTCTGCTGTAAGGATGAGGTTGAGGCTGAGAAGGGCAGAACTGGCTGAAAGACTGGGAATAGGACAGATGCAGGAGGCAGGATTGCTTCAAGGTTTAAAGGCTTAATGGATAGGGGAGAAGCCAGTTTGAGAGTGTGAGTATCTACAAGAAGAATAAAAATAGCATTATTCAAACCAAAATAAAAGGAAAAACTAAATTGCTGTGTATGTTTTTGCTCAAGTCTCCTGACTTTGGGGTCAGTCCTGTGAGTTGAATGAGGAAGGACCATTGTTTTGAGCTGTCAAAGCTGGCAGCACTCAGACCTCTGCTGTTCTTTTCATCAAATGACTGTTGCCCCGTGTCTCTTGGAGGATGTGTTTGGGGCATAGGCTCACAGGGCAATGCAGGGACCTTTGCAGGACCTTCAGTGAGGGATGTACTGTTATGCTGAGGGTGAAGTCATGTGAGCACGGTGATCGCTGAGCCAGCCTTAGACATCACAGTGCCACCATATCTCCCTGTGACTCAGTGTCCTCATTAGCCAGGCAGTAAGCTGATGATTGGCAGTGCCTGATGTGTCCAGCTATAGGGTCAGTAAATGGCCCTGGCCATCTCATAGATCCACCAGGCAGCAAGCCTTGGCCTGTGAGGAAAGCTGGGTTGGGAGCTCACATTTAACATTAGAGTTTGACAAGGCTGAATGCTGTGTTTAACCTCAATTTTGGCTGTAGAAGAGAACTTTTACAGTACCGTAGCTCCATTAGCTTCAGTAATATTACTCCAAACTTCTTTTGACCTAAAGGAAGAAAAGCAGTCTATAATTTCTTGTAAGCTGAGAATCAGCTGGAGAGCTGTATTTGCTCTTTTCCTTTTCTGTACTATACAATTATCTACAAAAAAGGCTTGTATTTTGCAGACTAAATTATACCTTTAGCCATAGCTCTGCACAGGTAACATGACTCTAATTTGGAGAGTATTTCTTTTGAACAAAAGAAAACAGCTTAGTCTCACAGTCATCAGAGTAGGAAAAAGAAGTAGTTGATGTTTATTATGTCACTAAAGTATACGGCACGTGACTCTGAATACATACCTGATTTGCAGAGTAAGACCATGTAGATATTAGTGTCATTTCTGCATGCTATTTTTCAGAACAGAACCCTGATTGTTGTTTGTTCCTTCAGGCAGAAACTGTAATTACTCTACAGTTTGCACTAATATCCTGAGGCCTCAACTGTTCCTGAGTGTTACTGCAGTAAAAATATCATTAATAATATTTTACAAAAGGACAAGTCCTGCTCACTCTATTCATGTAGACACATTCACTTCCAAGGAACTCAGACAGTCAGACTAGGTCTGGATGGATGCGTGAGGCTTTGGAAAGAAGTAGCTTAGCTTTGCTGTACCCATTCACTACTGGTGACCTTCCTTGTGATTTGGGGATCTCTAATGACCATACTTGGCACATCCCAGTAATTCCAGACTCACTACGTTCCCTTGGGTAAACAACTTTCTGCCTCCCCCTCCTTGGATTTGCTGAATCCAAGATGCATGAATGTGCCTTCCCTAGCACCTTCTCTGAAAGATCTCCCAAAGCCACTCTCCCTCTGCTGCATTAGGCACTGTGCACACAGGCTGGGTGATAAATCCTGCCAGCTCTTCTGACTGGAATCACACAGTCCTTAAGCAGACTAGCTTTTCAGGGGCGAAGAAACTTTTATGATGAACTTGGTCCGTGATGTGAATTCGTATCTTGAGCAGTGCAGATCCTGTGTGGCACTCAGTTTCTCAAGCAGACAGATTAGCATGCAGATATTCCAGAGCCTCCAGTCTGGATAGGAAAAGAAAACAAAGTAATGATAGAGGGGGTAGGGGTCATCATTCCCACTCGTATTACTACCAAAAGAGATTACAATAAGAACTTTTTTTCTTGCATTAAGTGACACTGAAAGTTGGATCAGTTTGTCAAAAGTCTGATGCCAGTCTGCCACTACTGACCACCACCATATCCAGCAAAATACACACTTAAGGCAAGTAGGAGTAGGCTTCTTTATAAGTTGCTGACAATAGCTGTAGTAAAAGAAGTTGTGTGGATTAGTATAGTCTTGAATTCCATTTTCCCAAACTAGCAGAAATTCCTTCTAGAATATTTGGCAGTTTCACAGTCATCCTCACATACAGAAAATAACTGATTTAGAAATACAAGATTTTTTTCAAGATATGAAAATCTCCACACTGTGCTGTTGGAATTATTCTTCCCCTCAAGGAAATAAATATATGCTGTCTACAAAACAATTAAAATATCTACGGAACTTTTTTGTTAGACTATTCCTTGCAATTGTTTGTTTCTTTGTACAATCCCATGTACACATGAAAATAAATAATCTGCAGAGGAAATTAGGTGGAAAGGACCACAAAAATTAGAAAATACAAACAATTATTTCACTTTACCTTAGGAGAAGACATGTTTAAACTAGCATATTCTTCACAAAAGCAAAGTAAATATTATAACTGATATTTGAAAACTCTCACAGCGTGACTATGTCGTATGCCAAGAATACTAACTTCTACAAAAATAAACTTCAGCAGTGGACCCTGAATTTTCACTGTTGGCCTGTGTGCTGCTCAGACTTATGAAAGCTGAAGGAAAAAAGTTTGTGCAAAATAAAGCTGCTTCTGAATGTCTGAAAGTTTTCATAATTGTACATAATCTAGGCACAGACCAGCAAATCAGTGGAAGTGAAGCAGACAGAAGTGGTAACTATGAAAAGAGGAGCCCTGGCTCATGGGAACACCAGCCATGATTGCCCCTGCAGCAGCAGCTGAATAACCTGAAAGGTAATGTTTTCACAGCCTTTTCTGTGTTTGGTCTCCCCCTCTGACAGCCTGGGATGATGGTGGGTGGACAGCTTGGGTATCTCCTGTCCTGTTTAACCTTGCTTTGCCTCTCACAGAGTACTAAGCCCTGCTTAGTACCTGAGCTTGACTGTTGGGATAAACAATTGTTTAAAGACCAGCTGGGCACATGGAGCAGCAGATCCTGGCTCTCTGAATTTAAAAAAGGGCAGAATACTACTTCTAATGAAGCATTTGGAGCAGCTCCCAACACACCAATGTTATAGGTTGGGAGTGTGTGTATAGGCTCTCTGTCTGCTGCTCTTTCAAGGTTTGTGGTGGAAGGTGATGGAATGAAAATGACAAGCTTTTTATTTTAGTTTTTTGGGGGAGTTTTGTTTTGGTATTTTTTTAGTTTTTAAAGTAGATATGGAATAAAATGGGCTTTCATTTCCATCACTTTTCCTACAATAGCAAAATGTGTCTGCAGAGATGTTTAATGGCAGTCTGCAGTGTCTGTGTTTTGCATCAGGGTGCTTGAACACTGACCCTGGTCTAAGCAGGAGGACCTCTGAGGGTTACCATATGCATCTGTGATGAGGTGTGGCATCATGCCTAACAAGCAGCCTCAGGTGGAAGCAGGCACAGCTGCTGCCCATGTTGGGTAGGTCAGAAACCAGTTTCAAGAAAGCAAGCCTGCAGGGTAATAATGTAGAAGACTTCCTTGTGTAGGCTACAGGTGGGATGGAGATTGAGGACTGAAAAAACTAGGACATGCCAGAAGGGATGAAGCAGACCCCAGGAAAAGGCTCACAGATGATGCCAGGCACAGTCTGAACTGATCTTGCCACCAGGCAGGTTGTAACACAGTAGTGCTGTAGAGACACACACCAGCCCAGCACCTGTATTTAAAAAAATACAAATTCAGTCTGGCCTTATAGAAAAGAGGCTTAGCCCCCTGGTAGGGGCTGACTGCACCAGATAATCAAAATATGGTCTCTAAGTAGCCAAATCAAAGTGATGTGAGGGACTACTTGACTAGAGTCTTTCTCAGATTATAATCAGTTTTGCAGCATTCATCTGAGCCTAAGAAAACAAAAAAGGGCATGATTATGAAAATAATAAATTTTTATCCTCCCTTAACAGCTGTATTTAAAATAAGCCTCTAAAACTGTCAGATTGTTTCAAACCTGCCATCGTAATTTTACCATGCTTCCCTACGGCAGTAGCAGACGAAATCTAAACAGTAGAGGGCTTGTGGTGCGTCCCCAGCACGGCCACGCCACGGTGCTGCTGGCAGACACTGCCGTGCGGGCCCGCCGGTGAGTCACGGCCCGCAGCTCCTCCCGCTGGCCCCGCGGCCCACCTGAGGGGCAGCCTGCGCTCCCTGCTCCGCCCGGCTGCTCCCGCGCTTCTCCCGGCCCGTAGCTCTTGGCGAGCCTTCATAGCGCCAAGAAAGGGCCCCAGAAGCTGCTTTGATATCAGAGCACACGGATCTGCAGGGCGATGTAGTGGCACATGCAGCACATACGGGCAGCAAGCGGAGAGTCTTTCAGCTCTACACATCAGCATTACTAGCAGAGGAAAAATAAAGAAAAAGAAAAAGCCCGAAGGATGTGCCTCAGTGCTAAATAGCCTGTCTGTGAGTGAGATTCCCGTTTGAGTCCCATGTAGTTGGGCTGGAAAGAGTAGAACCATTATCGGCCCGGAACAGGGTCATCCAGGAAAGCAGGCATTTGCAGCATGAAGTTTCAGCTCGTGTAGCCTCGTTTCTTCACTTTTCTTATGTCAACTTTTAGCCAGCAGCACACAAAAAATTCAAATTTTCTAGATTCAGGGTCTTAGTGTAGATGAATTTGTTAGCTTTGTTCATATTAAAGTTTAAAATTTTCTGAAAAAAAGAAAAATAAGCAGATTCTTATCCTTTTCTTCCAAAACAAGTGTAGCATTTTCAAGGACCACAGTTTTGACCTATCAGTGTACATACAGTCCTGGACTGAAAAGATGTAATCTGAAGACAAAAGGAATGATCTAACTCTGCACATAAGCTTTTTGTCTGTTCCTTTTCAATGCACATTGATGTCCATCTCTGACCTAAAATCAAGTGGTACATGTACTCCTTCAAAGCTGAACTAACCTGTGTTGCCCTTCAATTTCTTTGGGGTTTTAGCCATGGCTGAAAAGGATCAGGATTCTGCTCTGGGACTGAAAGTTTGATGATTTCCAGAGTTGATTTAAAGGCAACTGCAATTATGAAAATCAGAAATTATGACTGCCAACGATTTAAATTGATATAAAGCCTCTCCAGTCAAGCAAACCAAAACAGACCATATGTAAGTCCTTAGCACTTACTGGCAAAAACACCAGTGGTTTTTTTGAGTGTTTGCCAGTTTCGTGAAAGATACAATACATAACATTTTCAGGTCTGCAGGAATCTCTTGTGATTCTTTACAATTCAGCTCATCAAGTACTGACATTTTCATCTATTTAAAGTAGCTTTTCCAAGCCTAAATCACACCGTTCTTCAGTCTTCTCTTGTCATTTGTTATCATGTATCTTTCAAAGACTAAAATAGATTTATACTAAATGATTTAGCTCTTCTCAAAGATAGGGCTGATAAATTGGACTTTCACACCTGCTACCTTTTCTTAGGCTTTCTTAGTCTTAAAGTGAGGGGGTTTGAACATCTGAAAGAATTTAAGATTTGTTGTTATTGCACAGAGGATCTCAGTGACTTGACAACACAATTAGGTAGAACAAAGTCTTTTTACAAATAGTTATGCTGAACAAAATATTCACAAAAGCAGTTTAAGTATTTCCTCGCAATTTGATGTAGGGTTTGTAAAGAAAAAAAAAAGGATCCATATTTATAACTCACCTATTAAGGGTGTTTGTTTGGAATCCACATCCAAATCTCATCTCTGTGATCTCCAGGTTTTGAGGCAGGTTCTCTTGTGCATGTTTAAGGTTGCTATTAAGAGCTCTGATCAGCACATCAGGGAAGTGGGATTTTTTTCTCCTTTCTTTTAAAGCTTGTTTATACAGATGAGCTAAGGCTGAATTTGCATTTAAACTAAACAAAACTCTTTAGCAAGTAATTTTCTTGAATATAACTCTTTCCAAATGTTTCCACAGCTAATTTTTTAAAGTGTCCAAAATTATGTCACCAGGCAGGTAGATTATTATTCACATGACAAATAAAAATCAAAAAATTGTTTTGAGTGAATTCTCTAAGAAACATTTTGTGAAGGAGAGTATGGGTATCATATTATTGAAAGACCTACAAGGGATCCTTAAAGCAGGGAGCATTTTTACTTATTTTTTGATGTGTGTCTGCTGTAAATAAGTGTTTGATAATTTGTCTCATGTATTGAAAGAAAAAGAGTTAATGTGACCATCTAGTTAGGTACATGTGTTAAATACTCCATTAGCTAGCTTTCACAGCTAAAAAAACCCATCTTTAAGGCATCTTTTTCCCCTCTGGCTGTGGAATAATCTTCAGTACATGTTAGCCTGTATCATGAAAGCTTATCTTCTCAGCAAAGGAGGCTTCAAGTTCTCTCTCACTGGTAAAGTAGTTTAGCTGTGTGCCAAGCTGGAAAACTTCACCCTCCCCCAGGGGTAAATAAAATCCCTATAAGCAAGAGTTCAAGTTGAGCAAGTTCTTCACTAGTTATTCTTTCCATGAGTCACACACATCTCTTCTGCAGAATCTGTCCAGCTCCTTGTCTCAGTGATATAAGATCAGCATAATCTAAATTATCCTTCATAGCTGAAAACAATATTAACCCCTAATACTAATGAGAATAAAAGCCCTATGCAGTAACAAACCAAACTTTTCTTCTCCTTTCCTTCTGCAGTTTTCTTCACTGTTATTCTTCTTGCTGTTTTTCCTAGGTCTGGCTCTCTAATCAAAACATCATGCTTACCTTCTCATACTGATGATTTCTAAAGCAGCCACTAATCTTCCTAATATTTTTCAGTCAGTGAGATGCTCTTCTTTTCTTATACTTTCTGATCGTGTCTCTGTCAGGAAATTATGCCACTAGCATGTGATCATTCCTCGCAGCACTCCAGGGTACAAGGCTTAGACACAAACCAGCAGCAGTGTGACGGAAGACACAGAACCTGGTTTCAAGGGCTAGCACTGCCTGTTAAAGTCCACTTTGAATTTGATTAATGGTTCTTATATTGGGGAAAACCTAATTCTCTGAGCGTACTGTCTGATCCTGTAATCAACTAGTCTTGCACAGCGTCTTAACTATTATATACTACCATTGTTTCCACAGTTTAATTCCAGCAAGAACTATAAATGTTTTTACTTTTGTGACTTAGTAAACCAGAAACACTGACTCAGAGACTAACCTATTTTACCCAAAAATGTACAGGGATGTACATTACAAGGTATAGCATTTTCAGGGCTAGGTGTTATGTTAGGAGGGTACATGAGAAACCTTTCTTCAAAAGTAAGAAAATAGCATTCAAAATAACAAAGAATGCTTAAACTGCAAATGTGGGTGAAAAACCATGAATTAATTTTCATTGCAGTGCTGAATCCCATATTGCCAGCCCATGTTAGGAGGGTACATGAGAAACCTTTCTTCAAAAGTAAGAAAATAGCATTCAAAATAACAAAGAATGCTTAAACTGCAAATGTGGGTGAAAAACCATGAATTAATTTTCATTGCAGTGCTGAATCCCATATTGCCAGCCCATGTTAGGAGGGTACATGAGAAACCTTTCTTCAAAAGTAAGAAAATAGCATTCAAAATAACAAAGAATGCTTAAACTGCAAATGTGGGTGAAAAACCATGAATTAATTTTCATTGCAGTGCTGAATCCCATATTGCCAGCCCATCTGAAATACTGTGCACAGCAAGCAGAGCAGTCCCAAGGGGGACCTTTGAGTTTTATTGGGTATTATGGTGATATGTGCACAAAGGTTTGGGTATTGTCAAGAGAATCTTGTCAAAGATAATAATCCCACTGAACTGCTTGGAATGTTTTCACAGTTTCATTTTCCAGGATATCTCCAGAAGTGTAGCTGGTGCAGATGTCTAGGCATTGTGAAAGATGAATGATATTCTCCTGACCTTCAGTAGCAGGTTAAGTCACTAGGTAGCCTGTTGAGTCCAAAAGGAGTTACACTAATATTTTGGCTGCATAAACCTGTAATTTAAAGATGTTTAAAGCCAGGATTATGAGCATATTTAAGTAACAGAAGCTATGGCACAAAACACAACTGCAGGCAATTAATTATTCTCTGTTCATCTCTTTGTTTTACTCTTTTTTTCTACCTACATGTTTTATGGTATACAGGAATAAATTCATTAGGATTTATATATAAGACATGCTAATGTACTTAGAGGAAAAATCCAAGCCCCATAACAGGTTTTGCTTTGTATTAAAAGTACAATGGTGTGAAAGCCAAGCACATGGTTTAGGCTCCCTTTTATCACTTTAGGGCTTTTCCAAACCATATACATAAATATGACTGTATAACCTGGAGATAGGAAAGCACTTGTTTAAACATGTGCATGCCCACAGTACCACAGTTTACAGAAACTCAGAGTTGGCACCGTGTTCTGACATAGAAATTTAGAGTTGCACCACATGTACTGAACAATTGCTCTAATGTTTGAAATACAATGACTGCACTATTTTGTTTCCAAGTTCTTTAGGAAAAATCAGTACAAATTTTTTTGGTATCATATTACCTCTCTAGATACTATAGAAAATATTCAGTGTATTATTTCTGAATTAGCTGTTACTTATTATACTCTAAAAAAAATTTTCAAATTAAATCTTAGGCACAACTAACTGGCACGTGGGGAAAAATCTTTAAAATTCAGTGGAAATGCTGTAGTAGCCTGTGGATTCAGAAGTGGCAGGTGGAACACAAACAAATAGAAAAGGCTAACAAAAATCTCTAAGTTATATATACCAGTTTCATTGCCATAAACCAGCAAGTCAACCAAGCACCTTGTTTTATGAGGTGTTAGAGAATCAGAGGAAAAGGGGTTGGGGGACTGTACCAAAAACAGTGCAAAGGTAGTGGAAAATCCCCCTACATTTGTCCCTGTTAGAAGACAACTCCCTATGCTGGTTGCAGTTGTGATATACGCTGTATAAACACGCACAGCTTGGTGCTCCTGAACCTAGAGAAGTTAATTTGGAAAACCCCACACATTTTCCCAGCTTAGCCTCACAGGTTTCCCCTCCATAACTTTGCATGGATCACGGTCCAGTCACTTTTGCATATGGCTACTCTCAGTGAGCAGTTGTGAGACAGAAAGATTTTGGTGACATGTTCATTCCAAGCTTATTTCTTGATGGCAAATCATACTTCTGCTTTCCTGGTGTCCAAAACTGATTTTGTCATCCTGACTCAAGGAAAGCACCTGTGTGTGACAAAGGCACTGAGCACACAGCTGCCAGTAGTATGCTAGGATGTACTAATCTGTCAGGAAATCTCTGTGAGGCTCAAAGAGAAAGAAAAGGTGCTTAGCTGTTCAAAATTACACTTTTTTAAAAGAGACACTGAAAAAATGTGAGACAAAAAGTGATCTTTTCAGCCTTGGTCTCTGCTGCATTTGACTCAGGTAGACAGAAATGTTGATGGAGTTACAGGAATGCTACAACAATTTTTTTTTTTGTACTTCAGTAGTTCTCAACAAAAATGTCAACTTATCTGGGTTTCAGCTGACACTGCCATGGCTCATTGTCTCAGGTTCATTTGTAACACTGTCTAGTTCTATTAAGCAGCTAATAATACTGCTACCTATGCAACACTTTTCATTTATAGACTTCAACACACTGGCACAGCTGTACCCCCATTTTACACAGGGGAAAAGGTAAGGAAAGCAAGGCCAACACTGGACTTTCTAACACACTCAGCAGTTTGGGTGGCAAAAGGATGACGGATATTACTTGGTTTTTTCCTCTGGCGTGCTGGAAAAGGCTTTAATTAGGCACAGTGGACTTGGAGTGTGCAGCCATTTACAGGGCTGAAGGCCCCACAGGGTTCCCGTGTCTTGCAGGCACAGCTGGTTGTGTTCCAGGGGCAGGGGCTCAACCTGAAATGTGGGAGCCCCTCCAACACAGCCCCGGGCACAGCACATCTGCTGCACCCAAACACGGCCTGCTCCCACCCTACAGGGACAAGCAGGAACACAGAGGGCAGCGACACACAGCCTTGGAAATGTTGGTGGCATGGGATCAGAGGGAATGCAAAGGGGAGACTGTGCAAGGAGAAGAGGAAACAGAACAGAAATGTCCAGGACAGTGAAAATACATTCAGGGAAGAAGAGGTGGGATACGCTGCACCTCGTACATGGAAGTTTTGATCCAGCAAAGAACATAAGCATTGCTTAGGCATCCTTTTAAATTCAAGGAGCTGGAATACAAAGATGCCACTTTTCCACTCTTATGTCTGTCTATTTTCCTGCCCTGTGCTGGAAACATTCACATAATTAGAGTCCAGTTCTCCTGAGTACAATGCCCAGGTAAATGGAAGCCTAACAGGACAGGAAGCCAGCCCCTTTCATTACACGAGAACATGATGGACCATAAAGCAGGATCCCAGGGTGAGACTGCCAGCAGTGCAGTCCTTATTGCTAGGAGCAACCCTATCAGCCCTGGGGCATAGGCATACCAATGTCATTTTCATAGCCTCATTTTCATTGCCCCACCACTTCTTTGTAAAGGTGACACTCTCTTTTAATTTCCAGCCTCCCTTTACGCACCACCACTTTATACGGACTCTGTGCTTTCTGTGTGAGAATTTTCTTTCCACCTTAGCAAAGTTCAGGCTTGTCCTGAGTGGATAACATGTATGTCAAGTTATCTGCAAGTCTATAAGCACATCGCTTATGGATTAATAACAGCTTCTATGTTTTTACAGGACTTTATATCCAGTGTACTTCCTAATACCTTGTAATTGTTAAATAAACTTCTTTTACAGAGGTGTAGAAAATGTCTAAACTACTGAAAAAGGTGTGATGTTTAAGAATTATTATCTAGACTAATAGATTTATCAGTTAAATAAATAAGCTTTAGCCTTAGAAAAACTTTTAAGTAACATAGCCTAACAAAATATGTAAATAATGTGGAATTAGGACTTTAATAACTAGATATATTAAACACACTTCAATAACATTTTAGAAAACACCAAATATTAGAATGTTTAGTCTGACAGTGAAGCTTATCTGTTAAAAACCCCATGAAATATTGACATACAGTTACTTGACAATTAGTCACATCCTGGCTCATGTGTTGAACATGAAATTCACAGTGGACTCCTCTGTTGAAAACAAAATACTTTTTCTGTGGTTTAAGGCATTTGTACTAGTTAAACTGCTAGGTAAAAAAAATTAAAATTAACAATGAACAGAAGTGTACTCTAAGAATAGGCTATCAAGTGTCCAAATACTCAAAAAAATAATAATCTAACTCTTTCTAAAACAGTTTAAGAAAAGTCACCAACAGCTGTTAGGTTCTGATTTCCTTTCAAAATTAGATTATTAATTTAGATACAACTAGAAGGTAAATTTGGCTATCCCAGTTTAAGTATCAGTCTTCATATAATGTTATTGTTCCCTATTTTGCAACAATTCCCTAATTACAAAGAAATTCCAAGTTGCTGGAAAGCCGTGCCATCAGACAGCTGGCTCAGCCAATCAAAACGAGGATTTTCTTTTTTAAGTTAATATCGCCATTCATGGCCGTGGGCTGTGTGCGGCTCTAACCCAGCTGTTCAGGATAACAAGGGAGAGACAAAGAAAGGCGTGTTTCACCCTTTCGAACCTTGCTGCACTGCTTGTGCTTAGCTGTTTCTGTGGGAAGCGATGGGATGGCACGGCCTTTGGCTGGGGCATAGCCCAGGGAGCTGGACGAGGGGACAGCCCGGGCTGGAGCAGGCACCTCCATCCAAGGGCTCCCCCGCTCCCTGCCAGGGCTGCTGTCCCAGGGAGGCTGAGCGCTCACCCGAACCCACCCTAAGCAGAGAGCACATTCCTGCCTAGTGGCTGGGAAGGGGAAAACCAAAACCAGGCCCCTCCACCAGTTTGAATCTTTGGTCACGTCTGAGTGAGTGATCGTACAGGAGTGTGCTGTGATACCTCTCTGTGCGTGGGACACGCGCTTGGGAGGTACCCACAAAACCCTGAAAATACGAGACTATAAATGTACTGCAGAGTCAACAGTAAGTGAAATGTTTTCAGAAAATCCTAAAGGGAAGAGTGGAAAAAAAACAGACCAACCCTCTGGGAACTCTGCTTTCCTAAGTCATAAAACCCTCAGTTTTCCCCGTCTGGAAAAGTTGTCCACAATGCTCAGAACAATATGCTTTTATTTTTAGCCTTTTACATCAAATAACCATGAAGAAAAAAATATCCAGTGTCAAATGTCGTGAGTGGGCAAAAGTACCATCTTGTAGTCGAGATAGATATGTTTTTAAAAGCTGGAGTTTGAGACATGAAATTGAAATTCTTCAACAAAGCTTACAAGTAAATTTAATATTTCAAGAACATGTTTATGTCCTTAACTAAAACATGTTTTCAAATTGCTTTAGTTTTTTTTATGCCATGTGTAAAAAACATTTAGTGTTCTTCACTTTGAAATTCACAAAAATTTAGAATCTTTTAAAAGTCCTGAAAAATGGACATGCCAAATGTGTTGTTAATAAACAAAAAAAATTTATTTTATTGAATAAAACAGCTTGAAAACAAGCCAAACTTCCAAAATGGAAAGGAAGATACATTTTTTTCTTCCTTTTCTGAAGGCATCCAACAGTGCAGGAATGCTTTGTTGAAAATCTAAAGATGGACAAATAATCAAAAACTTGGTGGAGCATGGAGCAGCAGACTGTATTAATTAAACCACAATTAACTTTGTGGCACTATTTGGTTTTGCATGGTTGCGCAGTATATTCATGCATATTGTATCTAATCCTGCTATCAACCAGATAGACAAAACTCCAGACACCAGGAATTTGGTTTGGCTAAGTCAAGCACAGTGACTTATTTCAGATGCTGATATATCTGTTTCTTAAAAAGAAGCATTGTTACTTTTCCCTGTCTATTCTAAAACCCAACTCAGCTGAGGCTCAGATTGCGTGGGTGTGCTCAAGGCAAACCTTCAGACAACACCCAGATATTGCAGAAATTATAAAGATGCTAATGAGCCTTTGCCTGGGTGTGTTGCTGTATCTGCAGCTGAACTGGGTCAGAGACTGAAGCTCCTGGGCACCCTCCCAGCTGCTCACTGTTGCTTTTTCTTTTTTTCACTGCCAGAGATCACTCTCTTTTGAGATCTGCCTTTGTCACTCCATGCTTCGGTTGACACTGTGAAATGACATAATTGTCATTGTCATGATTGCTTTACCATTGGTACCTCTCAATAGGTACTCACATTACAGATAGTGAAGAGCAGAGTGAACTTGGTCAGTGGCTTGCTAATGCCTGCACCCACCAGTGTGGCTCAGGCTGCCGTAGGACTTCAGAGTTTATAGCAGCAGAGAGTCATTGGAGTCACTTCTCACCTTGAGGGGCTGGCAAACCCCTTTGGGTACATGAGTCCCTCTTTCCACCCCTCCTGAGAGATGGAAACCTGCACTCCACTTCACTGGGCTAGTCAATATTCTCAGACTCTGCTGTGCCATAAATGCAGACCCTCTCAAAAGCCAATCAAAGGCAACCTTTTAGTTTGGCACAGCACAGGATAGGTGTTGAGGAACAGATACAGGTAGGGTTTCACTGCATTAACACCTGTGGCAGCGTTTCCCAGAAATCTAACAAACTGTAAGGGGAAAAGGTGATAAGAGGCAGGGTAGTTTTGGCAGCCTGCCCACCACAAACTGAATGTATGTCATGGGCAGATCCTGTGCAAAAGTCACAGCAAGCTAAACATTACAAATCCTAAAAGGTCCTTGCACAATTAACATTTTAAAAATAATGTATATTATATAAACTGCTGTGATTTAAAGAGGCCAGGAACAGGGGAAGGTAGCCTGCAGCCAGGATTGTGCTTATTAGAGTATACAATAGAAATATTAATCAAGTGAACTTAAGGGTAGGAAGCAGGCAGGAGGAAGGGTGAAAACATGACATAATCCCCTTAGTACCATGTGACATTCCAGTGCCCTGAAAAATGGGACAGGCAGACAGAAAGAGAGCAGCCCTGCCATCCTGGCTGGGAAAAGCTGATTCTACCAAGGCAGGGGTTCTGCCTGGGCTGAAAATCCACATACAATGTCTCTGAGTGCCCACCAGTGCACACCCTGGCTGGGGCAGTGTCATGAGCCCATGAAGGCCTTGAAGAGGATGTAGCTTTAATTTCCAAATGTAGCTTTAATAGGGAGTTTTGTTTTCCTTTTTCCTTCCTTGGTATTACAGATTGATGGTTTGAATTAAGCATCTTTAAGCATAATTTTCCTTTAAAGACACCATCTTTAAGGGAAAATCTCAATGGGAGTAACCTCACATGCTAAAGCACTTTGTTCCTGCGAGCATGGCAATGTTCAAAGCGTTTCCTGCAACCAGCATTCCTATCTATATTTTTCAGGATACCCTAACAGTAATATAGTCAGCCTCCTCTTAGTCACAAGGCTGTTTGGAAGATGGTATCTCTGGGTCTGAGGTGGGGGAGCATCTGCCAGCAGACTGCTTTAGCCAGGAAAATCCTCTGGCACAGAGGGTGAGTCAGGAGCCTGCCAAGTCCGGAGCAGTACGAGGGAGTTTGTAATGAAGCAATGAAGCCTGCGCATGCTTCTGCCTTCGTTTGCTTGCTGCTATGGAGGATCATCCCTTTGTCACAGCCCAGCTCCTGCCTTGTTTTGTTTAGATCTACCAGCTCAACTTCCTTTTCTGTCCTCAGCTGATCTTGCCGGCAAACTGGGCATTTCTATTGAAAAATCCTTTTTGTCTCTAGCCCCTCTTCCTCAGCACCACCCTCGTGTGTGGCTGTGAAATTCCTTACTTAATTCTTTCTATCCCTTGGCTGTGACCTGCCATCTTTATCAGCCTCTGATGTTCAGGTTGCTGGGCATGCAGCACACAGCACCTTGGGGCTGGTTTTCCCTGGCAGGAGCCCAGGGAGCTGGCAACAGTAGTAATGAGGAAGAAGGATGGAGAATCTCAGCCAGATTCTGTCACATGAATACACTGTTTTACAGTAATTAGGAACCTCACAGCAGCTTGGATATACATGCCCTTTATGCCTGCCCACGACCCACTTGCATTTTGTATTTTCCTTAGCATTTTTTCTCACTGATCTTTTGAACAATATTTTGGAGCAGCTCTCAGTACCAGCAGTAGGATAAATAGGGTAGTCCTGTTCAACTTTAATTAGTAGTTTGCAGCAAGGATAGTATTCAAATATCAGCTCTTACTATCATAATTATATAAACTTTCTTGCATGCAAGAACCCAGTCAAAGGAATGCATATGTCCATACCAAAAGTTCTTTCAATACCTTTGCTGGCATCTGTTATATGTTGCCTGAACAAAGAAAGAGAATGGATCTTTTCAGCCATCTAGCCATTCATACCTAAGGTCTTTGTTTCTGGGGCACAGGAATGAAGCTAGTCCCCAGGATAAAAAAACAAAAGGTTAAAAAGACCTCAATGTAATCTTGTTTCCTTTCATGATTAAGTGAAGTTAGGGGAAAAAGGGATCTCTTTCATGAGCCTTAGGTCGCTGGAAACATATTGGAGTCATGCTGCTTTGTCAGCTGAACAGGAGCTCCCAGTGTGACACGCTGCTAAAAGAGACAATGCTGCTCTTGGATCCATGAGCAGATACCCAGGGGTGTATCCAGTAGGACGGCTATCGTATGTCTGCACGCCGACCGGAGCAAATGCTGCTGGAATACTGTCCTGGCCTAGTGCCTGCAGTTCAAAAGGGATGCTGATAAATTACAGAAACTTCAGAGAAAAGCCACAAGAGCATTTAATATGGACATGACCAATCTTCCTAATCCTGTAAATCCTGTACCAAAATCATTGTTTGAAAAAAAGCCAGCAAAGGGGAATTCCAGGAATAGTCAGTAGAAAACAAAATTGGTGCCCCAGGAGTCTCACTGCTCACTGCATGGAAGATGAAACAAGACCATAATAGAAGATGGGGTGGTCACTCACCTTTTTCATAATCATGCACAGTCCGGGCATGAGTTGCACCTTAACACTTCCAGTTAATGTAGCTTGAGCACTGCTAATTAGTTACGTGGAAAATAAACATCATGTATGAGATAGCCCATGAATTCTGACTATTTTGGTCATCAAAAAGAAGGTCAAGGACTGAGTTCAGAGTCTGATACATGAATAAGACTTTGATAACAACTGTTTCAATTCAGCAAAGTAGAAGGACTCTGAAGGTTGAACATGAATACTGTCTTCATTTCTTAAGGTGAAAAACTATTTTTGATTGTAATCCAGCATTTGAAATTTTGGAAAAGAAAGTTCAAAGCAGCCATAAACTCATTTTCTTTCTTAAAGCCATTATCCTCTTCACAACCCTGTGAGCAAGTATTGCTTATTCACATGATTAATGGCTGTAGCTGTATAACAAAGAGAAATCTCATTATTCTTTTCTTAATCCCATATTGAAAAGAATAAATAAAAATTTTCATAACCATTTCTAACTTTCTACTTTGGAAATAATCTGTTTATGATGTAAGAATTAATAAACCTGAATAAAACCCCCATACTCTAAACTCTAAGCAGTCCAGCTGCTCTGGCAGCTCATCTCTTTTCTGATGGCAGCACACAGCTACTGACAGTATAAACCTACTAGCAAATTGTGCAGGGCCTTCACACTTAATGCAGGACCCCTCATTCAGAAGCCTTTGGCCAGGATGACCCCCTGCTAGCAGTTTTAAAACATCACTGTGGATTAAGGTACAGAGTGATTTTTTTGCAGTCCAGAGGTATGCAGAAGAGCTACTAGGAGATGAAGAAAAGCAGGGGATTCTGGGAACCAACACTTGCATTAAATGTATTTTTATGAAACAGCACAATCCTTCTTCCTTGGCTTCCTTGAGAACAGGCTAATAGGAATCACACGACAATGATAAGTGCTTCAGCAGCCATTATTGTGGCTAGTGGGGTTTTAAAACAACAACAGAATTATTGTATGTTCCTATTAAATCCTCTTTGTCACCATTGATAGAATTGATCGAGTGCTCTTCAGCGAATAAACACATTGGTGAATTACTCTTTTTCTTGGTCAGCTGTTGTGTTGACAGGACTCTTTTATCCTTTGAGTGGAGGATGGTATGTGTGGCTGCTGGGAGGCAGCAGACAGAAAGTCAAGTCCAGGGCTTAGGGAGCAGGCTAAGAAATGCCACTGGAAGCTTGTGCAATGTGCGAGAATCAGCCGGATTCCGAAGGGAAGGAAAAGCCCCCCTGTCTAGTGTCTGTTGAGACTGATTTGGGATAGCCATTGGGATTATCTTCCTGACATAGATGATAGTTACTTTTTAAAACGCCAATATGATTTCAAACATTGTTTGATTTCCCCAGCAGTTTCAGAAACTGTCTCAGCCTCCAGGAAATCAGATGCTGCTGAAATACCTTGCCACAGAGGACAACACCAACACAACAGCAAAGGGAAATACCACTTTTTCACATGCAAATGTATTAGAGTAAAAGGAAAAGTGATTAGAAGACTCTTCCTCATAACCCTCTTGTAAGTCCAAATGTTTTGGTATTTTTAGCACAACTCTACCAAATTAAGGGGAGGCACTGAAACCAGTAAATCAACCTATGATTGCTTTCTGTACGTCAACACACCACATCCAGTGTGCCCGTGGTTTCAAGTGATCAGAGAAAGAGCAGCCTGTGAAATTGAACAGGTATTTTTTCCTGAACAGTAACATTCTGTTTCCCATTTCTCCCTAAGGCACTGTCCTGCCTCCAGCAGCAGACCCAGCCCTGGCATTCCAGCGCCATCCCTACTCCTGCGCGCCAGCTGGGCAGGGAGAGCTGGTGCAATGAATTTTGCAGCTACTCTCTGTGTGCACCCATCAGTGTCACTGACCACATTCCTGGGACCTGACACACACTGGAACACCTCTCCTACGCATTTTTCTCCTCCAGTTTTGGCTCATTCCAGTGGTTTTCTTAGAAAAAGAAACTAACTATGGTTGTATTACTTTAAAATGTAAAGCAGACATTTTGGCCCCTCAGCAAAACATCTTTGAGTGAAGTACTGGAGAAATGTACAGAAGATATTTTGACCACCAGAGGGGGCCTGTATTGTCCCAAATTTAAAGTAAAACCAGAAAAGCATGTTTTAGGAGAGAGAAAACAGCAAGTATGTATTTGTACCAGGGCAGCACCTACAGGCATGGAGTAATGATCCATTCCCTGAGGTGAAGGGAAAACAAGTTTGTGTGGGGTGAGCAGGGAGTGCTATCTGGTACCCACTCCATCAGCTGTGCTCAGAAGGTATCCTACAGAGAAAATTCGTGAGGAAAAATGGAAGTTTTTCTGTGAATCTATATGTGAAATACAATGAGATTATTTTGGCTGTTGTTTTTAACCGCTGCTTCCCCATGTGCATTTCAGTAAAAATAATGCTTTAGATGCAAGTCAAGTTTTCAAGGCTCTTATCATATATCGTGATATTAATATGTCTTAATTTCAAATTTCAATATTTCATGTAGATCTAAGACAGGGTTAGGTATCCCAGTCACAGTACAAAGAATAGACTTCAGAAATGCAGTTTACAGTTAATATTTCTAATTATAGTTAGAAATCCTAGCACAAAACATAACATGTAAGATTGGAAAAGCCTAAAAGAAGGTTTTTTCACCCTAAGAAAATGAACTGATCTACAACTGAGAGATGCCATTTTTCAGTACCTACTTAGTTATTGTACTGTATATCTCAAAAGTACTTGTTTTCCCTTTGTCTGCACTTTGCTTTTTTTATCTGTGTAGAATGAATGCAAACCATGTGTAATGCCATACCCCATGCTTGCAGTCTAAAGCAACTTTGAAAAAGCATTCATGTATCATCGTACTAATAACTAGGCAGCAGAAATTCTAATCCAGCATTTAATGCAAAAAATCCTGTTTATGTTCTGTGAATTTTACAGCAGACCATCTATACAAAACAATGGCATTAACACTACCACAAAAAATTTAAAAATATGGGAAAGTTACTGCTGTCTGAATAGCAATTGACAATCTTGAATGTTCTTGCTTGGAAACATTGATCAAAGGAAACAAATCTTCCATCTGAAAGCCTCGTTCCTAGAGTCATCCAATAACACATAAATAGGACTGCTTAGACACAGCATTTGTCCCACACTATAACTTATTCATCTATTTGTAGCGGATATGAGAGCTTGTGGGTGGCCTGACATGGTCCTCATTCAATTTTATTTAATTACTCACTTGATTTCACTTGAAAGAACTATTAAAATGGCATCTTAATTGCTCAGTATTATCCAGAATCTTTTTCAAAGCCCATAAACTGTCAGGGATTAAAAATGATGTCACTTTTCTGAATTCCCTATTCAGAGGGGAAAAGAAAAAAAAAATCTCCACCCAAGCCAAAATAAATACATAATAATACACAGCCCTTGAGGAGGGGGCCAACTCTTTCCCTCCCCCTATGCTGCACTACTGCTGTGAGCAGGATTTGGGGAAAGCAGATGAAGCACTACAGCCATAAAGGTTTAGGCAGGACAGGAAAGTCACGTTTGGGATCATCAGATCTTGGAAGATTCTGTGAAAACCCACATCCCCCCCCAACCACGGAAAAGTGCCATCCCGGGGTAGATGAAAGGTCCATCCAGCCCAATATCCTGCCTTTGACAGCAGACAAAGGCAGATGCTTAGGAAAAGAATATAAGAACAGGGTGTATGCAGAGTGGTTCCCTCTCCACACACCCCCCTCCCTTAATATCCTCTATGTTTCCGACAATCAGGGGTTTAGGGATTTCCTGAGCCAGATGTTGCATCTGGACCACTGTTTTTAATAATCAAATAGAAATAGAGACCCTTTTCTACAGCAGCGTGGCTGTGACTGCAGCCAGCCGAACACAGCAGCAGCCACAGTGAGTGTGGCTGTACTGCTTCCCTGAAACTGCAGAACATTTCTTCCCCTTTCTGACTTTCATATATAAAAATGCCATAAATTAAGGATTAGCCTTAAGAAGAATTCATAGCCATTGGACTTTATAAAGATAGATTATGCCATCAGTAGTCTTATTAAGCAACCTATTAGTTGAGTGGAAAGTCCTGTTTTTACATGCACAAACACATAACCTACCTCTGCAAGCAGATTTTAACTGCAAGACATATGGAATCTATCCCTTAAATATCTTACATATCAGAAGAGTTTGGTTGGATATTTGATTCTAATGTACTTCAATCTATCTGGGAACTGGAAAACTAGAAAAAATAAAATAGATAAATGCTGGTATAGAAGCATTAGGCCATAACTTCCCTTGAAGCGCTGCAGACTCTTTATATAGCAGACATCCCATAATGGCTATAAGGACCAGCAGTCATGGATCTAGAAATTAGATTTTTTTTTTACCTTTGGAGAAGGGAGGAAGTCAACAGAGAATACCACCTTTTATTTTGTGCTTGGTGTCCATGCACAGCTTTGCCTTTTCTTTGTTTAATTAATCAATTTGAAAGAAAAAGTGTCTTTTATTTCTGCTTTAAATAAAATCATCTCCATTTCTCCTGATCAAATGTCACACACTTTAAAAAAAAAAATTTTTTTAATGGAGTTAGCTCAAAAATAACTCAGCTCTGGAACCTGGCATGCAAATAGTTCTAATCTTAGTGTACACAAATGTTCAAGCTTGAAAACAAACTGAGAAAGATAAAAATAAAGATGTTGGCAATTCTGAATATGGCTGCTTGGCATCTGCTAAGACCTTTAGAATGTCCTGATTTAACTCCCCCATATTTTGTGGCTTGACACAGATATACCTGCCTGATCTCAATGCTCAGAAGGCTCTGCAGAGGCAGCAGACAATGAAGGACAGCAATGCCTCACAGTTATCACAGCAGAACCTTGTGGATGGTGAGGGAAAATAAAGAAGAAATTGCCTAAGCACAGACACACTGGAGAGGGCTTTCTTCCAAGAACTGCAGCTCCCAAATACTTTTGTTGCATTTTGCTACTTCAAGCTCTGCACTTGACTCTTAAGGACTTGACTCTAAACAGTTCCGGTCCCTCAGTCACTCAGTGAATCACAATATACATCGAGCTGGTCACACCACATTCCATTCCAGTGAAGCAAGAGCATCACTGACTAATTTTATGATAATTTAGTTCATGGTTCAACAGTGTTCAGTTACGTGTTCACTTTCAAGGAAGATCTTATTTACATACCCAAGTGGCTCACTTAACTGGAGTTTAGTTTGGAGTTTACCTGCTCCAAAACACAAAAGCCATAAACCCTAATGCCCCTCAATTGGAGTTTCCAGCAATTTTAAGCTGTCTAAAGGAGACCTGAAATTGAGACATTCCCCCAATATCAGGGTCAGACATTCCATAAGGTAGGGATGTACAGGTCTTCTCTATTTCTGCCTTTCTTTCTCAGCAGCCTTTAGAGAAGTCAAACATCTTCAAGGAGTTGGGATCCTCTCAAAACACTTCCTGTCTCGTGGAGGCAGTGGAAATAATGCTCACTCTCTTTCAGTCTCCACTCCTTCTTATTTTGCCCTTCTGCCCAAACTTTTCTGCATTCCCCCCCACAATCACAAGTTCTGCCATCCCTGTGCAACAAGAGAGTCTGTCTGCAGGGCTGAAAAGGGAAGACAATGCACATGGAAAAACCGAAATCCGCCCCTTCTGTGGACCCCCTTCAGGTAATGATGCAAGAAACATCTTGCCCATCGCTTTTAGCAATTTTATTGCTTTTAAAATGCTATTAATGGATCTCCATGTTGTCAGTAAATTATTTTAAAATCATGAGAAAGTACTGCTATATAAAGAGAAATTGTCGTGGACTTTACACACTGATAGGCAAGTTAGGATTGCCAGCAATACTGACCTGCACATCCCAGCCAATGACTCCTGATAGAGTCAATGTGTCACCTCATGTGGCAGGGTGCATGGGCCTCAAGAAGTGCTCAGCCTGAGCCCTGCCATACTCATGCTGGGCTTAAACTTAAACATTAATTCACAGAAAAGAAGGGAATGGGTAGTTCTGAGTACCAGAGAGACACACACATGTAAGTAAAATAGGAACTGACAATCTTCAGAGCTCCTGAGATGCAACAGATCATCCACCTGGAAAGCTTTTCTATCATATGAGAAAGTGCACTTCCATGATACCTGAATTTTCTGAGCATGAAGCATGGACATCTTGTCTCAAAAAGATACAAATATTGAAAAATTTCAAAGTATGTTTTAACTCTAAGTTGGATTTATCATAAAGAAATTTATAAATTAGAATTTGTCTTTTTCCTAGGCATGATTTAAAAACAGAAGAAATGAATCAGTTTCCTCTGTGCCCATGTATGTGTATACATGGACACACCTACATACAAGAACAGCAGCCATAACACATTTTATCATTTAAAACATCTTCCTCTGGGAAAATAATGCTGAAAGTGGCTTTTCTCATTTCATTAATTAGAACTCAAATGGTTTCCAGTTTTGACATGGCTCCCAAGAAATGAGTGTTTCTGCCTGTGACTTACCTGATTTACATTCCATGTCACTTGAAATTCAAGGAGTCATTCATCTTTATATCTTCTGCTGTCATGTGCTGACTGCAGACGTGTGCTCACACAGTCCTGCAAGCTTGCACCTCTCCCATCAGTCTCAAGAACTGTTTCTGAAATGCAGCAATGACGATTCATTTCAAACTAGACAGTCCAGTAGCTGGAGTTACACTGTAACCAGAACTGTCAGTGGAAGCAGCATGTTTTCTAAGAAATTGCTGATCACTTCAGGCCTATACAAAATAAGGGGGGAAAACCAACCCTAGCTAATTAAAAACTTGCCTTGCACTATTACGCTAAAGATTTTTTTTAAAAACTTTTTTTTTCCAGTTTGCTGCTTGCCAGATGCTAACAGGATTGCAGCACATTTGCATAGCTCATGGAGATTTTTGACTGCAAGATTTACAAGAGACATATAAAATGTATCTCCTAGCCTCTGATACAATTTATTATTTTTAACTAGCCCAAGTGAAAGCACTAAAATTCCCTGCTCAGCACTTGAGGAATGAGTATCTGACAAGGAATGCAACACAATTGCCCCCAAATAACTTTGGCCTGACCCACCAAACACAGGGATAAAACAAATGAGATGGTTCTTACCCCTCCTCCTTTTCTGAGAAGTCAGCATTCTCCACTGAAAATAAACCAGTGTCAGTAAGTGACAATTCTGGAATTCTCCTTGGGAGTTAGGTCCCAGCTGAGACACTAAATCACTTCATGAGAATGTGTCCTATTGCAAAACATTTGTATCAGGGTGCCATTGCACTGTCCTTGAGTGCATCCTTTTTTTAATAAAACTGACATTTTATTCCACTTAGGCACACCATAAAATTGCCACCAAATAATACTCATGTGGTAGTTCCGTAATAATCAAAGAGACACGCTGGGCACTTTATTTTAAATGTTTGTCCTGATCCTCCAGGCAAATACTAACGGATAGTAGCAATTTGAGTAGTCATTGGAGCGTAAAAAATGAACTTTTTAAAATACCTAACACTTAAAAAGCAAACAAACAAACAAACACAATAGTTTGCTTGTCAGAGCACAAACAACTTCCCCACAAAGCATCTGAGAAAGAATGAAAAGGCAGAAGTTTGGACAAATCCAGTTTAGTCATTGTGTGCGGGTCTCTGCCTGCAGCAGGAAATTTTGATGCTTTCCTCATTTTTACTGACATGACTGCCACTGCACCAAAGGGTCACCAAAGGAAACAGTAATGTATACAGGAGGAGACAGATTCAGTAACCTGAAAAACATTACCTGTTTCCCTGAGTGAAAAGCAAATGTAGAGAGAAACATCTGCTATGTGACATGGCAAACACGCACACAAAGCTGAGTTCCCCAGATGGGACTCTAGCTGAGTACCATCTCTACTAGAGAAATGATGATTCTATGCTATGTGTGTTAACTTACCTTGCAGGAGGCAAAACCCTCTGACTTCAGTCATAGCCACATGGGTATAATTCAAATGTTACTCATCACCTAAACTTTCCCAAACTTCCACTGAAAACAGGAGAATATATTGTCTTGGAATCACTAAACAATTTTAATGTGTCCTTTTCTAATTAAGTGGTTGAAAACAAACAAGCAGACTGACCCACGCAAGCAAACAAGCATCTTATTTCCCCAGTTTTCATTACATTCCTTTTCTTTCCTGCTTTCAGATGCTGAAACTGCACAATTTGATCTCTCAGTTTTGGAAAGAAGGAGCTTTCATGCTTGAGGGCAGCAGGGAAAGCTCCTGCTCACCTCTCCACATTTAGACCCTGGACAGCAAGATATCCCAGCTAACACATGCTGGGAGTCGCTGCCAAGGTCCAGGCAGTGACCAGAGCTGCCCCACAGGACCAGCCTGTTAGGACAGCTATTGGGCCCAGCATGGTCTGGTCTCTTAGAGCCACATATCCCATGGCATCCTCCTGCCATCCTGGCTCCCAGAGGGGCTTTTACCCATGAGCCAGGGAGAACAGGGATGTCAGATGCCCATGCAATGCTGTGCCAATACACACCTCCTGCCATGTTTCTACTGGGAGCACTGGCCAAGGAGGCCAGACACAAGCTCAGGCTTTTTCTCAGGTTAGAGGAAAGTCAAGCCATATACAGTAAGTGCAGGACAGAGCTTACCTTTGTCTAAGTGGTCAGGGCAGTCCTTAGGGAGGAGAGAGTTCTGGTCTTGGTATCATTTGTAGCTTCTTTTTAATAAACAACAGACATATGTATTTACACATCTCCACACAGACATCCAGTTAACTCCCTGAGCTTTGGCCTAGCATTTGCTGAGGGTGTTCCCCTCAGCCTAATGTGAGAAGTGGCACATGGTACCAGTGAGTGCTATTTGAGGGAGTCAGATCCATGTTTGCCTCCATCAGGCCTGACCCAACCTGGCTTCGTGTTAAAAGTGCTCAGCTTGCTGATGGCACTGGGGCCCTTCTGAGGGCTGCAGGATCACACCAGGCATTGTCAGAAAAGTAAGTGCTTCCAACCACAGGTGTGCAGAATAGAAATCCAGACACCTCAAAAAGGGATGGACTTGATGATTATAGGACCAGGAGGAGCAAAGTGAGGGATTTCTGGCATTGTGTTTTGGTATTTCCAGTTTGAACACCTATGCCCTTTGTGGGGTTGAGCCTGAAGCTCTAAGTTCACAATAATATCTTGCATATGTAACTAGCTAGGAATGCTTACCCTTTGAAGCTAACCATCTATCCTAATTGTTACAAATACTTGTATCTGAATTATTCTGTAAACTTATGTCCCCAAATTGTTCTCAAGGAGGAAATATTATAAAGGATTACAGCTATGAAAAAAAACAAAAAACCACAGCAATTATTCTGCAAAGACTAACTGCTTTTCATGAGAGTATTTAAGACAAAGGAAAAGGAATATTTGTACTTGGAGCTTGATGTAAAGGGTAAAGGATGCATATCATTTGAATACTCTGTCTTTTGAAGACTGCCATTTCTCCTACTCTTTATAATGGGGTTGAGTTCATGCAATGAACTCGCCTAAACACAGAAGACAGTAGTATTCAGCAAACACTGTTTACTAGTAAATATTCACCTTCAGAGAAACTTAGCAACAACTTTGTGAATGTTTGGTGAAAATCTGTGAAACCATGCCTTTAGGGTACAGATTTTGCTTTTTCATCTGAAAAATACCTTACATTCCTGTTTATAATACAAACAGTACAAATTACAGAATCAAAGAATGTTGAGTTGGAAGAGAACCACAAGGATTCATCAAGTCCAACTCTTGGTCCTGCACAGGATGGCCCCAAGAAGCACACCATATAATTTAAAATGGCAAAGTACTAAAGACCAATCAACTGGAGGCTTCACAAAGAAAATATTAATGAATTCTATGTGTCCAAAGTTTTTAATTGCAGTATTTGAAGATCATTGACGTCCTCTGATATCCTAAGCTTCAAAATCAAAATGTCACTATAACTGTTTCTTGAATATTTTTCTGCCTTTTTTCCTCTTTCTAGATGGAGAATTTTCACCAAGATTTGTTCCTTACCAAAAACTTCATATTTATGCTGACTCTGTATGCTAGAAAGGAGACAAGAAATATCGAGCATATTTTTCAAAATGTATTTTCAACTACTGAAGATACAGAATTGCATTAGTTACCTTCGTAACCCCAGCAAAAATGGCAGATCCTGTTTCTGGTGATAGAAGTAACCAGATATACTTGTTCTCTGTCAGCTCTCTCTGCTCTGGAAAGAGGAGACAAACAGTTGAAGCCCTGTTTTATCTCTCCTTAGATGTAGCTCTTATGTGTCAGTGTGGTGGCTATGTTAAATCACAGTCTCTCATAGAATATTATCATTAAGGATATAATCATTATTACTGGGAAACCAGTAATTGGTACTAAAACCTGATCTTTCACCTCTGTTGCTGGTAACTCAACAGATCTCCCATTTCCGGACTTCATGAGATACTTTAGCTTTTGGAAAAACGTTCACGCACTCCGAGCTTGTGACACACATTTTGGTGCTAATCTCATATTGCTGAGCTGATGTCCTCACCTCAGCACAGGCACTGGTGTTCACATTACAAACACAGATGCTTTAATGCTGGACATAACGACATAACAAGATCCCATGGCTACAAAACAAATCTAGATAAGTTCAAATGGTAAAGCACACAAATTTCTACTGTGAGGAAATGCAGCATTTACTTCAAGTTTGTGTCAATACTGAATTTTTTGACACCTGGCTCAAATGTTCTAGGCGCAAACCAAGTACTGCAGGGTGAAATTCTATGGTTTGTGCTAAAATGAAAGCTGAAATTTATAACCTCTCCTGGCTTTAAAATCTACCATGTCTTTGACCTGTGATCAGAGTGTCAGAAAGTTACTTGGCAGAGTTCTCCAACCTATTGTTTTCAGACTATTAAAATTTTATAATTTTGAAAACATGCTCTCGTTTTTTAGTGTTTGCTCCACTTTTTATTTTTCCTGACTTTTTGAGGGTTTTTTGGGGGAGAGAGTGGGGAGGGAGAGGGATAAGAGGGAAGGACATGAAATTAAAAAAACCAACTTTTCCCAAAAGATCTGCTTAAACTGCTACATGTTTTTGTCTACTTCAGATGCAACCCTGTTTTTATGCATTTACTATAAGACAGTACAAAGAATTTTTTAATTGCTTAACTCTTACTTTGTTCTGAAAGGCAATTAATATCTTTTTCCAAAGATATTCAGGTGACTTATTTCAGCAATTAACAGATACTTCAAGGGGAGCATGTGCTAAACATCTCTGCAGGCATTGCTTACTGTGTTAAGGATTTACTGAATATCAGAAAAAGGAAAATCCTATAGTTAATTTTACAAATAGTGAATCAGCTCCCTCTGACATGGGACATATAACATTCTGTTATATAATGTTCAAAGCAGATAAACCATCTGAACCCATTTCCACTTTGACTTCCTACAATCTAAACAAGTTAATGCATATCTTTTTTCATCACCTGTCCTTCATTTGGGGAAGAGCAGAAGGTAAAGATCTGTCCAATGAAGGAATTCACAGACAACTGATTTTAGAGCAAATCCATAAAATGCATAATTCATTTTCCAAACAAGATCCTGCCAAACCTGGAGAGTTCATAGCCAAAAACATCCTGATGTGATTCAGTATTTTATCCAGCAAACTCATATCATTATTATTCTTGGCCAAGTTTCCTAAGATATTGAAAAAGTGTAATCATGATCTGTGTCTCCCCCTCATAACTTCTATGGACACAGCCAACTTCAACCACCTTTTAAGAGGAACAGGGATGTCAGGCGTATTCAATTGCACAAGGTTGTTAAACTGAAATGAGGAGAACCTCCACTGGAAGACGTCAACAGTCTTAGACATCAGTGAATGCAAAACATTGTGGGAATCCTAGGTCTGGACAGGTTTGGTTGGCATTTGCACTGTAGATTAGACAAGATCTACCCACAAGACAGAAAGCTATGTATTAGACCTCAGTAATGTTGCTGCCCACAAAATTATTTTCTGTAGAGTGACTGATATATTTTTTAAAATTTTTTTAAGATCGAAGTGTTTGTATTTGTCTGCTGCACACCAAATGGCTGCGTGCACATGCCATCCAGGCTGCCTGCTAATTCCATAGAAAATACTGCCTCTGCCTCCTGAGAACCACTGCTGCCATTCCCTCTTCCCCACTAATTAAGGAGAGGACCTGAAGTTCTACTACTGCCAGGCACTTCAACCCAGAAGCCATTATCCCTGTGTCATGTCCTGTGAGCAGGTCCCACAACTGGTTTCCAGCCCTGCCTCCTAAAAAAAGCTGGATAGTTAATCCCACATGCAGTAAAATCTCATGCAATAACTTCATTACAATTATATTCACATCATTTCATTACATTGTTATAGCTTTGGTTTGCTGTCGGAATTCTGTGTCTCTACCTTCTTTTCTTGTTAAGTGAAGTTCTCATCTGCAAGCTAAACAATATAGGATTACACTGTATCTATAAGGACTGAAAAGCCACTAAAAACACACCAAATTGAAAAATGACCCAGTCTCTCTGTCAAGATTTTTCCTGGAACTGATAAATACTAGATAGACTGCAAAAGAAATTGAAAATAAACTTTAAAATGTGGCTCTACGAGTAAACCAATTTGGACAGTCTTATGGAAACTTGGAAAATCAAGTTCAAGCCACAGAGATTTAAAATAAAAAGGCAGAAAGAACAGATCCTTAGATTCTGTAAACACACAGAACAGAATATTTGTTTTGACTGAAAGATTTCTCAATATATTTTTAAAAATACATTTACTTATATAATACAAAATTGTATATATAAAGAATAATTTACACTTCATACCCTGACATCATCCATCCCATCTCTCAGATGAAAACCAATTGCACTATATGCCTTAAATATTTTGTCACTGGAAGTTTAGCTAGAAAAACAAATGCCTAACAATTTTATTGTTCAGTTCCTGAACGAATCCTGGTTTTCATTACAGCAAAGAATAGTTATAAAAGCTGCTTTCCAAAGACTGTGTATGGTACCACGGACCGACATTAGGTACCTAAATAAAGCCCATGGTGAGAGTAAATCATGGCATATTTGCATCATCAGTCACTGGATATTTGCAATCAATTGCTATGGAATTAAAGTCTCTGATAGCATCTACCAGCATGGACAGCCAATCGTTCCATCACTTTCCTTATGTTTTTAATTCGTTAGGATGACAGAGGAAAGGCCATCTCTGGCATTGTGAGGCCACATGCATGAAGCCAACCCAGAGCTTTTGTGATTCTGAGCAGGTCATACCAGAAAAAGCCAGCGTATCAAGAGAGTGGGGCACTAGCCATGCAGCACCAAACATCCTACAGATCTGTTCTGTGTCCTTCCAAAAAAAAAAAAAAAAGGTGGGCATGAGAAGAGAGATGGAAGAGACCAGGAGTGTACTCTGCGATCCTAGGTGCCTCCCTGCACAAGTAGATGGCAGAGCAGGATATTTCAGTTAGAAAGGGCAAAGCAGAGCCAGGGAAAGGGTGTGATGGGAACCAGGCATGCTCAATAGTTATTTATTTCTACAGCTGTACAGGAAATTTCAGCTGCTGGCAGCCTGCCCTGGCAAGCCACACCTTGTCACCCTTTCTGAGCAGACAGAAAAGAAAGAAGGGGAGCCAAGTAAGATCCCTCTGTGGATTCAGCCACCAGTCCACCTGGAGCCAGCAGTACCCAAATTGTGATGTTTGAGTACCTGCTTTGCTTATGGGTTAGAGATGTCTGCTTCACCCTCAAATTGGGAAATAATTGTTGGCCTAAGTGATGGAATGGCAAATGCTGGTAGGACTGTGGAACACGTAGAAAGGTTAGATGCTTTCCCTTTTCAGCATGGGAAAGAGCTCAGCTGAAGTACTCTGCCCCATTTGGACTCCGCACATCACAGATGGAGCCAAATGGAGATAGGCCTGAGGGGAGCAATGGAAACTAATCTGAGGTTCAGAAAACCTGACATAGAGGGAAAGACAGAACAAACAACTTGTTTAGAGAAAAGGGCTGAGAAGAGTCTTGAGAACTATCTTTGGTGTGTAAGGCTGCAAAAAGTAAAGGAGAGGAACAAACTATTTTCCAGGTCTAGTGTAGTTAGGATAAGAAGCAGTATGCTTCATTTGCAGTATGAGAAATGTGGGGAAAGGAGTCCTCTTAACAAAAAAGGAAACAAAACACTGGCGGGTTTGTCTGGAGAGCTCATTATGGGCGGTATTTAAGAACAGACCAGACAGATCTCTATGACAAAGTGATGTTGGTTTAACTGATCCTTCCTTGGGACAGGGAGTGGACTTCATAACTTTTCTGAGATCATAGCTTGAGAAAAGTCTAAATGAGGTAAACTGTGTGTCATGGTCACACTACAGACCCTAAGACATCACATGTGAATGAAGGTCAGCAAGGATTGTGCCATACTGATGTTGCCTTTCCTTGGTATTAAAATTAAAACTAAACACAGTTACGGGGAAAAGGCATTTTTACTTCGTTATTCATTTAAGGATCTTTAGGTGCAGCACTTCGCCCAGGTGGAATGCACCAAAATGCACACTGATATGCCCACTGAAATGCACACACACACACACACACAATACATCGTGTATACAATTTATAGGCCTTGCAAATTAACATAACTATCAAAGATTCTCCAATGAGAGACTTGAATAAATCCCTCATTTTTGGGAATCTCCTTCCTGGATGGGCCTTAGTTTACAGAATGTGTTCTAGAAAGGACCTTGGTGTCTGGGGCTTTCTGACTCTTAACTGTGAGGCTTCCAGTGTGGAGGCTAGTGAGCCTGCCACACAAGGGTCCCTGAGGATCCCCTGGAGGGATGGACCTGAGTAGAAGAAACACTCCCCAGATCACGGTGAGAAAATAAAAGTCCTCCCAGGCTATCCTGTTGCATTATGTTAATACACCCCAGTTCAGCTCCCTGCCCCTTTGCTACCCTATACATCCCTGCTCTAGAATGTTCTCCCTCCCCTGCTCCCCCATTGGCTTTGTTCCTCAGCCACTCCCTCCCTGTTCCCCTATAGGCTCCCATACCCTGGCTCCACCTGTGCACTGCCCTCATGCCCCCAAAGGATTGGTCCCTGGTGCTCTCTCCACCCCTACTGACCCCTGTACTTAAACCTGTACCCTTCCCTGGTGCTCCTTGTTTTCACTGGTTCCCTTCTTGTGCAGGGTTGCAATAAACCCCACGTGGAATGCTACAAAAGGATCCTTCCCGTCTCTTTGCTGCCGATCCGTCTGAGCAGCTATCTGGTGTCCATGTGAACGTATTTGGTGCATGTTGCTCCAACCGAACGGCCCCAGGTGGGGACACTTTAGAAGGTAGCAGCAACATCCAACCCAGCACCGGCTGCGACATTCCAGGACGTTTGGTTTCTTGGCTAAACGGAACAGTGGGTCTTCAGCTAAGTTATCAAACTTGAAGAATTACAAGTATGTGGCTAAAAGCACTAAGAATACATGAAAACTATATAAAAGGGGTAAAAAAGAAAAGGCAAAAAATCATCCTGGCATCACTGAAAGGCCAAATGGATTCCTTGATACTTCAGCTGATGATTGTGGGTACTTCTTTAGGCCACATATTGTGTGTGAAATATTACCTATTGACACGTACTTCCCTTTACAATTTCCCAGTGATTTCTGCTTATCTGGGAGATGATTCAGAAGACAGTCTTTGTTAGGTCACTTTGTTAGGGCCTCACTTGGCCTCCTTTCCCATGACAGAGGAAGGGGTCTGGGAAAAGAAGTCGTATCCTCACAACAGTTGTTAGAAATCACAGCTTTTGGGGGGGGTTGTCAAGAGAAATCTCTTAAATCTGCTTCCAAATTTGGAATAACAAAGACATCAAGTATCTTTACAGTAAGCAGAGCCCTGGGGTGAGAAATAGTCTGTTTCTTAGATAAGTTAAAAAAGGAGGACTAAAGAGAGCCATATCACACATACCTCCTTTATTTGTAAAGGGGCCTGGAGCCTTCTGGCCACTCCCAGCTCAGGTGAATCCCCTTCTTCAATCAACCCCAAACCAGCAGGTATCTTCCAGGAAGGGCTGCCATGCTTTTCTGCCTGGCGGTCAGACCATGTCCTTGCCCTCATTCAGCTCTGCAGGAAGCACATTTTGGTGAGTGCTGCAGTTTAAGGAATGCTGGCATGTTAATTATTATTCAAAAGATTCAAGTTCCAGTGTGTTGGATTCCAGAGTTCTGAATGCAATGAAAACCTCATCTTGATCTCCCATGGCCTGCAGTTTGGGTTGTTAGTGGAAAAAAAGAATAGAGTACAGACACAAGATGTTTTACCAGCACAAAACAATAGTACAGAGCTGTAGAACTTGGGGACATGTTAAAGTAGGGGCTGTTGTTGGGTGACATTCCTTATACAGACTTACCCTTCACTGCTGTTAAGAAAATTCCACAGGAAGATTTCAGTATTATGTTTACAGTGCTCGCCTTTAAACAGATGTAAACAGATCTCCTCCTTCTCTACTGTTTGTTTGGAGTTCACATTTCAGTTCCTATGCTGTGACTGTGTTATATAATGGGTGCCACCAGCATTCTGAACGCAATAAAAAAGGAATCACTTAAAAATATACCAGAACTGAGTTTCTCTGTCTGGAGTTTCTCATCATTCCCTGCTATAGTTTCTTGCTGTTCCTCCTCTTTTGCAGAAGCATATGTAAAGCTGTTATTCTGCTGCTTGCCTCCCTCTCTGTCTGAAGAAGCCTGTGAGAGAAGCAAGAAAACTATCATATTTGTTCACCATTTGGCTGCTGAAAAGCTGTGATTTGGGGCGTTGGAGGTAGGAAGAATAGCACAAATACTTCTCCACCTCTGGTTACACAGGTAAGACAGCACAGTCCAGGGCAGTTCAAAATTTGGTCTGTTCCTGCCCTGCTCCCTGTCCCTACCAGGCTCCTATTGTGGTACACATGGACAAAATGAGCTTGTTTAGGTTATGACTAAGATGACGAGATGGCTCATGTAGTAAAATATGAGACCAGACAGTATCTAACAAAATATGAGGTGTCTGAACAGAAGGAAAGGAAGGGTAATTCATTCTCTCATGAGAGCCACCATCACAGCTGAGCACTGAAGAAAACAGTACAACCACATTCTGTACCCTCAAAAGTAGTTTTTCACTGAGTGAGAGAAGAAATCACATGAAGATTGACTCAGCCACGCATGTCTCCTCCTAATACAGGCAGACACACAAGCTTCTCCTTGCCAGCACACTGGTGCAAACTGTCTCAATTTCAGAAGGTGCCAATCTTTGCTCTTTCTACTCTTCAGACGCTCTGTTTTACAAACCATACAGGTGAAGTGGTTGCCATTTCCGAAGGTCAAAATCTCTGCTCTTCGCTGCTAGCATGTGACATGTTTTCTCCTCTCCTGATGGCTGCAGTATGTGTCCCAATGGATGCAGCAAAATGTAGAAGCAAGGTCTGGGGCAAGGCACTTCAATCCTCTGTGCCGCAGGTTCTCCATATGTGAAATGGTGCTAGTAATAACTCTCTGAAGTCCCTGGAAATGGATGACCAAAAGTTTCTAGATACTGTAAGCAGTTTATTTCCCCAGCAGTTCTTAAAAATTGCATGGGACCCCCTCACAAAAATACAAGTAATTTAAAAGAAGTCAGGACATTTCCAGCAGTTCAGACTCTAAGCAGAAAAAGTAAAGTCCAAACCTAAGAATCTGTCTAGTGAGAATCCGGAGTTTCTCATTTAATTAAAATATAGACAGCTAGCTCAAACTCCGCTTCTTACCTCACTGCCTGTGACATATTCACAAGGGTTCCCTAGCACCCAAACAAGGGAGGATTTTCTGTGAGTGGGTAAAAGAAAAGTTTGAGGGAGGTCTCTCTGGGATCTATAAAAACCATGCATATTACACTCTCAACACGTTCCAAAAACATCAAGATTGAAAAACTGCATTTCAATATAGCCAAGAGTTCAAGTACTATAAAAGCACCATTAAAACGTACATTTGTATTGCATCACTGAGGCAGAGCATCAAAGGATACACACTAGAATTTTACTTCACTGACTTTAATATAGGCATTGCTATATCCTGGCTGCACTAGGACTATCTCTTTATGACTTTGCCTTTACCATCCAAATAGATACATGAAGTGCTAGAAGTTGTTTCAGTGGACTGCACTGAAGAACATAGTTCTTAAAAAAATAATAGTGCATATTTGCATTTGACTGGATAATTACCTAAACAATTATGAATGAGTGTGCAATTGTGAAAACTAAAAGATTAGACTTAACATTTGCCAGCACAGGCTTTTGTAGTAGGGCTGAAATGAAAATCTTCTGTTCTGAAGTGAAAAACTATGAAATCTGGATTAAAGAGTGTAGTTAATCAACAGCTGATGGTGGTAGCTGTATGGACTCACCAAAAGAAAAAGACAAAAGCACGATTTTGGAAGCACACTACACATACGCTGTTGTGCACACAAAATTGAAAACCTGGAAATAAATAATCAAATCTGCTTTTTCTTATGAGAAAATCTTTGAACCAGGGTTTTCAAGCACACAAAATATCTCTGATAGTCACTGCAGTACTGCATCCTGTTATGCCAAAGTAATTTTCAGTAAAATTTCCTACCAAATGGGAGCCTATGTGATCATTCATTTGGTGTTCACCTGTGAATTCATTCCACTAATTACTTAATTATATTTCCTACCAGCTTCTAACACTGGTAGACTTGTGAAAGATAGCCAGATTCCTCCTTTTTCTTCCTGAAAATAGACAGATGGGTAAAGATGCTATCAGAGTCCTGGCTCTGAGAAAACTTGCAGTTGTGAGTTCAAGATATGAGAGAAGCCTCATGGGAGAAAGCCCTTATATAAACACCCCACTGATGGGAAAAGCTTTGCCTGGGGCTCACATCCTCTTAGATAGTAAAAGTCAATCACCCATGAGACAAAAAACTATAGGAAACCAGGCTTCATTAGTTCTGCTGCCACAAAATTACTTGTTTAACAAAATGGCTATTCCAGGATTTCTGAAGAAAAGCACTGTACTGTAGGCATGTGCAAGTCTGGATTTTTTTTTCCTTTTTCAATAAGTACTTCTGTTTATTAAGCTATAAGTTGTGTACCTAACTCACCAAAATGTAGAGTCTCACTGCCATCAATAGTAAGACAAACTGGTGACCTATGAAACACTGGAGAGTTGAGCAAATATTTGCACAAACAAACCATGACACAAATCTACCGATAAAAAACAAAGAATGAACAATTTAAACTACTTGCCTGCTTTGCCAACACATGATGCCTGGTTTTTAACAAGTAAATCCTAGCAGAACATGGAGAGGGGAAAAAAAAAGCAAGCTGTTCAGAACTGTGTTTTCAGCAGAATATAGTGTCCTAAATTTTCAGCAGTGGTTTTGCATGCCGAAACATCTGAAACAAGATTAATTATCAGAGAGCAAACTTGGAAAACACAGATAAAAACCCCTAAGTCTATTCCGCTGTCTCACAGCTGGTCAACTTAGAAACGAGGTATACAAAATCTTTAACAATTTTATTTCTAATCAAGTGTTGTGAGTATAATTTTTTTTGCTTCTTGCAATTCTCACTTTGTTTGGGAGAGAAGGAAATTTAGTCACAGAATCCCCTTTGTATTCTTGATAATTAATATTCTTCAAACACTAAAGCGAGTTAAAAAACTGTAATAATCTCTCCTTCAAATTCTGGATTTCCCACATACATACACACAAAATACCCTCCACATCCTGGAAATCTTCCTGCTATTGTGATTACAGCACATTCAAAAAAACAACTTGAAAAACTTGGGCTAGGGTCAAAGAATTGAAATCTTTTTTGCTCTCCACTATCACCAGCCTGAAAAAGTAAGGCTCGGAAGCCTTCTTCCCTGGTGCTCTGTTAGAATGGATATATACTGGTTTACAATTTTCAGGAAGCAGGCTACAGACTAAAGAAAAACAACTCAAATTCAGACATAGTGGACAACCACCATAAACCTCACTGGCTTCCAGCTCAAAAGCCTCAGGAAACAGAGAGGGTGAATGTGACCGCAGTCCCACACATGAAATATGCACATTGGTTTGGAGAGAGATCCATCCACTGGCTCTGGAGAGCAAGTGCTTGAAAGATTTACTAATTTTCCCACACCTCTTATTTTTTCATCCCTTTCTTATATTTTTTCATTTTTCTTGAAAAGGAAGTATAGACTGTGAAGGTCTGCAGTCACACAAATATGGATAAAAAGTTCCTCAGTTTAGTCCCTTGTCTATGTTGTTCCCAGTTAGTACGTTGACAGGAAAACACTTCATGGTTGTAGCCAGATTAAAACTTCTGTAGATTAATATTTTCCTCACCCTTCTTAAGCCTCACTTAAGTCTTTCTCTTTACTCTTTTAAATCCTTTTTGTTTCTCCTGTCCCTTTTTAAGTAAAATCCCCATAATCTTTCTCTTTGTACCTTGAAAGTTGATTCAGTTTGCTACCTCCACCATTTCCAGTTTATTCCCTTACCATGAGAGTTGCTTTATATGTCTTGCCACAATTTCTTTGTATTAAATTTTCAGTTCTCTCCACCCAGGTTTTAAGTGGCTGGAGCAGCAACAGAATGCAGGAGGTAACGGAGCCCAGATGAGCTAGGAGAAACACTGATAGTGGGAAGACAATGAGCATTCTCTAATGAAAGGAATACCTGCTTATTTTTTCTAGGGTGGCATGCCATAACTATTCTCTGCCTCGCAGAATGCTCTGCCCCACGAGAAAGTTTCTATGTCCTGTGCAGAGCTGACTGGTACTGCTTCAATTAAATGCAATTTTCCATTGAATGGAAGTGTTTAGGTAGGGGATTTTACCATGGGTCTCTTGAATCCCAGACAATTATAGATTCTTAGATGATATATACATGCCTCTCTTCAGTGTTTACAGATTGTGCATCAAGGCATTTTTCAATTATTTTACATTGTTTCCTTTTTTTAGTACCTTCAGTGAATTTCATCAGTATGTTCTCTAATCAATCTTTGTCTGTAACTCAGTGGTTGAGTCACCAGCCCTGGATATATTTAATAGATGTGCAGACAGGGCATTTATTAGGGACATGATTTAGTGATGGACTTGGCAGTGCTGGGTTAATGGTTGGACTTGATGATTTTGAGGGTCTTTTCCAACCTAAATGATTCTGTGCTTGTAAATGGTTAACTAACACCAGAACCTTACCACCTAAACTCTGTGGCACCTAAGCATCACTACTCTAAGTCCCTTCACTGTTTTTAAAATCATGTTGATGCATACATTCACGCTGATTTCAGAATTTGTACACTGCATATTCCATGGTCCTCCACCGATTTAGTTGTTATGTAAAAATAACACAGCCGAATGTGATGAGGTCTGTTAGTGACATAAACAAGGGCTGTGACTGGAATGGCAATAGCTATATGTAGGCACACACTCATTGAAAAGAGAAACGATCCACGAGAGTCCGGCATCCTGCGAAACGCGAATTAAGGCGCTAAGTGCTCTAATGCAGATATCTGATCCTGCACATTCCAGCCTATCTGGGACCTTGATCCTCTGATTCCCCCCTCTCCTCCCATCTCTGTAAATAACATTTCTTATTATGAACCACCCCGCATCTGGCACAGGATTGCTTATACCAAGCTGACTACACCCTTCCCCTGGGGTGTAAGGTCAGGAATCACGATAAACACAGCAGTATAGGAATTTCACACCTTATAAAATTATTGTTTACAAGTAATAGCAGTGATTACTCATAAAAATCTCAGAAAAAAAGATGAAAAAAGCTAATTAGATATGTAGACGCAGTAATTAGGTTGTAGCCACTACCAGTTATCAATTTATCCAGCAGTCTGTGTCTTTATTATTTTGCTGCTTTTTCTACAAGAAAGCTTAACCTCCTGCAGTCCTACTGAGAGGAGAAACATAATTTAAATACCCTGCCAGTGCATCACAGAGTCCTGATTCAGATCCTTTCCTTACTCCCTAGAAAGAAAAAAGCCAAGAGGGTGCCTTCTGGAGTATATTTATTGTGCTTACTAGCTTGAGACTAGTCAGATTTGGAGACTATCCAAACTATTCCGTCTTGTAGCCCTCCCTTATGCAATTGCTCCAAGCATAACCCCACTGGGAGCAGGCTGCCGGAAGAGATTCAGCACTTGTGAGTCTCTGCATCCTTTCTATGTGTGACATGGATGGCCAACCACCCAGGACCACCAGAGACACCATCTGGGAAGAGGTGAAGAGCAGCTTCCCCAGCCTGCCTATTCTGAGCAGAGATCCAGGGCAGGTGACCTGCTGCACACACAGCCATGGCAGAGAAGCACCTGCTCGGTCACACTTCCAGCCTGGACCTGCCACTTCTCCGCTGAGATGGAGGGACCCTGGTGCCACCAAAAAACCTGCTCCAACCTACAGTTGCAGTTAAACTCCAGTTTATTTGCAAGTATCACCATACTTAAAGTGGGAAGTTGACTGTTTTCTATCTTCCCATACAGGCGCTTACCCGCAGTGCATGGTCACAAACAACACACACAAACTCCCTGTAGCCCTGGAAGCCAGAGTGCACACACCTGAGTTACAGTGACCCTTGCTGGGTGCCATCAGCTGCACAAGGAAGATTTGGCATGCCAAAAACCAATCTCTTTCTCACACTCAGTCTTTTGACAACAAAGACTGCTTCATGGCTCAGGCTTTCTACATTTAGAAAATTCTCTCCCAAGCTGAAAGGGATTTTCCAGACCCTTCAAAGCTATTGGAAATGGCAACACCATGTGTCCTCCTCCACTCTCATCAGTGAGTTATTTAGGAGTTAGTTCCTCTGGGCTCATCTTAAAAATACTCAGAGCACAAAAATAAGTCATGCCTGAAGGTCAGTTAAAATGAAATCTTCCAAATGGTGTTGAAAGTGTCCCACTGGATGCAGCTAAGAGTAAGGACTGGGATTTATTTCCCAACACCTTTCATATAGCTCAGTCAGTACTATGCCAATGTCAAGGGGGAGACAGGGAAATATTCCAGAGGGTCAAATTTTGCATATCTCTTCCTTTCTGTGTAGGGATGTGGACAGACTGACAGAAATGGTGGCAGCGTGCCCATCACATCAAGGTTGTGCTCCATGACCAGGGACACATAAAATGGGGTTATAGAAAACAACAGCTACACCTTCCCTTGGCAGCCAGCCATAGGATGGGTCCATTTGCTGTTAAATTTACAGGTTCTTTACAAAGCAGAGAGCTATGGCCTGGATGTCCCATCAGTGCTGTCAGCTGCAGCTGGAATATAGCACGTGGGAGACTGCAGGCATGCATGAATTTTAGATTTCTATTTCTTCCTACGAATTAAACCCTTTTACGGTTATATTTCTCTAAAGATATTTGAGCCATTAATATATGTCCTGTACAGCTGCATATATATGCATGTTCTTTGACTGTATATAGAAGTTACATCTGCTATATTCACCATCTGCTATATTCTCAGAAAAGTGTAATGTATAAAAATACCATTAAGGTGGAGATAGGAGCTGACTAAATGAATGCAGAAGATTAAAATCCTTCTTCAGGGGCAGAAGAAAGTAGTTAATTTTAGTGGTTACTGCTCTCTAGCAAGTTTGATTATTTTATGGTTCCCATCTATTTACCCTTTCCTGTTTAATTATTCTCCCTTATCAGTCATTTGAAGACTAAAACCTTCAAGTCTGGCTTAATTCAGTCTTGTCCTCTTTTATGTTTTCTTGTCAAGACTGCTGTTATCTACTACTTCTTCCATCTGTGGCTTATTTTTCTGTCAGGGCAACAAGCTTCTCTTTGTCAGCTCCCCAAGGTCACTTCTGGGACATCTTCCATATGTATAACTGTATCTCAAAGCAATGGCTCTAAGGTCACCTGCAAAGCCCTTTGCTTTTTACAAGGCCTTACCTCACATCTCCTCCAGCTGCTCACAGGAGTTCACAGTAATTTGTGCATAAAATGAATGTACTAGAAGCTGACGTTCTTATTCCTCTGCCTATTTGGCAATCCTCGGGCTGTTGTTTTCCTGGAGTAGGAACTATATTCTTCAGCTATGCCTACACTGGTCAAACTAAGAGTGTCTGAGCATAGACCCACCCCAGTCACCCACCCAGCTGAATTGGTAGAATAGCCTCTGGCATGGTTTTGCCTGAGGCCAGCGAACTCTCTTCCAAGCATTATGTGGGCACAGTTCAAGTTTGGACATTAAGATGAGCCATGGACCATTCCCAATAGGCAGTGGAGTCTCATGTTGTTTGGGAGAGAGAAGTGTCTCACTGTGTGGATATGAGCTCTGCCATGCCATCGTGGAGCAGGCTGACATCCTACCAGACATTACTGTAATTCCCAGCTCTTGCAACAGGGACTGCTTGGGATGTGTGCAGTGCCCACCCCTGGGGATCTCAGCCATGACTGAGATCTCAGCTTGCTGCCTGAACCTCAGTGACTAAACAATGGCTGCATTTTCCCACTTCTAAGATTTTATGAGTGCATAAGAAAATATTTGCCTTTTTTGCCCCCTCACATTACTTGAGTATCCCGTAAGGCACAAAGGCACTTCACTTAACATTTCAAGAAGAAAACCAATTCCAGTCTTCCTTTCATTTGAGAGAAGTCAAAAGAAAGGATGAGAATTTGCACTCCCATTCTCTTCTTGAGCCATCTGCATTACCTTTGCTGACTCAAGGGTTAACAGGGAGTGGCCAAGTCTGCCAGGGACCTTCTGTCCAAACTCTGCCCATGAAACCTCTGGGTTCCTCCAAAGGGTCTACACTGGAGCACTGAGACCTGGAGAGAGCCTGATTCCAGAAAAGCCATGCTGTGGGAGAAAGGAGGGTTCTGGGGAGATACACAGCCTCTCAAAGAGCATCCTGGAAACAAGACAGCTGTTAATGAGTTGCTGCAGGGAAGGCTAATGTGTGAGGTGGTGACTGAAGGCAAGGAAGAAGCAATAGAACCGGCAGCTGCAAAACTTGCACTACTCAGAGGGTGTTGCCATGATGCTGGAGGGAGGAGGGTGTCAAAGATCCCCTTCATGTAGCTGCAGATAAAGCTGTTATTCCTTCCTATAAGTCCCCTATGGGGAAGAGAAGGAAAGATGAATAGGAAATTGGGAGGCCATTATCTGTCTCTTACATGTCCTTAGAAAGAAGAATTTGGTGGCAAAAGCCATAAGTAAAAAAGGATCAAAGAAAAGCAAGAATGGCTCTGCATGTCCCCTGCTGTCAACAACACATACTTATGTAACTTGAAGCCTTTCTTGGGCATCAAAGTGCTGGAAAGCAAAGGAAAAGACTGATGCCTGGAAAGGTGGGCATCTTGTTCCTTGCATGGTTCTGACAATGGCTCACGGAGATTTTACTGCTACTGTGGCTCAGAGGCAAAAAAAGCAAATAGGGACAAGGACAGCGTGTGCATATTCTTACATAGATTTTGTTCATAAATAAGAAAAATCAGAAGAATAATTCAAATCTCTCTTAACTGGGATTCTTAGTGGGAGCATTGCTACATCATCCCTTCCAACTCCAGGCATTGAGCTGAGCCCTGAGATCTTCCAACTCCCATTTCCTAAGCTCTCCCACCCCATGGCTGCACTACAGTCAATATTTATGAGTGAGACTTACAGAACAATTTTATACCCATGCCCTCATTCTGCCACAATTAAATACCATCTCCAGAGTTGTTCTGAGATCACTGATGGTATCAAGTGCAAACAGGACAGTAATTTGTAAAGACACATTAGCATTGTTCGCCTTTAAAAGGCACAAACCCTCACACATGCGTGTCCTCACACACACACAGTTTTGCCAAGCATTACAGCCAATGTTATTTTTAAGCTTCTGTCAAATAGAAGGGGGATTTTATATGTGTAAAGTGTCTGGTATTATTTCAGATATCTTCCTCTTAAATATCTACTTTTTATTAGTAATTATTTTTTTAAACAAGTTTTGAAATACTCACAAAGCCTTAACATGTTTAAACTTGCAGAAAGGCGTGTTTAAGGTCTGACAAGACTATATTTTGAAAATATAGATCCATTACTTTTTCAAGGATATTGTTCTTACTGTAGTGCTGGGGTATAGTGCTGATAAATCCACACACACACAGAGGTAACTTTTCTCCACTGCATCTAATAAGAATATGCAAACAAATCAGGCACACACGCAGAACAAGTTGTGAGAGCTACTGTTTTAAACTGGGAGGCCTCAGTTTTAGGAAGCATTCTTTACACTACAAATCCTGAAGTGAATAGAAAGGCTGTTTCACCCAGTTTCTCAGGGGAAGTTCATGGCCTCTGCATTTGACAGATCAAAATAACACTGCTGCTCCATTCCTGAAGTGGTGATGCAATATTTTCACTAGAACTCTCACAGAGAAAGTCCAAAGAAAAAAAAACAAAACACCCCAGATTAAATTTCAGTGACGATAAATCAAGGCATGAATTTTTGAAACAACGCAAATGCAATTGCTTGTCTGCACAGGTACTACCTTGGCATCCCATAATACAAACCCCATTTGTTTGCACTGGTGCAGAACCTTGTTGTAGAAATATAACTACAGCAAGCAGCAGCATAGAGAAGGATATCAGGTTTTCCTTTAGATTCATGCCTTGGAAGGTGAGCATATCTGCACTATGTCCAAAACACGCGCAGGCAGGATGTGACAACGTATCCCAGTTGTGTTCACTGTTGTCACAGTAAGCTACCTGCACTGCTTTCCCAATACTTTCACAAGAAATACACTTGTATGAAAAATAAAAATCATTTGCAATGTGCAAAATAAGTTCTAGTATGAATGTATGAGAAAATGTCCGGGAAAGACCTAAATACCTTCCAAAGTTCCTTGGCTCAGCTCCCCAAGCTTCCCCATGTAGCATCGAAGTGATCACTCGGCTAAAGGCATTGCCAGCAAAACAACAAAGGGTTCAACTACTTTTAGAAAAAAAAATTGCAAAACTTTCCTTTTAGAAACCAAATGAAAAAACAAACCACCCCACCATGGTGTTTCCAAAACCGGTATCTTTTTCATTCAGTTAAACCTCATGGAAATAATAAAACCCTAACCAGAAACTCTAAAATTTAGCCTCAGGCAGAATGCTTGAAGGAGCATAAATCAAAAGCTCCCATGATATCCACAAGAGACTTGGTTATAGTCAGTGATATTATGCAGCAGGCACTCAAACACTGCCATAGCAGGTGAGAGCATTCACGAGCATGAGTGATAAACTAGGAAAAAACCCCCCCACTGTTCCAGACATGTCACCTTGGGAAGCAGAACATTCCAAATTGCTTGGCCTCGAGGTGTAGGGAGGACCACTAACAAATAAGAAACGTGTGTACTTTTGTGTTCAAAGAGTGGTCTGCAATACCTGCAGTAAGTTAGGTAAATGCAGTAACCTAATCAAAGCAGGAAACTCCTGGGTTTGTCTAAGAGCGTGAGGCACTCAAGAGTTTAATAGACACAAGATACTGAGGAAACAGGATAAGCAAAGGCTTAACCTCAGGAGATTGAATCTTTGTCCAAGATGTTCAGGAAACTTGGAAAAATCCTACTTACCTCAGTGCCAATCCTCCTGATTAACAGCTTGCCAGAAGTTTGCTATAGTTCTGATTAGAAACGTATCAGAATCTGAATTACATCTGACAGCTCTTTCTGCAGTGAAACAGCACGTGCAGGCAGCAGCGAGTATCTCACTGCATGTGCCACCTCTGAATGGTGTCACAGCACTGCACGTCCTCTGTACTATCCCTGCTTCATTGCAGTTTATGGACTTCACTTCTCACATTGCTTCCATAGGCCAGTTACTTTTTTCTTCATCCTCCATTAATTTATAAATTCCACAGGACTCAATTTAAAGTTCTATTTGAAACTATGTAAGTTATTCTACATTGATTCGTTACAACTGGCTTTGCTCACCTATCAGCTTTCTTAGAGATTACTACAGAAGTAAAAGCCCTTGTGAAATACAGACCAAATGCAAGACATAATTCAGCTACAAAAAACCTCCTCTGCTTAGCATGACATTTAAGATTACAAAAAATTATCTGATTTCAGTAGCTTGCCAAGCTTATGAACTACTTGCCTGTTTTTCGCTTGCAAACAGAAAATGCAGTCTGATTGACACTGTGTTCACTATGCCTGGCTTTAGGACTGCATAGAATTTACAGTCAAATCACAAATCTCTATAAACAGGAGGCCAAAGTTTTGCCACTAGCAAAACCTGAACCATGGAAGATGGACTGCTACAAATAAAACAAGTAAAAAAGGTGCAGGTATCTCTGCTGCATTCCCAAACAATCCCTCAGACCACATGGGCTGTTACAAATCCTGCAGTACGCTGGTGTTTGTGCCTGAAAGTTGGTTCTTTTAACTTTGGGCTCTTGCCAAAACGTGACTTATTTTTCTCTCCAGCTGCATCTGTTACTTCTCGTTGGTCTGCCATCTCCCTCTGGCAATGTCTGGTCTGCCTATTTACTGCTCCAACTTTTGCTAAGGAAAGACTTGTGCCTTCCTGTCTGATGCAGAGTGCTAATCTTTTTTTCCTTGTTTCAGCAGTTCCACAGGGACCATCATCACCATCTCTGGGCTGCTGTTCTTCCTCTACAGTCTGAGTTTTCTGGCAAACACTCATGGTGCTCTTTACTTCCCTTAAACATAAAGGTCTTTGCCCTCTGTCTCATCCCCAAAGGGCTCGGCCAATACAGAGGGGAAAATGCCCTTTCCCCACTCCTTCAAAAACCTTTCATCTTGCTACAAATTCAATTTTTCATGCTGTTGCCAGCTACCCTTGACACTAATGCAATCTTAAGGTCCTTGCTAGCATCTTTCCTATCAAGACCTCATAGACAAACCTTAAAGAAGCAGGGAAGAGAGGATGGGAGAGAAAGGGGATGGTGGGATAGTACTGCTGGAGAGGGACAAAATGAAATGGCTGTGAGGCAGAAGCACGCAAAGAACTATAAAAATTAGGGGTGCTTTTCCAGGGACCAAAGGTCACAAAACTGGCAGAGGGCTGAGAGATCACAAAGATGGGCAAGTCAAGATTTTGCCAGGGAGGGTGGAGAAAGAAACACAAAGGTAGTTTCTGTGCTTGTAGGATCACCATTCCAGGGAGCAGAAATTGAAAACTAAGCAGGAAAAATCCTTGGAAGTGGATGGAATGATTGTACTTAACACAGAAAGAATATGATGCTCATTTGGAGATGACAGTGGAAAAAAACTGAATTGTAGGGGTTAACTTCTAAAAGCAACTTAAAAAATGTAGCTGCTTCACTTCCGCAGTGATGTCATTAATAGGCTAACTTGCAGTTTTGAAGATCTTCATGCTGTTAATCCCAGTTTTTCATTGCATGGCTCTTGGCTGGTATTTCTTTGCCTGGTTTGTTACACTCATTTTTGGCCAAGAACTCTTGTAGTTGACTCACAGGTCATTGAGGTTTAAAATAAATAGGAAAAAAAATTGAGAAGGGACATATGACATCACTGGTGATTAAAAGGTTCTTGGTGTGTTATGAGAAAACATTCAGGTCAGAGTAAACTGGAAACAGAAAAATGGACATTCATACTTAGGTTAACATGGAAAACAGTTCTATAAAGAAAGCAGAGTTATTTAACAGAGTTTTAATCCTAAACCACTCTGTTGTTGCAGAGGCCTATTTTAGATTTATATCAGTATTAGTGGATTAAATTTGTAATAGGTCTTTCATCTAACCCAGCAGTGAAGGGCAGTGATTACTTGACTTGGCATCCTTGTCTTGTTCAGTGAAGAGAGCCTGCGTCCACAAACTTACTTTTCTTGCTTTAACAATGGAATCAAAAGTGCAAAAGAAAGTGAAAAGTGCTAAAGTGCAAGTGAAAGGACAAATGCTATAAAAATAGTAAAACAAACCAAGCCAAAATGTCCAACAAGACAGCTGCTCTCTGATGGTTTTCTTTGTTTAAAGAGCAGAAACCAATCCACTTCAGCTACAGTATATAAGCTGCTCCCAAAAGCAAGGTTGTCTTCATTTTCAGTAAGGAATTCTAACAACATGCTGTTAAGAGTTACTGCTTTTCAACTCATTTGCTGAAAACCAAATACTGTCCTAAATAATGATTAGACCTTGGTCTTTGAAGGATGTTAATAGTTAAAAAGACAACCCTGTGCTACTAGACTCAGCCCATAAAGGATAACTCTTTCATTGGTGTAGCTGAAGGATTAGTAGAAATGTTTGTCTAATGAATGCAGCTACTATATTTGAGCACATGCCTAAATAAGCTATGGGTTGATTGAAACCTATCTATTTTTAAGTGCTCCTGAATGCTGCAAAAACTTTCCCTAGTGCAGTATTAAAATGGGTTTTGTATAAACGTAAATATTTTACTGCCATTCATTTGTGAAATTCACCTTCTTTGCCAGTCTTATGCCTAAAACACATAATGTAAAATGTACAGGAATGACTTTCCTACATCTAGTCTGATTTCCAGTCTCTGTAATGCATACAGCATTCATGAAATGTACTTTTTGGTAATTGTACCTCTTACACCTTCAGAATTAACAACTACTTTTGTGACAGACACAAGATTCTATATACATGTATATGTGCATGCATAAATATGTGCTCACAAATATATAGAAAAAATATAAACAATAATTAAATTAATTTCTTGAAATAATTTTTGAAACACAAAGCACTTGGTTTATCACACTGACAACAACTCCATACAGTTGATGGCAATTTTGTCTTCTTTAGAGCAAGATATTTCCTATCAAATTCCAGTTTATTTTTAAGTTCAGAGAACCCAAGTTGTACCCTATCAGCTGTTACCTTTTCCCTATTTTGTACTTCTGGTACAGAGCTCTGCATGAATGCAGATGAAGAAAAAATTAGGTACTTGTATATTATTTTAATTTGTATTCCTCTGGAAATAGCATGAGTCGTTCAGTTTCCTTTTATCTCCTGAAATACATTATGTCCATCTGTACTGTCAGTCACTGATACTGAGACAGAAATACCAAACAGAAGAGCTAAGTCAAAATAATACTCAAAGACACTTTACAGCTTCTCTAAAACAGAGTAAAATTACTGGGGTTTTTTTTGGTCTAATTTATTTTGAAAAGAAGAGGTGTAGTTTTAACCAATGTATGTACACATCCGAAAGCTGAACTTGCAAATGTGTCCTCTGTATTTGATATACACTATGCACCATTTTTAGAACTGAAAAATTATTCAATGCTTTATTTCTTTTCAAAGTTAGTTTTAATACAGGACTCTGCATGAATGATGGGATGAGAGCTGCCTGCCTTTCTGAATGTACCAGTCAGTGTGGTGGAAGGAACACTGAGGACAATGTGACATGGAACACTGCATTGACTAGCCTGTACTTGGGATGACCTGCCTGAGTCAGTGTGGCCCCACCAGCCCTAAGAACATTCACTTCAGCTCATGAGTAATGTCCCAAGCCCAAAAAAACTTTTAATACCACACCCAGCCCAACACATCCCTCTGGGTGAATAAGAAGAGCTTTCCTGGGTTCTAACCACTGGGGGCTGAAAACACATCATAGGTTGAACCATAATAGGTCAAAGACATAACAACACACCCTTTTAGGCCACGGAAATTAATTCTTTTTCATACATCATACTTCCTGGCTTTATACTCATCTTCAAAACTCTGAGACAGTTGCTTTCCCTGTCTGGGTTGGTAGAAGCTGAAAAATTCTAGACTCATCTGTTTTACCTCCATGTCACACCAATTAATGGCAGACAGATGTCAGAAGGGGGAAACCCCAGCACTTCTAAAGATAAAAAGACAAAAAAGATCAGAAGTACCTGAAGTTCTACTGTGAACTACCAGCCATTCCTGCAACATGCTGCCTAATCAAGTCCATGCTACACTAATTAATAATCGGCAGCATGTGCTTTACACAGAGCTCTTGAAAATAACAGAGGTGTTACAGATGTATTTCCAGATGTGACAACTCTGTCAGGAAAGGACTGTCCAGTTTTGGTAAACTCTCAAAGATTCTGCAGTTGTCATGAGAGTGATCCAAGTAAGAAGACAGACACTTGGATCCCCATAAGATGGAGATGTGAAAAGCCTGAAGTCTGTTTAGGAAATGATTCTTTATAGACAGATTTTTTTGACAGCCAGAGCTTTTATAGAAACATTGTCTTCATGACAATGGTCTCCTAAAGCTATTCTGAACCAAATGCTGCTGGCATGAACACAGAAAATCAGTACCATACAAAACTGACATGGTTTTTGTGTCTGGAAAGTTTTAAAAGGCCCATCATGATCTTCAGAAAAACAGTATGGGCTCACCTTGTACCCGAGGAAGATGAAAACACCACCAATACAAAAAACAAGGTAGCAAGTACATACCTGGTAGAGAGAATTACGTCAGGTGTTCAGCCTCATGGATGAAGTGGCTGAGGTCTTCTGGCATCACTATCTGCTCTGAAAAGCCAGATTCCTTCATGATGAGTCAGCTCCTGCCTTGCCATCTTCCACACCACCTATACTGTCTGTACATATTTAAGTTGTGTATTTCTTACACAACTCTCTTACATTAATTACGACAGGAACACTGATGTGCTGTCGTAACACTAGTTATCCCACTCTTCAGGAACACCCTGCCTGTGGACACTAGGCTTTCCCTGTATTAGGTGAAAGACAAAGTTGCTTACACTCCATGCATCTGCTAGAACAGGGAGGCTCAAAATGGGGAAAATATCTGTGCTGAGAAAACATGTGAAGCACTGTAAGGAAGAAACAATGAAAAAGCAGAATGACTTTTTCACTTGACCACCTTAGGCAAGGGAACAAAAAGAATTTTCAAAAGAACAAAATCAAAGGGAAAAGGACTTAAAGGTTTTTTCACAGATTCTTCTAACATTCCACATGAAGTCTTAACTTCCCATCTATCTTTTTTAAAAGCTAGACAGAAACCATTACACAAAAATGAATCCGGCTTCATGTTCTGCACCACCAAACTGCAGCTATGAATGTGTCTCAGGTAGACTCAATAGAATTGTTTTTTAAATCAAGACAACGGAATTCAAATCTAATGTTTTCAAGCTAATCATGGGATATTATTCTGGTTTAAAATTTGCCGTAAAATTACTACAAAAATTGAAGATTTTTCTGCCATTGAACTATTCCACACCTGAACCCTTTCCTCCTAATAAAACTTAGTGCTGGGAACATAATAGTAGTTTTAAATATATTTTCTTCTCCTTAATGAATAAGGTTAAATCATATAAAAACATGATGACATATCAAAGAGATGGTAGTGATGTTAGTCTGTCACAAAACTCTCAGCCTATTTTTTTTTTTCAGTCAGGTGGACTCCTCATTATATGTATGAGCAGAATGGGAGCAGCTAAAGCAAACTCCCTCTGCAAAAACTTTAACATCTCCTCTCTTTCTGGGCAATTTCAGCAAAGAGGTGTTTTGGAGCCAGCTGTCCTTCACTAGCAGGTAAACCTATTGCTAAGATGGCAATTTCTGTGGAAACCTCATGTTTAAATACTGTCACCAAATAATTCATTCCGCATTCCAAGAAACTTTACAAAGATATGCAGCTTTACAAAGATGTCAAGATGGTTTACCCCTTCATGCGCCAAAATAACATGCATGTACTGCTGCTTCAAATCCAAATATTTGTTTGGTCTACTTGTACCTTCTGGGCTTCTCTTCAGGGAGAAAACTCTTACTGTTCAGCAACAGATCATACCACAGACTGTACAAACCCAGAATACAGATAACCATATCATTCTTATAGGGAAGAACAAGCCAAAACCATATAAGTGAGGGAATTATTTCACACAGGTTTCTGGAAATCCCTGAAAAAAATCTTATTTTAAGAAGAGCAGTGGCAAAGGTGCTGAAAAAGAAAACCATGCAAAATAGTCTAGATGAAAATAACTCATTTGGTCTAGTCAGATGTATTTTAGATTAGACTGAAGCTTTATTGCTGCCTCAGTGGGGAAAATCCCCCTGCCTGTAAAAGGCCCAAATGAAGTACCAGTCTATTGCCCATGGGACACAAGTTATGTATACTGAATAAACCAATACTGCTTTAAGTAGTAACTGTTTGCAAATTCCAGTGCAACAAACAGCCTTCTACTTTAACTGTATTACCCAAAGAACAAAAAAGATTGAATTCTTGCTCTCAGCACCCTACTCCCCCCTGTACGCAATTAACACTGAGTTAAAATGGGAAATAGGCTGGTCTCACCTCCTAGCTCTGCTGCCTGCTTCTCCATCTCCTCCAGATCAGCACCTTCCCTGCTCCCTACCTGGGTGAGGCATCCTTCAGCATCCCAGCACTAAGGTGGATGCAAGCAGGCAACCAATCCTCCATAATCACCTTACAAACATCAGCAGCTCTCTTCCAGAAAATCTGGGGCTGAAGAAGCAAAACTTTGTAAGACAGTGGGACCAGGAAAGAAAGAATCTTAAAAGGCAGCCTGAACTCTGAAAAAAAGCTGACCACAAGAAGACCACTGTACAGAAAAGTGTTTATTGAGAGTGTTGTTGCCTGAGAATTGTTACCATTTCATCAGCAAAAGCGGTGGCAAAAGAAACATGTCATTATTGTCCTCCTGTCCCGAAATCTGGTCTGTATGTCAGCACTGGTCTCTCAGCTGGTTGCTCAGCTCCTGAAGTTCAGCAATCATGTTGTCCATAGCTGTCACCTCATCAGCTATCTCACTGTGAACCTCATTACTTGTTATATCTATGAAAAGTTGCTGCACAACAAAAAGAAATACTTGTAAATACTTTATAAATAAATACCTTTAAAAGATACATACAACAGTTTCTCTGTTTCAGGATCGAGACAAAGTACAGGAAACTCATAATCTATACTGCTTTTCATATTATTGTAAACTATAATGGTATCTCTCTCTAAGAAAAGGCTATTTTGTGGCTAATAAACAGAAGTTATGCACACACACATATAGACACATATCCTGCATATAGACCTGAAATCTGTGCCACACACCTGATATTGTGCCAAAAGGGTCAAATCCTCCTGTGGATGTGGGGTTTCTGCTCTGACCTGACTCTGAGCTCTGCCTATGCTGACTCCTGATATGATATAAAGTGAAGAGCTTTTTCACGAAACTCAGAAGAGCATCTCACATTCTGTCACTGCAGTTTATAAGCCTACCTGCTCATAAATTAGTTGTGAATTTTAACGACCATTTTCTCCAGTGTTGTATTCTGTTGCTTCATTTCCTCCAAAACCTCAAATAAATATTTTTTAACATTTGATGTCAAGACATGCATGGGTGGAGGCATTCACCTGTGTGTAATTAAATTATACCAGAGAAACTAAACACTACAGAGTAATAAAAATAGATTGTTCTTAAAGACCTCAAGACATTACCAGAAACAAACAAAAAAACTAGCTAACTTGTGAGCAATCAAAATCTTCATCTACTTAATACTGAGGCTGTGTGAGGTACCACTACACAGAAGTATGGGGAAGGGGGGATACCCAAACACATGTTTTCCCTTCATTATGTAAAGGGAGAGTGATTGATTAGACAAAAACACAAAGCCTACGTTTAGAGACAAAAACAAACCTAGAAAACAAGGAGTACGTCTGTACCTCATTATATCATAAAACAAAACGGGACAATACATATATATATATATAAACAAAAATGTACTTAAAAGGCTTGAACCAAGGTATTCAGTGTGCTTCAAAACAATGTTGTCACTAAAATAAGGAACATCTTAGACAAAATAGGAACGTGTTCATGCCACAAACACAGAAACTTCTCTGACTTTCAGCCCAAAAACCTCACAGTGGGAGAGTGACAGAAAAGTTTAGTTCTTTCCAGTAAGACACCTAAATAAATCAGGATGATATAATTATTTCCTCTTTTTTTTTTTTTTTTTTCTGCACACACAGTCAGAGAAATCTATTCGACTACAGACAGCCTGAGGAATTTTCAAGCACCATCATTCTTTGGGCTTTGTGCCCCATGTTTCCTCAAAACAGTGCTCACATTTCATGCATTTACAATTCATCTCCAGAACATTTCCCTTTTTCAGATCCCAGCTGTCAGATCTGAATGATGCATCAGGGCAAGGACCAGAAGAGAGCCCACTGTGCTATTTGCATAGCAGGTGACTGCCCACCAGGCTCTGTACAAAAAAGAGCCCAGTAGCAGCACATTTCCGAGCTGCAGCTTTCAGCAGATTGTAGGTGCTTAGTGAGTCTGGCACAACACAGGACCTCAAACATCAAGAGATGGAGATCCCAGAAGTAGTGACATTGTTTCACCTGTTCTACTTATTTGTTCTAATTGCATGTTCTGACTACAAAATTTTGGAATTTTATCCTTTAAAGGTCATTTTCACTGTTCTTTTATTCCTTCTGAAATCTTAACTAGTGAGTCTGCTCCTAGTCCATTTTTAAAGTGCTTTTTGTAGTTGAAATTAAAAATGAAAAAAAAAATCCCACACTACTGACTCACAGGGCAGTAAAATGAGATGCAGCCAAGCTTGGACAGGCATAAACAGAGCTAAACTGTTTGTGCACAGGATCTGATAGAAGATGACCAAGTTTTTAAACTACAACACACTTTGAAAATTCAATATGACTTCAAATTAAAAATAAGATGGCATCTTGGAAGGGATGCAAAACCCATGAAATCGCATAAAATGCTTAATTTTTAATATGACAGTTTTCTCAGAAGTACCATAAAACCATTAGCTGCCAATAATACAGATGTTCATTTAATTAATTCCTTTAGAAATTAAAATATCATTTACTAGACTCATAGAGTTTTAATTCTTCACATATTGCATGATCTTTCATAATATAAACTACCTGCACTTGTATGCATGCAATTTATGTCATTTAGTGCTTTCTCTACAGCAATACTCAGTCTATGCACCCTTTTTTAAAAAAACACAATCATATTTTGAGTAACAGCAAAATATATATTGTCCCTTTTTTCAACATAAAAAGTCTTCCCTATGCCTGTATCTAAAAGCAGAGTTACAGATCCAGCTTATGTTTGCTTATGCAACTTTCCTAGGCTTTTATCCTTAAAATAAAAGGACTTAAGTGAGCCAAGTTTAGCACACTGATGATGAATCAACACTTGTAACACAAGCACACATTATAAAACTTAAGCTCTGTGATTCACAATTGCTAACTCCCCTTCACAGGCAGGAAGAATCCCTCTTTAAGACAAGATGTGTATTTTAAGAGAAAATGTATGATTCAAATATGATGACTTTTTCAAGTAATCAATACCTGAATTGGTAGGGTATACACAAAAAAAAACAGACTAAAAATTAGTTCTTTTAATAAATAACGCTTTTGAAAACATTATTGTGATAACAATATGATTGTGATGTGAATATGTGATATGAAGTGATGCAAAGCAATCCTGACACATTTTGGTCCTTTCTGCAGGTTTAGATCCATTCTTTCTGAGATTGCTCAGCTTCTCCCATGACTACTCACATTAAAAACTGGTCTTTGAAATGACTGACTGCTTTCAAACATACAAATCTGTTTGCCCAACATTTTAAGTAAAATTCTACCTTACTCTAAAATGTCAATGGTGCCTCTTAAACTACTATTCCAATCAAAGCCTAGTGGGAAGAAGGGAAATAAAAGTTTACTTAAAAATGGAATCCTTAAAAGCATAGAGATGAATATCCACCTGATGATGCACTTAGGCAGGTATTATTTGATCTATAATTGATTCAGAACAGAGAAATTCTGGCAACAGAACAAAGATTCCTAGCTTTCAAACAAAAATTCCTACCTTTCAAACATTCCTACCTTTGCCTTGGATGACAAGCCACGTAAGTTGAGCCGAGCTGAAGAAAGTATCTGCAAAGCTTCCTGACGATTAGATTTGTTCTTGCTGCATTTTATAGCCACTAGAATCCAAACAAAAACAAAACCCCAAAAGAAAAAAAAAATTACCATTCTAGCAATAATCTTTGAACAAAAACATTTAATTAAAGATCTTGATACCCTCCATAGACTATTTGAAATGTAATATCCCCCAAAAAAACACAAAGAAAAAACAAAACCAAGTAATTTTGAGAGGATAACTCTAAACTCAGCAGGTATCTGTATCCTTCTTAAACATAAATATCACAGAACAGGGAATAATCTCACTAAGTTTCATTCATTTCCTGACTGGTACACTCAATCAAACAATTTATGTGATGATCTCAGGACTGAGATGAACTGCAGATGCATTTTCACTTGCATTATGAAGTTGCTAGATCATGAAATTAATTGATTCCATGTTTACCAGTCATACATTTACTGACTCACCCTACACAATTTCTGCCTCATTCCAAGTATGTTTTTGTATGCAGTATCAGGATGATATTCTGTTACAGGACTCCTAGTAGAAAAAGACAAGTTCTTTTCAGGTAGAACATACCATGTGCAATCTCTATGGCTCCTTTCACCACTTCCTTAAAAGAAGAAACATCTTTCTCCCAATCACTTGATTGAATTTCACATTTATGTGCCTTAGTGAGATACTGCAGTGACTGCAAGGAGGAAAAAAAAACTATTAGTATGTCAGAAAAACAACTAGGAAACTAATTTAGTTTTAAGTATCTATGAAATTAGTGCCCAATCCAGACAATGAATCCATCTTTCCTATACTTGATTTCCTGTGAGTTGGAGTAGTGTCCTTCTCTGCAGCCGTAAGCAGCAGCTGTAACACAGATGTTCTTCACCAATACTGCAGCTCAAGTATGAGAAGCATATAAAGTAACATGTGTCTAATTTTTATCTTTTAAAAATCTGTCTAGACTGATGGATGTAACCCATGTTTGCCAAGTCATCACAATTAAATGCACACGAAAAAGAGAAAAAGACTTGCATTCACACTTTGAACAGCAAATTTGTATCTAAAAAAAATATAACTGAATACATCAAAGCTTTCTTCCTGTATATGAAATCTTCAGAAATATGCATTTTACAGATGTGGCTATTAGTTGCCGTACTTCTCTGGTTCTCAGTGTAAACAAGAAAAAAAATGTAAACAATATGGAAGGAGGGTCCCATTAAGAGGAAAAAAAGAAAATAGAAAAATTTTAGAAGAAATTAATTCTTGCTTTTGAATTTTGTTTTCTTTCTACAGCATCAAAATCGTGAAACAAATACATGCCAGAAGTTGCATGGTTTGGTTCAATGACAAATCTCCAGTAATCTTTTTAAAGAGTTTAAGTATAACATAAATGAATACAAAAATTTCAGTGTGGTACATATACATGAGCAAACACTTAGGAATTTGGGGGTTTGTCATTGCAGAAACTTCCACCTTCTCTCTCCCACCAGAGTTCCAATCATTATGCCACAGGTGACTGAACTGCTCATGCTGCTGTAAATGACACTAAAGGGATATTAAGTCAAACCAGAATGATTTTTTTTTTTTTTCATAATAACCTAGGTTATAACTGGTAGTAGTTCTGGCAAGCAGAGGAAAGAATTTCCAAGAGAAGGAACAACAGTTTTTACAGCAGTCTGATTTCAGTCTGCATGTGTCTGAGTCAGAGCAGCAAATCAGGGGGGTTTTGCTGACAGATGTCAAGGAGGGGAAAGAATTCAAAGTCTTGTGGGCTGTTTGTTTGCACTTCTGGAACCTGGATTTATCCTGAAAGGAAACAGTTATGAGCTGGGGAAAGTTCAAGGAACAGAAGGGATTCATAGCCTGGGATGGATCAGCAGGAAGCTTGAAGGCTGGAAAGATTCCTCAGAGGGAAAGGTGTGGACTGGACTGCATTCAGTATAGGAAAGAAAGAAGTACTGAATGAGGTGGCAGTTCAGATATACTGAAGTGTGAGAGTAAATATATGCTAAGCTAAAGAAAAAAAACCCAAAAACAGAACCACAAACCAAACACTTCAGTCGTTTTACACTCTTAACTTGCAAACCTTGTCTGACTTTGATTCAATTCACAAAGCACTGTTGTTGTGAATCATAACTGTAGACCCTAGTGATTCATGTGGCATCACATGTATCAGCAGAACAGAAAAGTAAATAAACCCCAGCAACCAAGCCACCCTTTAACAATAGCCAGACATACTAGACTGTTATTTCAAATGCAATGTTAGGAACAAAATTGGTTAAATATAATTAAACCTGCACTAAATAAGGTGCAGAATGGAAGCGTATGGAGTAAAGGTCAAATCCTTCATTTGTAAGGAGGTATGTGACACTTCCAAAGGTCTGTTCCCATCTCTTTGTCCTTTGATGCCACAGTATAGTAAATAATGCCCTTTTAGAATTCATTCACCTTTTGCCTAATAAATGTGGGTGGAAAATTGCAACTATGCATCTAGAATTTTTCTACACATACAGCTATATTCACTGAATATCTGACTGACCGGTGCTGGTGCTTGCGGCAGTAAAGCAAATAAATACTGGTTTTATCATTTTTACTTTATATACTATGATATCAGAAATCAGTGATTATTTGGTGTATTGCAAATTAATTTTTACACTGTAAATTAATATATGCCGTGGCTGTAGGCAGTTTTGCTTTTTTATGAGCTGTATCTATGGTACTGTCATACCAGGATATTTGGATACACATGTAAGCATACCTTAAGTATTTATAAACATCATTCCATCTCGCAGGGCAGGATAGACTGTAAGTGTGTTCCATAACCAGTCTGATGAGGAAACACAGTTAAAGTACTGTCTACCCTACAAATTGAAACCATGTTTTTAACTGGGTTAGTAAAAAATACCGTGATGTAACCAGATTCTGAAATGATTACATTCATAGTATAGACAGGGCCTCTGCTGCTTTGCATGTCTGAGTAAGAATTTGAGGATATATTACAGGATATTGCAGTGTCTGTATTTCTGCATTCTGAATAGGCCAAATCCCTTTTACTGTTCAGCTGTAAAGAAAAATAAGGAAGACAAAAGGGAGGAATTGGAGGCATAATGGATACAGCAATGACTAAACAAGGCTCTTCACACGGCAGAGCACAAAGAGATAATGAGCAAGGCACAAATGATTATAAATTTAAGCCCACAGGAATACAATTTGTAGGCCTAACCATCTCCCTTGCTTGACATCAAGCAATCCTCCAGACAGGCATTTTTTGCCCAGGCCAAAGGCATACTCCCATTAGGGAACACATACTGAATGCTGACCTTGTGTATTTTCAACTTCAGTGAAGATCTGATAAACCATAACTATTTTTGAAGTGTGCAAGGCTATTTGAACTTTTTGAAATCTAATATCAAATGCAAAGCACACTCCAGCATACAACAAAGTAAACACTTCTAGCAGTGCATCGTGGTTATTCAGGAAATGCAATCAACTTAACTCCTTGGGAAGTGATAAGGACAAGAAATGGAAGTTAACATAGCAAAAGCAGTGACAAGTAAAGAGAAACCAATGGTTCAACAGATTAAGAATTAAATAGCATTATTTAATTCCATTTTTAGCTAATTAAGGACAAAACATTTCTACTCTGGATACTCTGACTGTGGTATAGATTATTTTAGGTCCATTTTCCCTTAGTGATTGCAAAGAACATAGATGGCTTATGCCAATACTGGATCATGCTTTTAAGACGAAGCTGCAATATCCTATCATCAGAATCAAAGATTTCAATTAAAAACAAAGCCAAAACCCACACCACCATTTGATTATAGACATTAGATTTTTGCCAAGAAAAGTTTCAGAATACAAATTCAGGACAATACACATATGCTGTGATAGGATGTTTTAAAAGGAAACACTGGTGAAAAAAAGAGATTTTTTTTTTCAAGTCCAAGAAAACTGATGTAAAACATCTTGCTCCTGTTGTAACAAAAATGTGTGCTGTAGGAACATGAAGAAAAGACAATGAGCTTATAAAAACACTAAAGCAAAACAGGTCTGGAACAAGAGCACGTTCTACTATAGCACTATAGTTTTTACCTTTTCAATATCTTCACCACTATCATTCTCTCCATTTCCATAAAGCTGGGCATAAAGTCTCCAGATTGTGCCATCATTTGTCACTCGGGAAGTGACTCTGCCCAAGAGCTCTTGCAGTTTCCCTTTCAATCCACTCGATAGCTCTCCAGCACGATCTGCCAGACCATCCACTACTGCTCTGACTAGAATAGCCAGCACCTTAAAAAAGCAGAGAGAGGTTTTGATTTCAACTCAAATCAACATCAGTGTATATAATGTTATCTGTGATACCTGATCTCTATTAATGATTGTGCCATATGACAAGCACAGATGTTACTAAGAAATACATGGATTAATTCAACTGATTTAAACCTCATTTATACGATTCTATGTTGATGAAGGTAAGAACGCCAAAAATCTAAGACAGAAATTTGGGTAAAGGAAATTGTGGCAGTATCTTATCTACTATCTTATCTATTATTTTCACCTTATAATACAGTTATAAAAAGATCAGTAAATAGGCTGAGCCAAATAAATTCAGGTAATGGAAGACATTGTTTTTTACAGGACCTCTACTTAACAACCTGCAGAAAGATGAACAGAGGATAAGATGGAAACTGGAAGGCAGTGGAGTGGCACCTTGGGAATCTCTACTTTTAATGTACTTCTGGTGCATTCGGCAAATCAGTTCCATCAAACTCTTCTACAAGTACTCACTAGTGGCCATGCTTTTTGAATCACTGGCTTGAGAATGTGGGATCTGATCTGCAGAAATGCTGAGCATTTTCAGCTGCTTGTGGGAGCTTGGTTTTGCATGTAAAAAAATGCTACATCATACCAGGCTTTTTGTACCCAAACTGGACACTGAAAGCTAGAAAACAGTGTCACCTTGCCTCAGTTTCTCCTCAGCAAAAAGAGAAACAGCAAAGTAGATCATATGATAAATTAGAAGAAAATAAATCCCAGAAAAGCTGTGGCTTATCAAGTAACTGTTCTGTGCAGTGCATGAGACACAGAGACTGGGGAAGAAAAAAGGATGAAAACCATATGGAAGTTTCATAAGGCTTGCATTCAAGATAGGCCAGTTGTTGCACAAACACCTTCATGCTGGTACTTCCCAACTTGTGAGCCTGTCATTTGGTAACTTCAATGCTTCAACATTTTTATCCAGATGATGCTAACACTTACAATGAAACCACACTCATAGCAATATTAATATCAAGACAGTAATAAACCTAACTTCTAAGATGACCTGTGAATAGCTGCAAACCCTACACTGCTCTACTAAAAGTAGAATGGGATGCATCCTCACAAATCAAGATGCCGTTCACAGGCAGAAAGTAATGCAAAAATTATGACAGTATCAAAGTATATTACACTTAGAATTAAAACACACCCAGTTTAGCATTTGTGATATGTCACTTTCCTAAAGTAACTTTTCTTATATAGAATAACTCAATTAAAATGCATCCCAAAAAATAATGAGTTTTATCAGGTTTAGAAAATTTTTGGCAGAACAACCCAAATCAATTAAGATGGCTGATAATTTTATTAAATAAATCTAAGTACCAGAAGAAGTGAAAACAAATATACACCTACTTGGTATCTTTTCAGAACTAATGATATCACAGTAACATCTGAACATAAGTTAAACAGCTCCCCTCTTGTCCACCCCAAAACCATAGCAGTAGCTTATATTCCTTATAAAGTGATAGGACAGACTGTCAGTTTCTTCTTTTCAAGATCTCTTAAGAGTCACTTAAGATAACAGAAAATATGATCAACTATTAATTGTCCAAAAATTCTGAAACCCGTGTTATATCCATGATTTGGAATATAAGGTACCAAACGCCATCATTAACCAGGTCTTCTATAATGATTTGTTAGAAAAACACCAGCAAGTGTTGCTATTTCCATTACTAAAGCACCGCAAGAAAAAAACCTAAGAGGTGCAAGAAGAAACACTAAACTATGTTCTCTTTCGAGAAGGAACTAGAACAAGGCAACTCTTGACCATTGCCTTACCAAAGGAGAGCAGTAATGGCATCCTCTGATAAGAAAATGCTATCTGAAGAATATGTTGGTAAGGTTTGTGAGCTCACTGTATAAGGATTCATACACACATGCATGATTTCTCAATCGATTTCTCAGTGTAACAAAACTGCTACTCCCAAGTCCCAAATGTTAGTTCATGTGAATATCAGCTATAAACATCAAAAGTTTTAAAGCCAATAATATTTTGTTTGTAGATGAAAAAAAAAGTTGTCGGTGATTGAAAACACGAACTCCGCCGGGTACATGCAAAGCCAACTTTTTATTGTACAAAGCACATCTTATATACTGTTCCAAAGCTAGCAGTTCAACAACCACAAACTTCAACTTCTACGATTACATCTTTAGCATCTCAAGCAGCTACTGACTACAACTTCTTTGCTTAATTTCCTGTTAACTATCCTACTTTTGCCTTGACGTCTCTTCTTTATTTGTCTCCTGCTCTTTTGTTTTACCTACTGCTAGACCTGAGGTACGCCTGTCTCCCCCAGAGCCCCACACCAACAAAAGCCATCCTCCCTGGTGACATTTTGCACTCCCACAAAAAGTTTCCTTAGTCAGTAGGATGTAGCCACTGTAAAATTACCCCTATTCCCATAGAGTCCTGGCTTTGCTTACACTTTTATCATAATAATCAATTTCCTTTTTTTGTAATCCATCATGTAAACTTTGGCACTTCAGAAGTTAAAATTAAACTAGTGTCAAGACCGGGATTAAAGGGTCCATTAAACAGAAATGAATCATTAATGCCTACTTGGTTATGCACACTTGTTAAACAAAGTTATTTCAAACTGCAAGTGAATTGTGCTAATCATCAAAAAGTATTAGTAGTGTAGCAGAGCTTTGCATTTTAGGTTGCCACAAGTGTTAAAATTTGTATCTTTGAGAGATTTTAAACTGCCACACATACTAAACTACTACAGCAATACTCTGTTGACTCAAGATCCCAAACAAGCAGCAGAGGAGTTTTTTGGTTGGTTGTTTTTGTTCATGCCTCTTTTAATGAACAGGGCTCCATATGACCAGAGAGTTCATGTTTAGTATGACATCACACCATCTGCATTCCTCCTTCTCCATTGCTTTTGTGAATAATGTGTTTACTACAAACTGAACAAAAGACACCGTGAGAAAAAACCTTAGAAATAAACCAAGTAATTTATAAATGCTGCGATTTTCATCAGTTAATCTCATTTCACAATTGTTTTCCAAACAACTCTTTTCATATAAAAATTCTCTTGTTCAGACCATTTTTAGATGCTTCACTAATACTAATCAAAATTGACAGTGCTCAAGAAAGAAGAGAGCCCTCAGATAACAGATCCAAAATGACAAATCTGCAGTCTCTGAGCTCTCCCTATTCCCCTTCCAAATTCAGGATATTAAAATAAGGACAACTGTCATTAGTGAGCTACTTAACTGAAGTAGGACTCCAGAAATTATTAATTCCTACGGTTGCTTTTCAAAATCCCCTTGGAACATGCTCTTGAGGCCTTTTGTTAGAAACAGTTTGGCAACACAAACTGCTGAAATGAGGATGTTACTTGAAGGAAAGGGTACCAGAAAAACTTTGCTAGAATCTCAAAAGCACAGAATTTCAAAGTGGAACACTTTGTCCATACTTCTGTTTTCATAATCTTTGACAGCATATAATGAAGATATGTTTTCTGAAAACAGTGTATCTAAACAGCTTTTCCAACCACAAAATAACTTTGTCATTCACAAGACTGCAACATTCCAAGTAAAAAAGGTTGATTGCCTCAAGCAGCACACATGTGATGGGAAGTAGTCCAATCAGCAGTTCCAGGTACATTTACTAGCTCATACCAATAATTCAGAGACCAAATTGATGATTATAATAGGTAAGGTTTTCTCCTTGGGTACCTTTTAGTGATCGATTTACTAGCAGAAACTACGGATAATTCAGTGAGCTTTTATATTTTATTACATAACACATATATCAAAGGTTTTCCAGGTATACTTCTCAGCTTCGTGAACATTAAAAGATGTATGGAAACGTGAAGAATTTAAAGAACCAGTAAGGAGGGAAGGTAAAAACGTGTGCTTTTACATTTACATATAATGCTAGCAAACTGCCCTTTGCTGTAATCTTTCACTGCATTATTGCTCATTTATAAAGAGCCCTTTAGCTCTTCCTTGTTCAATTCTATCTGCAGAATCTGTACATACATATCTTCAAGCTTTATAATATCATGATCTCAGAATCTCTGCCACAGGGTTGACATTGTTAAATAACTAGAACAGAACAGAAGAAAAATTTCCCAGATCTGTGTTCTGTACTCAGAAGACTGGCAAAAGGACAACAATGGCCTAACAGAAATCACCAATAAGAATCTGAATGCCTTACTATTATTAGAAGCAATCAGTGATTTAAAAATATGACTTCTTACTATTCTGAAATAGAACAAAAAAGTCTAATGTAACTCCAGAAATCAAGGGCATTTCATATTGTATATTCAATTGCATACTCATAATTGATACATTCAGTCTCACAAGGGGTATTCTGTAACAATGATTATGCTAAAAGCAGTTGATTTTCACAAAAAACTGGAATCAATGACTCACCTTGTTTTTTCCAGTCCTGTGCATATTTATTTTTTTTTAAATTCCTACCTTGTTTCTCCACGGTATGTCAAGTACCTTAGTAGTCTATCAATTAAAATCCATGATGACTACAAATACTAAATATAACCTCGGAGAAGATCACACGATGTTGAATGGAAACAATGGTGTATGTTTTCATTTACTCATGTTCATGATTTCACATTGTTGAAAGACAATTGCACAAGATGGTTATAGATCATCCCTATTTAAAACAGTCCACTTGGAAAAAAGGAGAAGCTCACCAATTAATGGTGAACTTTGTAAACAATTTCAGCAGAAGCTTTTATTTTTATCTGCTTTTTTGTTTTGCTATGGAAATACTCTTCTCTTCCTTGTAAGATAATTGTTTCAAGCCTGAATTCTTTAATTAGGCTTTGAGGTTTTTCTTAGCAACTAGTAAAATCCTTCGAATTGAAGCAACTGTATTAGAAGTTACAATGAAACCTATAAAACACTTCACATATCAGAAGCCAAAGTTAAAATTAAGATGCAAAAAGAATTAAAGGAAGATAGCATATTTACTTCTGTAAAAGTTATAAAAGTTGTATAAGAACAAGATGGAAAAAGTTATGCAACAAAAATAGAAATTTAATACAAGTAATATCCCAAAATACTTTAATAAAATGTACTATATAAAATTTGACAAGTAACAGTAATAGGAGTCTGTATCATCTCCAAATGTCTCAAATGGGCAAATATATGTAGAAACTTCTATTCCTAGTTAGCTGTCAGTCTGCTTAAAATAATACAGTAGACCACCCCTAAAAATGCCATTTTAAGTAGCAATTGAGAAAAAAATTCATTGAAAAAAGCCAACCATCTACAAGATGCTCCATGACAGGCCCTACCAGTACTACAATATTCTAGCTGCCAAACACACTAATCTTTACCACATACAACACAATTTTCCATAGACACTCCTTAGTGCCAAGAGAGTTTGAGACCCTTTAACGTTTAGCTGTATCAAACCTAAAAGGATTTATTAATACAGAATGTTATCCTGTGCACGACTGGCTTTACTAGTAGTAAGTATTGCACTCACGTACAATTTGTTATTAAAAAGTAACGTGAAAAAAGTATTTAACACCCTTGCCCCTATGAACATGAGATGTTTCCACAATCATAACATAATTCTATCTGCTCTCTCTCCTCATCACTGGACTCAAATTCCCAAGATCCAGGAAAGCTACTTTTACTCTTTTTATGGGACAAGAAACAAAACATACTCCTGGGATCCGTGAGTAGCAGCAGCTGGTTCCTCTTACCCTGATACTACACAATCTCCCTAAGAGCTCATAAGCTCTTCAACCAAATCTGTTAATTTTGCAAAGGCTCTTGGAGGTGTTTTACTACTCCCCTTGAGAGATTCTTTGGCTTGCCTTTCAGATTCACCTTGCTATTTTCACTGAGTGTACAGAACCCTGCTTGGATCAGGACCTGGTTTCAGGCAAGGTAACATCCCAGCCGAAGCTGTTAAGGTAGCTTCTCTGTTTTTTGTCCAGAGCATACATTTACAAACACAAAATTTAACTGAACCTAACTGAATTACAGTGAAAGATGAACAAAATTTCATCTTTTATTTTTCTTTGGTCTGGTTTATTAAGAATCAATATTATGACTATAATGCATTCAATTTACTTTCAAAGGCTCATTTGTGGAATTTTCCAACACTAGAAAAGCTTCCCTTTCTTTAAACTACATAATTTATATCATTTCTGATACCAAGATATGCAGGAACATATATATGGAAAGATGGGGTTATGCGTTGCATTTTATATAAAAATAGGTCTTAAAACTGCCAGGCTCATGTGTGTCCTTTCACAAAGTCTGATACAATCTGGATGTAAAGGTTTTCAGTTTTGTCCAGTTTCATTTTAAGTATTTATTCTCACAGTCCAAATCTCCAAAACTTAAATCACTTACCTACATAACTTCGTTGGCATGTGCACTATCATTACTGATACTACTATCAGCAGCTATCAGCAATCTCTCTGTCTCAGAAGAAAAATTACTGAACATATAGGATGACTAAATATGAAAACTTCCCCACCTGGGTATCCTTGTACTTTTCTCTTAAGTCCATGAGACGGTGATAAGCTTTAATTGCTTCTGAAAACTCTCCAACATCTGTACTGGTGAGAAGATAGTTCTCCCATATCTGCCAGTGCTCATAGTTGCACTTGAGAGCTTCTTGGAGGGTTCGAAATGCTTTGATCCTAATCAATAATAAAAGAATAACAGAAATTACTACAGAAGGTTTCTACACTAAAATCAGTTGGCGTAGTATCAGCTAAAAACCTGCTTATTTAACAAATCTCATTTAGAACACTGCGATGTAAAAGCTATTGTTCGTAATTTACAATACTGATAATCCCTTCATCTCTCTTGAAAACTATTTTGTATTAGTTCATACACAACAGTACACTCTGTAGTTTGAACTAGGTAACTTTTCTTAGCTCTCATCATTATTTTTTTTTTTTAGTTTATCATAACTGTGCCATCTATGTCAATATTGTCCTTTCCAAATTTTTAACTGGAACCATGAGGAAACAATCTTACTCATGCTACAGTTGTAACACACATTAAAAAATTAAAAGAGCTCATGACAAATGCAGAATGGTATTGACTTATTTAATCACACAGAAGAGGGTTACTTGACAGCTTTTTGTGATTTATTTTAAACATTTGCACATGGCAAACATGCATATCCAGGGCACAGAAACCCATCATTTTCAACTGGTTTTGTCCTTAGGTCAGCCGGAAGGTTTACTAACACTCTCTGCTCCCTGACACTGTGCTGCTCAGTGCAAATGTGTCAGAGTGGCCCCAAACGCTACTAGGGTCCCTCTCCAAAAGTGCTGCCCAAGGACCCATCTCATAGTGACAGGAGAAAGTCATGGAATAGAGGCGGACAGCACAATTCCTATAAAATCATCAAGTGACAAAACATCTTTATTTTTTCATATGCATCCAGTGCAGGCAACTCTTGACCATTCCCTTACCAAAGGAGAGCAGTAATGGCATCCTCTGATAAGAAAATGCTATCTGAAGAATATGTTGGTAAGGTTTGTGAGCTCACTGTATAAAGCCTTAAACAGACTACCAAAAGTTGCAATAAATTTGAAACTCTAAAATAGCTCTGCTAGAGAATTGGAACGATAAGGCTCTAAGAGACTGAAGTGTACTCTCAGTTGGACAATCATGATATGTAAAAATCCACAAAGGAATGGATTCCTTTAAATCAGGACATGAAACGGAGCTTTCCTAGGCTGGTAAAAAAATCTTCATAGGGAAGGCATGACAATACATCTCTTCTTAATAAATATCATATAAAGATGGCCTGGTATCAAAATTTGCAATTCACTTGCTCTCTTTTGCTTGAGTAAGTTGTCTAAAGTGCTTTCTCTAAAGAAAGACAGCCCAAAGAAATTGTTGGTTGAGTTTCAAAAAGAGGGTCCAAGAGAGTGTAAATATTCCAGCTAAGACAATGTAATATCTAAGTAGTTGATCAGGCCATTAAAAGTTTGAAATAGCTTGGTCAGGGAAAAATGTAAATAACTGCCAATCTAAGGCCATGATATTAAAAGAGTTATCAAATACACACAAAGAGAGTGGACTGATAGAGCAAAATTATTTAAGGAGAACAAGTCATTTGGCATAGCTACAGCAGAACAGTCCACATGCAGGAGCCTCCCACATCCACTCCCCTTTCCTCTGTCTTCTGATATATTGATAGATGTGATGCTTATGGGCAAATGTACCAACAGTTGAGTTTCCTCCACTGTTAACAATCTCACAAAGGGATTTCAGACCCTGATTTTGCTAGATTAAATTAGAAAAGAACTGTTCCTGTTCCTTCTGTGGATTTGGCTAATGGAAGTTGGGATCTCCACAGCTCTCTGACAGGCTGGAAGATGCTCTGCCTGAATCATGTATTGTTTCTACAGCTGCTCTTTAACATCTATAAGGTTAGCCTGTATCATCTCCCCCATCTTCCTGAAAATTAGGAAATTATCAGGAGGGCAGATGCCAGTAAGATGTAAACGTGAAATGTAGTCAAGATCCCAAAGGGATAGGATGGAAATAGTATTCCACAAATTATCACTCTTGCTATGTAATAAAATCCTCTAGATTCTCAAAACAAATCCTCTCTGTATTTAACCAATCACGTAAGGATGGAGTATCCTTAACCAGTTAAGTGAATTCATACCCAGACAGGAAACAGTAGGCAGTACAAAAGAATTATGTGGTCTTGGAAACCAGGAATCTTTCCTAGGAAAGGACAGAGGGCCAGTCCCAGTTTGTTCTGAGAAATCTGAAACCTAGATTTCAAAGACCTCCTGGCACACAGAGTAGTTTTCTGGTAAACCAAAGCATAGAGTCTGCTTTCATCACAATTAATTTTTCTGGAGGAAATTCAGAATATACAAAACTTGCAGAGTCTTAAAAAGCAAACAACCCCAAAAATCAACAAAACCCCTGTCCTTTGGGTGTTACCAAGTTGCTTCATACACTTTTCAAAAAAAATGTACTTATGGTTTTTTCTGTCTGTTGTGTGAGATTCTGCCAAGCCTTGGCCAAATGCATAATCTATGAGTGAGCCTGAATTAAAAGTCCGGTTGGAGAAAAGGTGGATTTTTTTTTGAGGGAGTGAAATAACATTATTAACTTAAATATCTTACTTATGTTTTCCTTTTAAAAAATCCTCACTCCGTTTGTTTTTTTTTTTCTTCTGGCAGGCTTAAAAAATAAGAGTTTATGCATCCCCACACAGATTATTCTCAAGTGTACTGCTATAGATATTCTGTTTTAAAAGAGAGTTAAAGCAGCTCACACACAGTCTTGATCTGTAAGTGACAACACAAATAATCAAAGAGGTTGCTATTCCACAGCAAGTACAGGCCACACTTGGCTATTAGCACATAATACTCACTTAAAATTTACTGTACATAGAGTCCTATCTCACATGATTCCTGTGGGGAAAAAGCTCAGAAACATGCCCCCATTTATTGCTTTTACCACCACACCAAATAAGTTACAAGTTTTGTATGTACTTAGCATATTAGATCACAAGAGTAGATTAACAACAATAAAATTCAACCAGTAAACTGAAACTAATCACTCAGTAGTTTCTCAGCCTTGTAGCAGATTGACAGAAAGTGATTTTGATTAAAAATATTTTTATGAAACAAGCATAAGCCAGTACACTGACCACCTGACATTTTGAACTGTATGGAAAAGAGAGAGCAACTCCAACATGAATTGTGCATACTCAAGGCACAGCTGAAGATAGAATGAACCACTGAAAAGTTAAAGCAAGCTCTTGATTTCTATTACTTTTTAGCCTTGTGTGGTTATTTTAACACTTTATCTTTTCCTCTCTCCTGCTCCCATTGCCATTTCAATCTCCTGAGTCCATATTACTTCTCACTTTTCCCATGTATATTCATAAATTTATGCTTTTGTGCAAGTTTACTGTTCTTTCTCTCTTTTTTTGCTTTGCCTCCTGACTATGTAACCATATAAACTGATGTCATATTTTGAGTAAGGCTTTTAAAAATAAATTATCTTATTCTTTTGTTTCATTCTTTGGTGACAAGTTATAATGTGAAAATTCTTAAATAGTAAATTCTTCCAGGTAAACTTTTATTACGTTGAGTTGAAATATGAAATTCAAAATAAGAATGGCAGTCCACTTAGGTCAAAGCTTCTTGTATGAACCATTAGTTTTGAGGGAAGAGAACAAGGTAGCTAGCACATATGCAGATTTCCCTCTGCTTTCGTATATAAAAACCAAACTGTCTGGTTTTCCCTTAAATCTACTGAGGATAATATACTATGAAATTACATAGGTCTGAATACATAGTTTGCTTGAAATGGACCTATGTTCTTAACTTCATGGTCAAAGTAGTTTTTATTATTCATCTTCATTATGAATGTTTTGCACTGGTTGTATTTACTACATCATAAATACTTCTAACAAGAAAAAAGTGTAGAGAGAGGCTGCTACTTGTTTAAATGTTACAAAATTATTTCCTGTAAAATAAAATAGTTCCCAGTGATTCAACCTGGGAGAGAGAACTGAAGGGCTAAGAATTACAAAATAAGAGTTAAGCACATTATAGTAATAAAAACCTCTATGTCAAAAAAAGGGAAATCTCAATTATTTGTTTTGGAAGCAATATCTTCTAAAAGTACTTACTTCTGTTTTAATCTGATATAAGCAGTTGATAAATTGTTCCAGGCCTCAGCATTCTGTAATGATAAAAGTAGAAGTACCAAAAAATTTATTCACTTACATTGTGCTTACTTGATAAAAAAACCAAAGTGAAACTACTGCCAAACATCATTGATTTTGCTAATCACACATATTGACACAGATCTTCTACACGGCAGTAAAAATACTACATTGAAATAGAAACTACTATAATAAAATGGAAATTCATAAATAAATATTTGACTACCTCAGCAACAATCAGGTATACAAATAGCAATTCACTGCCTTGTGGTTGCAATACACTAAGCCAGTTCTTGCCTTCAGTCTCAGCTGCAGACAGGCATTGTCTTCTGGGATCTAGCTGGGATGGCTGGAAAGGTCAGTGCTCCCAGCAGCTCATCACTTCTCACTAGCTGGAAGTTACTTAACCTGCACCACTCTTTGTTACTGGACAAAAGTAATGTCCCCTCAAGCACCTCAGGTAAAAGCAGCAGAGATATGCAGAGATTATTCCTGCCCTTCGCCTGACACTGCTGTAAATGTGAAGCCTCATCACTGAATTCAGCAAAGTGACAACTGGAAATGATTTGAAGAACAGAATCTGAGCACTGCAATGAAAGATACTCTGGTACTGAAGGCTATCCTCAGCCTTAAGGAGCATTTAACTCATGCTGGGAAACCTTTCCACTGGTCACTACATTGCTACAGCTGCAGATGTATAAAGAGGTTTTGCCTCCAATGGAGAGCCAGTCCAGCACCATTTACTCATAAAAAATCACCACTTAACCCACTGAGAAGTCAGCTGACTTGGTCATAGGAGTACAATTAAATACAGCCCCTAAAGAGATAAATAAACTCAGTTTTAGTATCAACTTGGATGTAAATTTACTGTACTGAACAACAACGGAACACCAATATATAAAGTAAGAATTCCATTTAAATACAGAGTTGTCTGTATGTGCATTTTTTCCCCCCAAGGAAGTTACTGCATTTTAGAATAAAGAAAAAAGAATACTCTGTCACCTCTCATTGCTTTCTCATTCTTTTCCCCAAGAGAAAAGAATGAATAACAATAGTTTCTATCGAGTGGTTGGCAATAACCCTAAGCAAGCTGCAAGCTGACAGTCAGGCCTTCTGGCAGAAGTATTGTCAGTGTGTTCCTCAGGTAATTCAGCTGGCACCTCCACGGTCTCAACGCACATTCAAACAACAGTATTGTACACATGCATGCCCTACAGCCTGAAAAAATGGCTCAGCTCCATTCTCTCTGTGCTCCTGAACTGCACAGTTACAAATGTACTTGTGATACATGAACTTGACTTTTTTTTCAGGAGAATTAGATTACTTAGAGGACTAAATATTTTAATTTAATTTTTGTTTTATCTCTTTTTAGGTCTCCTCACAATCTAGCATAAAGGCATTTTTAAAATATATTTTAACATTCACACACTCATACTTGGACCAAGTTAAGTGCTGGGTAAGTATTTTTACGGTGCCTCATGACAAATATATATGCTTCACGCACAAGTTTAATTTACTCAAAGGGCTAAGGTTTAAACAAGTTTTTCATTATTGCTTTGCTTGTTTATAATGAAAACATCCTTGCTGCTTTTAGATAAGCCATCTGAATCATTTGTTCAAAAGTACATACATCTGGTTCCAATGTCACACAGCGCTGAAATGCTTTGGCAGCACCTTCATAGCCTTCTAAAGCAATGTATGCACAGCCCAAGGAAAACCATACACCTAGCTAGAGAGAAAAAATTAATGGTTACATATATGCATGGATATTTCAGCACAAAAAAAAAATTGGCCTGGATGAACAAACACTCAACTTTTGTAGATTTTTACCTGTCTTCAGCTATAACAGTATTGTACTGGAAAAAAAAATCCTATATGCTAATTAGAGAAAAACTTTAAGTTCAAAGTTTTAATAAATATGGATAAAAAACAGTGCTGACTACATGAAGACCACTTAACCTTTTGTGAAGCACTTTTTAACAGTCCATTTTCATTTACAGAAGAAGGGGATAGCTATTTAGAGGTTTGCATATTTTACTTTAACTTGTGAAAAATCTACATTCACTTTATACTATTACAATTAGGTCAAACACTAGAAAATGTTTTTCAAGGTAATCACATTTTCAGAAAAAACATCACAAAAAACATCTCAAATGACCGAACATGAACAGTTCAAAGTTCCAGCTCTTTCTACTTGTTAGAATATCAACCTTCTCGAGTTTCTATCACAATGTTTAGAGATAGAAATGTACTTAAATAATGCCTTGCACCAGAGAACAGAACCTTAACAGTTCAGTCATTTTGCATTTAAAGTTGCATTTAGTTGTCACAACCAAATACCTCTCATCCATACAGATTCAATCAGAGAGGAAAGCTCAGCACCTCCCTTCTCTACTCCCCATTTTCAGGGAGCTGCAGAGAGCAATGAGGTCACTCCTCAACTTCCTTTTCTCCAAATTAGACAAACTTAAAGTCCTCAGCCACTCCTCTCAGGATGTTCCTTCCATTCAGCCCTTTCTCCAGCTTTGTAGCCCTCCTTTGGATGCTTTCAAGGACCTTCACATCCTTTATAAATTGTGGGGCCCAGAACTGCACACAGTGCTCAAGGTGAGAACTGCAGACAGAAGGATAATCACCTCTTTTGAGTTGTGTTTGATGCATCCCAGGATTTGCTGCCCTCTTGGCTTCCAGGGCTCACTGCTGGCTCACAGAACTGCTGTCTAGTGGTATGATGTGTGGGAATGGTAGAAAGCTGCACCGGGGGGGTTTAGACTGGACATTAGGAAGGGCTTTTCTTTATCTAGAGGGTGCTTAGATACTGGAACAAGTCTTCCTAGAGGTAGTTGATGCCACAAGTAAACAAGTGTTTAACAGGCATGTGGACAATGCCCTTAACGTGCCTTAACTTTATGAAATTGAGGGTGACTTCCAACTTTATAGCCCAACTTCCAACAAGTTAAACAGTGCTTCTGTAAAGGGTGAGAGAATCACTGCATGTCTTATAATTCTAATGAGTAACAGCAGCACAGTCTCACTTCTGAACTCGTGCAGACTTTCACCACTGGAGAATTGACTGTGTGAGCTCTTTGATCTCTGAATTGTCTGTCAAGCCTTGAAAGATGCTCACAGTGAAAGGACAAGAGAGATGCATCTGTCATCGATTGGTCATGTACTAGAACAAGTAATTCTGTGAGCAGGAGTGCTAATCAACACGAGTTTCAGGTACATTTGAACTGCAAGGCTTTCTTTTCTTTGTGGATTTCCCAAAGACTAATTCAATGATCGGCTTACACAGCCAACACCTATCTCAGAGATCTCAACCAAATTTGACCAGATGGCTAAAAGGTACACAAGAATAAAGGAGAGGTGAGAGAGAATGGTTTTATCCATTATATATTTTGGGGAATCACTTGCTGCAGTCTAAAAATCTCTCCCTTCAAAAAGGTTTCTAATAACCACAAAGAATTAGAATTTCTTTGTAACAGGAAGTCTTTTTTTACCTGATAAATTATTCACAAATCTGGGAACAAGTTAATTAATTAATAATTAATATTTTCCTTGTGTTAAAGTCCTTCCATTTAGAATCAATTTCCACTCTGCTTTTCACCCACAAGACACCCTGGAATAGGAAACAATTCATTTCTGTAGTCATAGAATACAGATAGAATTTAGAAGACAGTTGTATCAATCTGCACTATCCGTTCAATCTGTTTGTTCGAAACAATTCAACTGAATCTCAAAAACTGCTTCCTAAGCAACAAGAGGAGGAAATGTTCACTTTCCTATATGGACTGGCCTATTTTTCTTGGATTTCCTTTCATTCTAAACTTCCTTTGGATAAGATACAAAATAAAAAAGCATTTCAGCAGAGTATTTCTCAGTTTTGAGCCCTGTAGGCCATTTTCCGAAGCCCTTTATTATCTGGAAATCCTCTTGATTTCAATAAAATTCCTATCTAAGTAATATATATTTCGCTGGCATTTTTGCTCATTTTGTTTTCCATTCTAAAGATGTTTATAAGTTATCTGGAGTTAATTTGAATAAGAATAGGACTGATTCATTGGAATAAAATAAGTCCGCGAAATACAAAATAAGCTTCATGATAAATGAGTAAAAGGCTGGATGCCTTTAAAATTTTTCTAAAGCAAAAGTCCATCTAGTCATGTGGAACTTAAAACAGCAGCTTCAGCAGTGTTTTCTTTGGGGGGCAAGAAGGAGGAATACCCTGCTTTTGCATGGACCTAGAAATGGCTATAAGGAGCACAATTTATATACATAAACAACCACAAAGCTGTTTTAACTTCTCAAGACCACGGGGTGAACCTTCTTGGGATGGAATATAGTGGCTGAGAAACTGAAACAAGCTTGCAAAAGTCTGCTTGAGAAGATCAGTCAGAGAAACCAGCCTCATCAAGAGAGCTCTTTTCACTGTGGTTTCAGTTTTGATGCATTGTTGTAATAGAAGCTACTGTCATCACAAGTGTAACACAGTCCTTCTCAGTGACTCCAGAACAGGACAGACCAGAACACTTGAAAAACATTTCTGTGAAGCACAGAGATCAGAGTTTGTAACTAAAAGCCAGGGCAAACTCATTCAGGGCAAATGGATACTTTCATTAAAATCTGCATTCTTCTTGTAAATGTTTTGCTTTATACCTTGTTCATCATTTCTTTGATGGTAATTATTAATTGGCAGCGGCTTCATCTCTTTGAAATAAAAGAGCTCTACAGGCTAAGATTTAGCTGCATGCAAGGACCTAGATGTAAAAGGATGTCTTCATTTCATGCTACCATTTTTAGCCAGGCTTTCAAGTACATGGTGAAAAATTTGCTACGAATAGTAATAAACTGTTATTTTGACAACTGTGCCCAGAACTGTCTCTTTAAAAAGTGTCATCATTCAAAACTGAACACATGAACTAAAACCAAAGCCATATGTAGATCATTTCCCAACCTGCATAGGGTTGATCTGTACCGAACGTTCAAAGCACTCCACGCATTCCCTGAATTCCCGGTTGCGGAGATGGAGGAGGCCTTTGGAGCGCTGGGCGCGGGCGCTGCGGTGCCTGGAGAGCTCCCAGGCCTTGTCGTAATACTGGTGGTCTTTAAGAACATCACCAAGCAAACAGTATAATGCTGGTGTTTCTTTCTTCTCTAACTCCCGCCTGAGTATTTCTTCCGCCTGTTAAAGAGCAAAGAAAAATCAACACATAATAAGACTATTTATTTTCAGTTAATTACCTATCTGAAGAAATACTGCTTCAGCACCTTGCAATCATCAGCTGAAGATTAAGAAGTAGGGCTAGTGAGGAAATGGTATCTTCACCCAACCCAGCACCAAAGGTAAAGTCTAGAAATAATCTGGTTCCAAACTGATGTTTAAAAAAATATCCCAACACAATATCGTGGCTTTTGGTTTAAGATACCAAGGAAAATTAAACCATAAACAAGAAGCAGCTTACTCCTTTTTTTACATCTTAGGTATGTATTCTGTCCCAAGAACCAGTCCTGGATGTCAAACCAACACCTAATTCACAGCAATGCAGTATCAGCACCGGTATATATCTGCAATCCTAAAAGTCTGTAATATTTTATGTGTCCTAGTAAGTACTCTTGCAATGACTCTCATTCCCTTTTCTCTAATTGCTCTTTTCTGAAAATAGTGATTTCATTTCTGTTATGTCTGAAGACATATTGACTTTCATACTGTTGGTTGTGAAATGCTATGCTTTTACATAAGATGCAAAAAGTATAAATTTATATGAATGTTTGAAATAAAATATATTCAAAATATATACAGCTTTATGAAAAAGAAGACACAAGCTGTGTCTCCCAGACATCTATTATGGGCTGTAACTAACTTTCAAAAGCTATTTTTCTCAGGGCCACTATCTTTGCTCAAACAATAAAATTATTGTCTCTTTCTCAAACACAAGATAGTCTGCTTTCTGGGGCTTTTTGAAAAAATAAATACATTGGACAGATGATCTGTTGTTCAGACTGAACTGTTACCTCAGTCCCTCACTGCAAAAATGTAACATACACAATTCAGATCAGTATAATTTTTCTCTTAGAAAAGACCTACTTGAAGCATCTGAATCAAGAAAGCTCCAAGACAGCCTATCACAGAATTAAAGTTTGACACTGTAACTCTAGTCATTCTTCTATCATAGCTCTTTTATCTAAAAGGAAACCTAACATCATCTCTGCATTTAAATTATTACTGCTTTTCTTGTGTAAAAATTGCTTATTTCGACCTTCAGATGATCTTTAAGGAAGCAAAGTCTTTTATTCCAATCAGTAAAATTTATCAAACATATCTGAAAATCATCTTTGGGAAAATGGCTGCTTTACCTTGTTTTGAAATATTTAATGCATAGCAATTTTAGCATCTCATTCTTACTATTATTTTTGTAAAGTAACAGTAAAGACTACAAATATTTGAAATGCACAAGTTAGATTTCTAGAAGAATCGTAAAATTAGCAAAACTAGAATCCCATTAAGAAGAAAATCGGTGGCTAAATATTAGGAAAATAACTTGATGGCAAGTGGTTCTAAATGCCTGTGGAATAGTTCTCTAAAAAAAGCCAAAGAAACTATTCTTTTAACATTTAGAAATAGCCCAGCCAAAGCACTAGAAAAATCTTGCCTAACTAGAAGGCTGTACTACTTAGGGAAGCACAAAATGGTTTAGTTTGGAAGGGAATTTGAATATCATGTAGTTCCAGCCCCCTTGCACAAGCAGGGACACCTTCCGCAAGACCAGGTTAATCAAAGCCCCATCCAGCCTGGCTTCCAGGGATTTGGTTAAAGTGCAATTTACTTCCTTTCAACTGCCTCCATTAGTTGCTATAACATACTAATAACAGACATTAAAGAAGATTTTTCTCTTCTAGAGCAGAGAGAGCTGAGTGCTTCATTTTTGCAGTAACCACATTAGACACCAGGAGATAAGGTGGGGTTTTTTTTCCTGTTCAGATCAAGAAAGAAGATTGAAATGTGGCTGTGTAACAAGATATGAGGTGAAAAGTGCATTGCAAGCTGCTTCTTCACCACTTCCTCTGCAGGGCACTCCCAAGCTGAGATTGCTATCCTGTGGCAGTGCCTAGACTAGAAAGACAACCACTCACTAATGGTATTTCACATTTAAGAGCATAAAAACATCATGTTCTGGTATAAGCTCACAAGAATTCACTGCCAACATAAATATTTCGGCACACAGATAAAACAGAGAATTAAATAAGCAGAAGTCTGACTTTTTCCTCATCTGATTAGCTATCTGATCACCTCTGGCATGTTGCAAACATTTTTATTACTTAAATCTTTAAAGGCTAGCACAAAGATCAAACTAAAAGAAAACCCCTGTATTATCAAAATATTTGCATTGTAAAAACCAGGTAATACTTTAAAACTGGATTTATCATTTTGCCTAGGATTTTGTGGGGGCAAAAAAAGAAAGTAAAAGAAGAATCCTTTCTCCTAACTTTGTGGTAAAATGTTTTCAAAGAAATCACATTTAATCTTTGATAAGAACCCTGCTTCTGCAAAAACAAATCTTTTCTTAACAACAAATATTATCAAGAAACATTTTTCACACAGTGCACACAATATACATAAAAGAAATACAGCCACCAGAGATTTATTCTAACTCATTAAATGGATATTAATTATTAATTTGCACGTTTTATAACTAAAAGTTGTATCTAAATTTAATAAGATTTGATAAGAAAATTATCAATTAAATTATAACTAAAAAAAGGGAAGTGGTATAACTCTCACTGACTGAACTGGGTACATTTATAACAACATTGCTTTTTCACAGCACAGTCTGCACCAGAGTGGATGGAATTCAATACTCACCTCAAAAGTCAGTTAATTTAAACACAAGAAAATTCAGGCTCTTATCTTGCCTTCTGGACTACTATGGGTGTTATGGGAATTGAACAAGCAACATTTCATAAAAATCTCCAGTCACTAAAGGGGGGTCTGGTTTAAACAAAAGGTGGTGCCTTTTCATTACTTACTACACAGAATCCTGGAAACCAAGTTCAAGATTCATCCTGCATCTGGCTTCCCAATGCTAAACTTACACTTGCCATCCCATCCATGCGTTCCCATGCTTTTAATTTATCTATTTCCTAAAAGACCCTATTACCCTCACTTTTCACTGATCTAGCAGTTCTATTATTGCACAATTCATTCCTTTGCTAGTTCAAACTATTTCCTAAAAAGTCTTCATTTTTCTGTTTGCACATAATTTGCTTGGCTACCAGAGAAGTAGCATGAAGAAGCAGAATAGAGGAGCATGGAAAAAGGCATTGAGAGAAAAGGAAATCTCTTTGGTTTTCATTTCATCTTCCCTCTAATTTCATCCAAGACCTTGGGCGAGACATTTACTCCTCTTTCTTAGCTTTGTAACCACATGTAGGAGTGGTTCATGTGCCTTCTACAACTGTTACCATATATAGTGGAAATTAATCAAGTTCTTTAATGAGCTCATGCACTAATCAGTACAGTACTGCTTCACATCTGGGAAGCCATACCTGACTTTAAAGGTGGGCTTTTGAGACCTTTCCCTAATTGTGTTTCCTCACTCAAATGTTTTGAGGTATCTGTGTCATGCCATGGTAAGAAAAATAACCCTGTAGAACATGGATTTCTGGGGTATGTTGGTCTAAAACCAGACTCTGTATCATGCTTCATACTCTGATTATATGATGGAACAGAGATAGGGCTGAAAACAGGGTGTTGTAAGATAAAATATCCATCTGATGCCAAATGGCAGATCTCATTAACCTATCAAAGGTAAGCAGTTACAATGCTATAGAGTTCTTGCAAGGGAGAAAGGCCACACTTCAAGTGGAAGAATGGAAAAGTCACATCTCTGTTTCACCCTTTCTTTTTCTTTTAGCAGGGAAATAGTACCACTTTTAGGTGGAAGAGACCTCTTAGACTTTAACCAAATAAAGTTGTCTTATGTTAATAATACTCTTGGGATCTCTGGATCCCTCTCACAGTTAAAAGAAGGGAGAGGGACACTTTTCAACACCAGTTCTCACTACACACATGAAGATGTCTCCTTTTGCAACAAGTCTGTTAAAGGAATACAATGAGTAAATTATGAGAAAGCCAAGCAACTATCAGCATACTGCATTCAGGTTTTATAATACTTCTTCCCCTTTGTTCTGTACCATTTTGCTCATTGCTTGGCACTCTATTACTCTTCTGTTGACTCATGTTAAAATATTAATTTCTGCTAATTTTGTTCAGGTTATAAAAAAAATGAATGTAGAACCCTATCTAGTAAGAGTAACAAATGCTCAAAAAAAGTCTGCTAAACTTTTTAAACTTAGTAACATCTTACTCTGCAAAGTATGCAAAGTATGTACTGATACACGGCCCTGTTATAACCAAACAAATTACATATTTTTTAACAGCATAATGTGGAGCTTCACATGGCCTTATCTACATGCTCTGTTTCTTTATCAGCAGATAATTCCAAAGTAGGAAGGTATTACTCTGATGTGCAAGTACTCATCAAATAGATTGGTATTGCTGATAGTTGGCAGTTTTATTAGATTTTTCTGGATTTAAATTCAGGTTTTCTATATAAAAGCATTTGTGATTGAAAGATATTCTTTTGCACAAATATATACTAAGCACATTAATGACATGAACATCCAGTGGCCAACATACTACTCTAGTAGATTTTTTTGCATTTCTACAAGAACAACTACCACATTTAAAAACACAGTACACTTTTGATAAATATCAACAGTTCACACTCTGAACACTAAATAATAAAGAGCAGAAATATTATTTCCTCTTGGTGCACATCTACATGTTTCTAATTTTCTGTCTTTTTTGGTCTAAAGCTAGCTTTTTTCCAGCACTACCGTTATTTCATACTTACACAGCATTTTCTGTTTTTCAAAGCACAGCACAATCCCTCATTCTGAAAGCATTTCTAAGCAGTTTCCTGTGTCAGATATCCTGTCCTATTCTCTGAGTGCCATTTTCATAACTCCCTAAGGGCAGTTTGTGAATGTAACTAGGACAGAATGCATTTCCAGGAAATGGAAAATACTGACCTCTATTTCTCCACTGTACTGAGAAGATTGTGATATTACCATACTATCCCCAAGGCATGCATACTGTGGCACAGAATTTGCCAGCAAGACATATCTGTCAGATTACAATGAACAAAATCCAGGCTTTGGTGCATGACAACTAGAAAAAACCATGGAAGTATGAGATATTCTGCTTCTTTTTTATCAGTTGAAATTATATATCTCTATTCATTAAGCATAAATTATGTTAGGGCATAGTCTTTGTGCTTGTGGTGTCGTAAAGGCACACGTACATTCATACATTTAATGCTACCAAACAGAGGGAAAGGAAGGGAAGAAAAGAAAAAAATCTATTTTTGTCTGAAACAGAATATTTCTGCAATCTATATAAATTCTGAAAACACTGCTTGATAGTATAAGTTCCTGTTACAGCCTGTGTGAGAGATTGCACCTGAAAGAGAACATAGCTGAAGTTACATACAAGTAGGCATTGCTTTCAGATATGATTTTCTAAATTCTTCTTACCATTGCTCTAATAGAAAAAGCAAAATAATCAACAATAGGAAGGCTAATATAGCCTGTTATCTGCAATTTTGAAAAGTTATGTCACTGACACACAGTTAGGTGATGGCTTTTAATTGTCTTTGGAGCTGATCACACACAGTGGTAGCAGTGCTAGAGAAATGATGGAGAAGTTAGGAAAACATCAACACAGATTTAAAAAGTAAAGCCTTTTAATCTTACACCACTTCTTGTCTCAAGTGTTTGATTCTGTAATTTGAATATGTTAACATTAAGCAATTAAATACATCAAACACTGATGTTGCTCTATTTAAAGTGTTTTTAAAAACTACACCATGGGAAAGAAAATTAATATCCCCTCCAAGACTCCATCATTAATTACTTCTACAGCTTTCTTGAAATGCCCACATTACACCTTTCTGTCTATCCCTAGCAGTTAATTTAATTATCCTTGAATATTTTCAAGAATCATCATCACAATCTTCTTGCACCTCAAGGTGCTTCTTATTTACCAACTTCTCTTTCATGCAGCTATTGTACTCCAAGTCAATTATTTTAGCATTCACAGGTTATGGCAAGCCCTTATGCCATGGATCCATTTTTCCTCAGTAGACTTTTCTGTGATGCCACCCCTGTAGAAAGGAGTGTCATTAGTGATTTGCCAGCTAAAGCCAGACAGTCCTTTCCCCTTCAGATGCTATTTCAAGATGGGATCTCAGCTATATAAAACATTTTTCTTACCTTTCCATGTTGTCCTGCTCTTTCATAGCAGATTACTGCATCTTCCCACATTTCCAGCTCCTCAAATATTTGTAAGGCAGAGCTGGTGCACCCCAGCTCAAAGAGTAAGTTTGCAAGCTGACGCTGGAAAAATAAGAAATTCCAGGTAACTGAAAGTAGGTAAGCAAATAATGTCTACATTTTAAAAAGATGCAAGAGGCATTTCTGACATCAACAAGAAGCAGACAGATAATACAGAATTGTTCTCCTGAAATTTCAGGTTGGAATTTGAACCTTGAACAGTATATATACCAACTGAATAACAGTTGTTGTGCTTTGAACAAATTAACATTATATTACAAACATAGAACTGGACATGACAAGATTGAATTGACAACGATGAACTTCCAGCACTTAAACGAGGCCCACGTGGCTGGAGAACAGCTGCAGCAGGATATTGGGAATGCCAAGTGGGAAACAGAGGCCAAAGCAGGGAATTAAAGCCCCTTCTAGCAATGCTTTGTCACAGTAATCTGTACCTGTGGATAAACAAAGATGGAGAGAAAGGCTCTGATACAATTCTGTCCAGTATTTGTGAGAAATCACTGTCCAAAACAGCCACTGCCAAAGGGTGTTAGTTTTCATCCAAATCAATACTGGATTTGAATTTGTGTTCAACTCCCTAGTTGAGTTTTCCTCACAGTTCAGTCAGCCAATTTGTTATTTCAAATCCAGCTATTATTTCGGTGTACTAATGAAAATAAAAGAGTAATGTTTTCAATTCAAAAACAAACACAGAATGTTTTCATGACTCTGAAAAGTTATCTTTGGTCTTTATTTTTTAAGATAAGATTAAAATTGCAAAGAAGTTTTAACCTTTGAAGAAAAGGTAACTTATTTACTATGTGTGACAGATAGACAGTTAGGTTTGCAAATTTAAATAGGAGTATTCTGTGTAAGGACAGCTACTTATGCTATATGACCCCATACAGCTAAACTCTGCAGTGGGCTTGGTGATCCTGAATGGACTCCCTAAAATTTTCTACATATGTCATTAACTTATCTTCATTGGTTTGGGTTCAGTATCTGTTACAAATCCAAGGAGTTACTAGAGGGAAATAGACTAGTAGTAAAGAAAATATTAACATCTGGCTACAACTCTTTGACACAAATATGCAACAAACCCTGAAAACCTATTTGTTAGCTTGATGTTAATCACTTAGGAAAAAAACATTTGCCATTGTCTAAATCTAAATCTCATTAATGTTTAATTAAATTTGCTCAGTTATATTTGGTAAAATTTATGCAATGTGTCTTCATTACTATGACTAGAAGACTGCAGTCATCTTTCATTATAAATCCCTATTTTAGCATTTCTATCTTTGGCTTAGAAAACTAGCTTGGATTGAAAATGCCACTCTGACAACTGGAAATGAAAAGCACATTTGATAGTTATATTGCAAGTGCCTGTTGAAAGGTTATGTAGAAAAACTTGAGAATGCTCAGAGAAGATATGATTGGCTAAAACAACATGCATTGATATTAGAAATCAAAAAGGAATAAAACACCATTAAAAGTAAACCAACATGAATACCTTTGGAGGTATGCAATTTAAATAATTTTCTCGAGTTTGTTAAATACAGCATAATCAAGTAAGACTTTAGTGTGTAGATTTCTGCTCTAGAAATTCAAGATGAACAGTGTAGTTGTGGGTATAAAAAAGTCCTATCAGTATTAGTAAAAGAGGGGACTGTCTCAAAAAAAAAAAAAAAAGCTTTCTCAGCACTTTAGTGTACTATTGACTCCCAACCTGGCTGATTTCACCATGATCAACTTCCCAAAGCAAACTTTAAAAGACGAGAAAGATGCAAGTAACAGTAGCATAAGTAAATCACTAATAAAAAGTAAGACAACAGCAAGTTTATTTTAAAAGGACATATGTTTGAAGCTTGCAAATTTCAGTCTACTTTGTACTGGAGGAAAAAGTAAAGTAAAGAATTGCACTAACAAGCAACTACTCCTGTGCATGACAGAACAAGACATCTGAAAGCAGAGCACTGTAGAACTCGACTTCTCTCCAGAAAATCCTGGCGTATGTTAGGTTATGTCTTCATTTCTACAGTTTCAACTCAAGGTCACATCACACTCACTTGACTATGGAATGATGTAGCATCAAAAATAACCACAGACTTTCAAGTAAAGGTTGAAATGGAATTGTTTCACACCTGTATGGCCCAATGTGGAGGCACCTGACAACAGTAGAAAATCTTCATGCGTTCAGATACCGATGTATTTGCATTTTCAAACTGGTCTGCAAGTGCCTGTAAATGCAAAGCATATCCCGATTGAGTATGTACTTAGACTTGATCAACCTAAACCCCCCCTAAATTCAAAGCATTCAGACTTTCAGGCATTTTTGGCATAATGGAGAAATGATAATAAATTATAATCAATACCAGGAATAAGAATCAAATTTACAATCCCAAGCAAGCACTTGCAGGGTCAAACTGCATCAGCTATTAAAGCAACTTTGCCTAATGCATTTCAATCCTTAGCCAGTTTTCCCCTAAGACAGAATTGATGTGCTTTAGGCATGACATTTCTTGCTAAAAAGAGAAAGACAAACATATTATAGTGGACCATGGTTTTGGAAACAGTTCTAATACAGAATAAATTATTGTGACTTGGCATACAATTCAATTCAGGCTATTTTTTTTTTTTTTTTGGTGGAGCTTTGGACTGTTGAAATGTTTTCTTCTGAAGCCCTTTGAAAGAGAATGGTGACTTTCACAGAGAAAAACTGCACCAATTATTTCTCTGAAAATCCACTACAAAGTTATTTAAATCAGAATTCAATAGCAAGAAAAATACAATATTAAAGGAGGCTATAGGCAAAATGTCATTAGAAGTTTTAAGATAAGGGAGAAATTCTCTTCAAATGCCAGTTACCATTAAGTAGCAAATTTAAGGCCAGAGTATAAATAAGGGAATATTAAATTACTTGTTTTCACATGATTTACCTATCGAAGTCTCACTTATAACTCAGTCAAAGATTTACACAAGGTGCTACACAGGTCAGAATTTTCTCAGCTTTCTGAAAATGAATGCAAAGATTCCCAAGCAAAAGGAAGAAACAGATAGGATCACTTCTTTCTCTCTCTTTCCAAACCCATCTGTTGGTTACTCAATCTGTATTAATAATGCAACTGACAGCTGCATAAAATCAATTCTGTGATTCAAACTGCTAAGCATCTTGTAACTGCTATTGATGTTAATGGGATTTACTAAGTGGCTTCATTCTTTTAATAAGAAAAGAAATCACAACATGCAGCAATAATTTAGGCCCTAAGTCGATGCTTAATCTCCTAATTTTAAATGCTAATATTTCACATATTTCATCTTATTTACATTCTTTTTCACAAAATTATCTCCAGGGGCCTGTTCCTACAGATTATCCAGAAACCTGTGCCAAGCAAATGGCTGAGGTGTATTCGTAGTAAGGAAAATGACCAACTAATAAAATTGCATTCCTTTACACAGCTCCAGGCAATCCAAAAGAATCAGATGAAAATAAAACTTTTGAAGTAATATTATTTAATTTTAGAATTTACTTGACTATAAACTATATAACAAATTCTATTTCACAGTTTTAGTTCTGCTGCAATGTTCTAATGCAATGCTGAAGCACATTTTTCTATACTCTGTTGTAACAAAAATTAAACCAAAAAATTGTCCAATTCCTCGGGTACTCATTTTATGAGACCAGAAAAAGTAGTAAAATACAGTTGAAAAATTTAAAAATAATAATTGCTCCAAGCCTTAGCAAAGCATGAAAATCCTAAATATGCCCTGAAAAATAGTTTTTTTGAGAACAGGAGACAAAAGGCAAGAAATGTTTTAAGTGAATCAAAATAGTTTTTTCTTTTTTTTAGCTTTTTGCCACCCCTTTTTAATTTCTATTGTTCCAAGACAAAAACTGAAATACATAGGAAAATATTTTTTCAGAAGAACATACTTTATTTTAAAATGTGTGGCCGTATATTTTCTACACTTCACAAGCAGAAAAGCCTAATGTAAGTGACATATTAGAGGAGAATACCATTGTTAACAAGTAGAATTCTCCCCTTCCCAAAACCAATACTGTACTTTGTTCAGAGTTCTAACAAAAGCTGAAAATGAAGGTAGAACATATGAAAATTACACATTTCTAAAGAAGAATAAATGGCAATGAACTTAGAAGTCCTAAAAACCCATGGTTAATGCACTCTTTAATACATTGGAAAAATAAGCTCAGATAGTTCTGCCTACTATTGAAGTATAGAAAATAAGTTACTCAAACTTTGAGTTCTGTTTCTGAATAATGCTTGAAGAAATAAAATTTGGGTTGGATAATGGCAAGAAAATGAGAATCCTAACATTATTGCACCGCTAATACCTAATAGATATTAGATCACAGAACAATAAATCAATAAAATCCGTAAGTGTACACTGTCAAGTGAGCATTCTTTCTCATTAATACCTTCAACTTAAATATGTTGTAATAAAAAAACCTACGTAAATACAGAATACTTGCAACACAGTCAGATTCAAGATTTTGTGCCTTATTTTAACATGAGACTCAAATTCCTGCCTTGGAAGTTGTTAAATAGAAATAGAGCAGAAACCAATAAAAATTCACAATCCTAAATGATATGAGTTTTCCACAGGCCACATTTAAAACCGTTAACAGGTTACTCTCCCACCATGTAACACACCCTTTTCCCAGGGCTTGAGCTGTCATAGCAATGAGTTCTGAAGTCAAAAAACACAGTCCAGAGACATATTAATCCAGTCTGGAAACAACAAAACCAGATAGTTTTGAAGGAATTTCATATCATGAGCAAAGACTACACTATTGCCACATGAAAGCGGGAAAAGACAGCTCTAGAAACTCCCCACCTCACACTCCAATCTCTGCTCTGAGATTAAGTAGTACAAAAGGCAGCCTGTTTGGGATAAGCATACCATGTTAATTTGAAATGATCACAGAAGAGCATTTACTACTTTACTTATCAACCTCAGTCTAATCACATTTCTAATCAATCTCAGCTGGTAATTATTCATGACTCGAATACATGAAGCTTGAAAAGGACTTTTCCCACCCTGGACATCATTTTCCTATGTTTATTCCCATTGTGTATTCTTGCTTTGCTTCTATGTTCAACATATGTGTAACATCACTAAGGTCCTCATGATAAAATATCACCTCTGATCATTAAGCCTGACCAAATTTCAATCTTTTCATCCACTCCACATGTTTTACCATCCTTATCTTCAAGGGCTGACTGAGTCAGGGCTTTTTTTTCTTTTTAGCCAGACCTTATCTCCATGCCTAATCTCTGGAAATACTATTACACCCTTACAGTTTGTGAGTTGTCATTTTCCCACAATGTTATGCTGTTTGATTTCTCAACCCACTTACAGTACAGTTTTTAAACTTGTTATTCTTCCAACTCGTCTGTAATCCCTCTCTCAAAGATTTGTTCCTTTTGTTAAAATATAATCTTCAGATAGCTTTTCCCATCTAAAGTAAATAAATGGCAAACCTTCTTTCTATTCTTAACCTCTCTCTTCCAGATGAAACAGTTTACTTGTTTTAAAATAATGCCCCTTACTATGTATTACTAACTATATGCAAACATTTTTTCCCTGAAGGATGTCCTGATCCAAGCTTATTTAGGGGGAAAAATCCCCCTGCAACCAAACAAAAAAGCCCCAAATTCCCGTCCTTTGAAAAGAGCAGGATATTCAATACTTGTCAAAAACTTACTGGAAACAGCATAACACCTTGCTTGTGCAGCAGCTACTTAATTCCATCTGGATCTCCCACCAAGGAAGATGCAATTTTTCATATCCAAATTTAACATTGCTGGCCCCAATAAACATCTCAATTTTTTCCATGCAATTTCATCTCACTTCTTCCCAGGTTTTCATATCAGTAACACACAGTGTGACTGCACCACTTTCTCCTTTACCTATCTTTCCCAACAAGAGCATTTCCACTTTTAGTGTTCCAGTCACAATTGTTCCACCAGATTTCCTTCATCTATGCAACAGCATGCTTCACAGGCAGTGTTAATCGTCATAGCTTGTTTATTTTGTTTTTCCTGTCTTGTCCCACTGCTAACCAGGCATACCCAGCTGTTTTCCACCAACCATGCCCTATTCAAAAAAGTTAGTCTTTACCATGTTAGTACCTGACTATTTGCTATGCATTTATCAGTACCACTATCTCCACCCTCCTTATGTTCCCTCATACTTTTTGATTTATTCTGGTACGCTTCATATTCCTCTTTATTTATGATTGCTGTGGAAAGAACATTAGATAAGTTTTTCCTAGACTTCTGCTTCTCAGTCTAGAAATCTTGTCAGACTGCCAGAATCAATCCCTAGTTAACACCTCTGGACTCCAGTGGTGATGGTCCACCCATGAAGTCCTCTCTACATGAATGCTCACCCCAGCCATAAACCACAATGTTTGTCTGTCACCTAATCCCGGCTGACACGGTGACTGTGGCATTATCTTGTCCTGCTTTTACCCTTCTCTAAGCTGTCCTGCTTCTCACGTGTTTTTACCATATTTGACATGAATTTAGCTTGACTGGATGAATGGAAAAGTGCCTCAGTCTTTTCTAACACAGAAACTCCACACTCCTCATAATATTCTTATAATTCTAGGGTTCTTTTTCTTCAGTTTCTCCCAAGCCTGAAGACTCCTTCTGAAAATCCCACAAATCACCCTGACCTCTCCATGCTCTGCCAAGATAACCACTTTCATTTCACTTGTGCTTCTTCCATTTCTGTACATTTCCTCTGGATGATTTATAAGCAGCAAGTTGATGTTCCACCCCTACTGCTCTTGTATTCTAGCTGTTCCCTTAGCTACCTATACAACCTATATAACTTTTAAAGTACCAAAGTACAGACACCAGCTGTGGGTCTGCCTGGTGGATCATGGCTTTGTGTCAGGCACACAAGTGCCTGATGGCACAATGACACAGTTGGAATTGTTCAGCTGCTAGGAAGAAAGGTGTCTGGAGATAAAGAGGGCAAGACACAGAAGTACATCTGTAGGGAAAACAATCCTGCTATCTCATCACTGTTGTGGTTTCTAAGAACTTAGCAGGTGTACAGCTCAAAGTGAACTGAGCTCACCTACATTATCTACTCAAAAACAAAGCAGAGGAAAGCGTCGTAAAAATAACAGCAACTACATGTGTGACTCTGGTTGTGGAGTTCCATAGTTCTTACTTTATTCATAAGCTTACTTCAAAAGTTATGAATAAATAGGAAAATTCATCATAAAAAAGCTCCTTTGATTTTCTGCCACAGAAGTCTCACAGTTTCTACTGCTTAGAATTTATGAAACAATAAGTGGGCATTTTTTTAAGCCTATGGAACATTAAGTTCTTGTGGACCCTGTAATAGGTACAGACTTCCGTAAAACTTTCAGAGATTCGTAAATTAATTCAAACTTCCACATACTTTAAAACTGAATTTTAAATGCTTTAAAATATTTATTTTTGGAGGGAGTGATATTAAAAACTTGTTTAACAGAAAACCTACATAATTCTTGAAGTTTCAAAACATTAATTTACTTTATTATTTTTCAAGTTGTCCTCTGCCAAATCACATTTTCTAACAATAAAGCCTGAAAAATGCTGCGTAAGAACTACAGTCCAAGTTAATTTGGGATGTATTACAACAGTAACTGTAACAGCCTTGTTCCACAATAGTGTACACAACAATACATAAATACTGAAAATTACTAACAAAAGCTGCATTCTCCCTGAAGAATATATATATAGTCAGTATCCAAAATTCAGAAACTATATATATATATATATTAGAAAACAGGAGACAAACAGAGATAAGTAAATATGCAAAATAATTAGAATTTTTGAAATTTTCTTTCCTCTGAATTAGGTATTAGGTTTTCCAAGGTTTTGTAGTGCCATAACTATTTTAGTACCTTGTGGATATGTAATTAAGTCTTGAGTTACACTCCTTTGATAATCTTACTTTAAAAAAGCATTAAACCCCATATTTACATTTCAAACAACACACTTACTTCAACAGCTTTTTGTCAACCCAAGAGCTCCTGTAACCAAGACCACCAGGACAAATTGAGACATACGCAGACTTCTAAAATCCAATGGTCAGACTTAAACTACCAGTGAAGCAATGCCAGAAATTATGAAACTATTAAAAGTTTTCATATAACAATGTAGTAAAGTTTTGCTTAATAGGAGAGAATAATTTCTGGTCTAGTCCAAACTTCATGACAGAGATTATGACAAAATAGTGATTACTTTACTGATTGCCAATTTTATCACTAGAGAAATGGATATAAAAACAGTTCATTGGGTCATATTACATTCAACCATTATTCCAAACAGCATTTTGACAGTTCAGACAGAACTTCGTTGCTTGAAAACTAAAATGACTTCAAGGAAATAATGAGCTATCCTTTTTAAAGCTCACAAATTGTGTACTTCTGTTAAACAATGAAACAATCTCTGAACAGTTAAGAACTAAGACATCAAAACACACAGCAAAAACCATGAAGCAAGAATGTATTTCAACATCAAGAAGAAATCTCCCACTCATTTGTCTCAATTTCAAAGTGGAATTATGACATTAAATACTCAAAGAAAATTTATTACAGTGATCACTATTATAAATTGTGATTGTAATTCGTGGAAACTCAAAAAGACCATTTCTTACACTGTGCAAAGACACCAAACTGAAGACCACTACTTAATAGAGATTTTACATTATTCACATTCTCAGGAGGATAAAAATGTTCTGTGAGAACTCCGTCGAAGTTCAATGCTTAAAAGGACAAAAATATTGCCTCTTTTTCACACCTCATTAAAATACAAGTCTTGTATTAAGATTAAAATTTTGTAGCCTTGAAGACTTGTGTTTTTGCTCACTCTGCAAATTCACCCTATCAGTCATTCTTCCAGTCAAATTATTGCTTTTTAGGATTGACCTCAATGGGTGTGTATATTTAAACCAACTAGAGGACTATGTATCACACCACTCCCTAGGAACTAACAACTGCTTTAAAATTTGTGGAAGCTAACTTTACTACATTGTACAGCATTGACTGCCTACTTTGTATTGCAAAAGGAAAGGCTACAGGGTGTCTGGAACAGAGAAACTGCAAAGATGTCAGGATGCTTCACAGAGAGAAACTACTAACAAGGTAACACAACTTGAAACAAAATTAACTGAAACATTCAAGTAGAAGACTTTAGGACGCAAGTTTTCAACTACTTTGCTCAATGCTTTGGTTAAAAACTTTTTGGTAGTATGTAGTCACTACACTGAAAGAAAACACAATGTTCAGTTGCCCAGATTATTCCTGGGTCCACTAACTGAAAATGGTCCCAGTTTCTAGCAGCTTTACATGCAGAAGGAAAAACACTCATTTCCTTTAACGGAAATGAAAACAAAAGTTTTCTAAGCATGTTCTCTCAAATTAGACTAATCCCTTTTAAAACAGTAGACTAATTCCCCAACTAATACTTCACTTATTTTTCCCTCCCACCATAGACTAAATGGAGAAATCTTTTTGATCTGTAAAATCAAGAGGTCTTCTGGTACTGGATTCAGCACTATCCACCCCACAGTAATGTTCTAGTAGCTTATTTGATGGATTCTTCAGTTAAGATGCTCCAGCTCTCAAGGGCATAAGTATCAATGGTACTGATTTGCATAAGGAACATGGATTCTCCTTTGCTATCTCCTTTTTTCCTTCTCCCGACTAAACAGTTAAAGAAAATCCTTGGCACCAACAATTCCTCACCAAATACTTCAAAGCTTAAAGCTTCTAGGCTGAGAGGATTGCCAGTAGAGGCTTTTTCAGGACAGCTTCCTCTGTGGCATCTGCACACAGGGTTGATTTCATCGTCAGCACTTGACATCAACCTGAGAATAATGCAGTATTCTCTCCAAGACAGATTACAGCTAGAGAATTTCCTAACGTGATTTAAGTTTGATGCATTTAAGGTTGTTATTCCCTCTAAAAGCATAAGCAAATAAACTGTTGGGCTTTTTTTAAACAAAGATGTGTCGATTTTGTGGCAAAGAAGGAACTTGCTGGTAGCCTTTAATAAAGATCTGACTTCTTGCACGAGAAACCTCTGTTTTGGTGCAATCCTTCCTCTTCACCCCCATCAGACATTACAATAAATTGTTATAGAGAGTAAGTTACATCAAACATTTGTGTTTTGTCATCCATATAACAGATATATTCTTTGAGAGATACAGTTCTTCCTCAGAAAAGCCAAGAAAGGAAGGGGATAGTCAAACTAAACCCTTTAATTAAATAATTTTTCTATGCAGTATATAATTGTTAGTCTGTATACAATCGTAAACTTAACATGACCCATTTGATCTATGCTGTATTCCAACTGGAACAACCTGCTCACAAAGAATAATTTATCAGAAATATCCTGTACTTTTCTATTGCTGGTAGGCTTGAGTTTACCTACCGTATAGCAGATATTTGCATTTTGCTTATAGTAAATTGTGCAATAGTGTATATATATGCAAGCAAATTAAAAAAGTCAGTGTCTGTAAATAGCAAAAAAAGCGCCTCACTTCAGCTTTAATATAAAATATAAGGAAACATACTAGAAATAAATATTCAAAATAAACATTTATATATGGCCAAAAAAAATTAGAACTTAAGAATAAAACAGTCATTTCTGAAACAACGAATACTTAAAACAAACAAAGAATTTCAGAGGAAAAGTTCTTAAGACCTTGCTACTAGTTGCAAGCATGCAAATATTTACAGCTTCCTCCTACCTAGGGTAGAGACTGGATGGTATTCTGTTACACAAATAGAAATATCAAAGTAAAAAACACAGCACAAAACAAAATGCAGTGTATTCATGCAACTGTTCTGGCGCACGTGCATTTCGTTTTGGTGCAGTCACACCAAGCGTAATTCTTTCATGTTACTAAGATACCTGGAAAGAGGAAAGAAAATAATGTTTAGTCTTACCTAGATACCCATAACCTGAAATCATAGAAATTCTGCTGCTTTAATTACCAGTAGCTCTTTTTTCAGAAATAGTTCATTTATCATGGGGTTTTTTTCACCTGCAAAGAGCTCTTACACAGTTATCTGTTTTTCAAGTGTTTTCATTAACTTGAAAACTTCAAGAACACCTTTACTTATTTGATGAAGGAGACAGGAGTATAAAGGGAAAAGACAGACAAGTTCAGTCTCTTTTTTCCTGAATCAAGCCAGAATGTCTCAGATAACATCTTGGGACACAAATTGTTTTCCCTTCTAACACGAAAAAAAAAAAAGTTTTTCCTAAGAATAGCTTCCCTATACAGTGAAACCTTGACTGATACGCAGTAGTTTCTGTTGAAAAATTACTTGGCAGGAAATAAACATTCTTCCAGTAGCTGAGCCTGACCCAGCAACCATACAGTGCATGATGGTAAGTACATTAGAAATATGACACACGGGCAAAGTGTTTAAACTTTAGCTATCCCAAAGAAAGCAGTCACATGTAAAGAAATCTGTTTTCAATATATGTATTTTCTTGAAAGACATCCAATTCAGTTCTTCACATGTTCCTGGAAAGCTCTCTATACATCAGGGAAAAACAAACAAACCCCCTATCACTCTCTGCTAGTGATTGATCTACTCACCAAACATCTAAAATAAAAAATAGGAAAAATAAATATCTTCAGTAAAAACTGGTTTGAAACCAGTTCAATTTCCAGTGAAAATGAAAACACTCTAAATGCATCCAATGTTCCATGCCTGATTGTATGACATATTCAAATAGAAGAGTAACAAGCTCCCCTGAAGACTCAGTTCTTTATTAAAGAAGGAGGAACCCACAAAAACACAGTTCTTTCCACAACTAAATAGCCTGTTTGGCACACAATCAACCAAAAAAACTAGACCAAACCAAAAATTTTCAGTCAGCTGGACAAAGTTTGATGGTCTGTGCTGGTCTCTCATGCCAAACTGATTGATGGGTAGAGACTGGACAACAAAGAATCTTCAGCTGCTTCACAGAAGAGCAACTGGACTTACCATACTAAAAACCTTGCCCAACAAAACCACGGACTGTAGAAACAAAGGGACAGCCAGTACAACATGTACATCCTTTAATCTGTTAACAGCTTTCAATTACTTAACTGAGGACCATCAGCTGCAAGTTCTAATGGTACGACTCCTGCACTGGAGGCAATTTTCTTGCAGATCTGCAGAAGGGGGTAGCATGCTGCTGCCAAAGAAACAGATGCTCTGAGCTACCCCTGTTTTACTTGAGATACTGTAACCTGAGCCAGAGGGAGTGTACTGAAGGACAGACAAAGTAACTCTTCCACCAGCAGCTTCCACCACCTACTTCTTGCTATCATTTCTTTCCAGGAGACAGAAGAACATAAGCCCAGGAGTCTGCTGGGCTTCTGGCCATTCATTCAACCCTCAGGCCACACCCTTACTGGAGAGCCAGAGGGAAGACCAGAGAAAATGGCAAGGTGCAGCTTGGGAGCTCCTAAAATAGTTAAAAGATCACACTATAATTTGGCATTTTTGACCTTTTAAGTGTCTGAACCTGCCACATTATTAATGACCTTGGCTTGCATGCATTTCACACAGGGGAAAACAGAGAAAGAGCAGAAGAGTTCTGTGGTAGAATCATTTACTGCGTGTTTCTATTTCTAGGCAACTTCAACGTTTTCACAGATCTGTATCTGGAAAAATGGGCAGGTATAGCACAGCAATGTGCATAAGAGCTAAAAACAACAGTATTTATGCCATTTAAAAATCTAGTTCTAGAAGGTCATATTGCTTACAAAAACATCTCCACATCTGTCAAAATGCCCAAGTCTTATCAAAAAATCACACTGCAATCATTTAAAATATTCAGACAGCAATACTGTGAAGAAACTGGGTAACCACAAAAGTAAATGGACATATTGAAAAGAATCATTAACTTATCATAGTCAGAGGGTGGCTGGACACCAGACTGGGCTCCCCAGGACAGTGGTCGGAGCATCAGCCTGGCAGAATTCAAGAAGTATTTGGACAATGCTCTTGGGCACATGGTGTGACTCTTGGGGATGGTGCTGCGCAGGGCCAGGAGTGGGACTTGATGATTCTTGTGGGTCCCTTCCAACACAGGATATTCTGTGATTATAAAACTCTCCATACACCAGTCTGAGTGATTATTTGAATCAACGGTGCTTACATCAGTTTGGAAAGTTTAGAAGCCAAATATATTCCTCAATTCATAACTAAAACTGTAAGAGGAACTAAATGAATTGAATTAGGCCAGAAAAATCGGTTCTCTGGTTGGAAGCTACATCTACCACACACTATTGCAAAGTTTGCCTCTAGTATAATAGTTTCCAATCAACTGATTCCTTACATACTAGATTCTCCAAATTTTCTATCTCCAAATATTTAGAAACCACAGCAGTCATCATACTAAATAGGTTTTTTTAACAACCAAACCCTCCTTGTAGCTTACTGGAAAGTGAAGTCCTCAGCATGATGGAAATTCTTTCAGCAGTGACATCTATCAGAAAAAGCAGTCCTCACTCTCCACTACTCCATCACAGTTAAAAACTAAATGTATCAACATTTTCATTTCACATGAAATGAGTTCTTATTTTTGTAAATGATACAATCATTTAATCAAAAACCAGAAAAACAACATTTCCCCTTGTTAATTACACAATAGTCCATTCTTTTCTATTTTATCGTTTCCTCAAGCATTATTTTCCATCACTATTTCTGTAGTTATCTGACAAGGATTTGTCACCCGTTTAATGATCTTTTTTACAAATCCCTTCATCCCCCTTTCTGTGAATTCATATTCTCTAGGTCAAAGATTACGAATCTCTACAGCTTATACTTTATGGTTTTGCTGCAGAAACTGATCTGCTGAAATCTTACTCTTAATGGTGTAAAGCAAATTTTCTAAAGAATTCTCCTTGATTATCCTTGGTGTTGATTTACATAATAAAAGTAAAATGTTCTCAATGTACTGTGTTAAAACTCTACCCCTGTTTGGCTCTACAAACAATTTCTTGCCCCTAAACACCTGAGAGTAATTATTTGCAGTTTTTATCAGATTTCCCACTGAAAATCTCCTTTGGCAATAAATGCATTGGCTTCCCCTAAAATCACAGATTGTATGCTGACCCAAAGAAGTAAAATATTGTTTTGTATCAGAAGAAAGAAAAGCCCCATTGACACACCATTCATTCTTTCTTTACTAAGTGAATGCATATGGCAGAGACCAAGGATCACTAGTTATTGGGACTTAACTAAGTTGTCTTTGACTTATTATCTATTCCGACTTTTGCAAATATTAGAGAACCAGTATTTCTATATTCATTCACTTTTAATACTTTTAAAACTAAAAGCAGTCTCCAGTCTCATTTCCTGCAATGGGTAAAGCAGCACCAAAATACTTTCTAATGAAAGAATTTTTCAGAACAATGCCGGATCACTTTCAAAATACTAAAATACAGTCAGACACAAACACTTCTGTCAATAACATTTGTCTCACTGTCATTGTGTTATTTTCCAGCAATTGTTTTTGCACATCTTCACTTCATTTCATTAAAGAAGGCGGCGCTACCTAATACATGCATGATTCTGAATTAAAGACTGAATTCATCCTCTGTTTTTCAGCACAGTTCACCATGGAACTTCTGGAACTACAATAACCAATGCACTTAGCGCCTTTCCATTGTATTGAAAAACTCATGCATTTGACAGGCCTTGCACAGCAAGATTCCACAGAGAAAACAGAGAGGACAAAAAGAACTGCTTTGTTTTATTGAACTGATTTAACTTCTTTCCTGTAATAAACTGATTACCATTACTGAATTGTAACTGCAAAACTATCATGAGGGCAGTTTATACTTTTGATGCATTTATTTTTCTTGTTCTGGAAAATGATTAAAAACTGAAAAGAATGCAAAATTCACTCTGCCCTAATTTGGTTTTCAAAAAGCCATTTCATGCAGTAGCTTCCATATTTTTAGTAGACTACTACCCTAATCAAACAAAATATACATAGAGACTTGTGTCATTGAAGGTGGCGAATGATTAAGCCAGAGAGAACTATTACAAATGTAGGCATTTTGAATTAATAAACTTCAATACTATTTTGGTCAGCAAATAATTTTGGTGGGGTTTTGTTTCATTTATCTGGGTTTTGTTGACTTTTTTGGTTTTTTTTTTAGTTTGCATCTTCTCTTCTTTTAAAAGAAGGATGAATTTTCATCAGCAATGAGAATCAGACTGTCCTTCAATTATACATAGCCTTATTTCTTTATATTTTTATCCAGAAGGATTCAATGCAAACATGTTTAAGACAACAGTATCTTTAGCATAGAATTTCTGTTTGTTTTTTAAAGTTTAAAGGTTAGAGTACGATGAATGGCATTTCCCATGTCCTAAATAAAGAAGTTAACTTGCCACTGTTTAAGACTTTTTTTTAGATGGAAATGGATGTGTGACTAGCAAATAAAACAAATGTACATTGTGATCCAAATGAAACAAAATTACAGGCCTTGCAACGAAAAGACAACTATCAAAATGAGTTTTGCAATTTTCTCTTATGGATATCTAACATTCTGATTACACATTAATATATTTTAGGGTTTTAGTCCTAATTTTATAGGGTAAACAAAAAACCATACCTTTTTGTCCTATCCCAAGAAGTTTCTCAATTCTGAATAAATTAGGTTTTAAGCCATGAAAGAAAACACACCTTTGCACCTGCCTGGCAGCTACTAAAGGCTGGTTTGCTCTTTCAACACGCTGTCAATTCCAGATACTTCATCAGTGATTTTTACCAGATCATGCATACTATTGTCCTTTAACCTCAGCATCAAAACATGTCCTGCTGGTATATTAGTTGAGATTGCTGACTATAAGTGTAGTTTAAAACATTTTGTAATGAAATATATAAACATTAATTGAATATATCAGTTTTTCTTACCCTAGTTATAACAGTGTTATCACTTGGACTTCAAACTTTATGTTCTACAGGTAGTGACTGCATCATCAGTAGAGATATTGAATGTATAAAGATATTAACATTTTTAAGCATTCAACATTTAACAATTCAGCTAAATAACCAATTTTAAATAATTATTCTACACTTCCTAGTCTATAAGTAAAAAATCATTTATCACTTCTTGTTAATTTTCTTTCCAAAAGTAAGCATTTAGAAAAATTACACTTGTTTAACTGTCTGTCTCTAGTAGACCTTTTATCTAAGAGGCTTTTCATTTTATTTCTTTGGTATACCAGTTAAAGCTGTTTAATTTTTCTATTTTATGTGGTGGAAGACCGGAAAACTACTGCCTATGCCACATTTCCCAATCCCTTTTCTTTATGATATGCTGGTAATTCATTCTTCCCCACTCATCACTACCTTGTCTCCAGGCAAGCAAATTAAGGCTTCACTTTAAACTTATTCCCTAAATATCCCCTACATGTTTAAGCAAGATCAACATCCAAAGCTATTCACATCCCAATTACTTTGAATTTAAAAATTATTGAGGAAGAGACAACCTCTTGAATCTAATGTACCTGTTTCACCTATAAAATCACTTCAATGGCAGGAAAGAGAGAAGGTCAAAAATTTGTAAGGCTACTATACAGAACTTCAGGCACTGGATAAGCAATAATACTTACTTCTTGCCTAACTCGAGGTGAACTTTTAAGATGCAAGATGATGTTGATAGTCTTAAGGAAGTATGCTGGGGCAGGAGTTGATTAGCATGCTGGAACTGTGCATATTGGTATTTTTTCTAAAGTGAGTCACATAGTAGATTCTTAATGTGCATGTTTTGGTTCTTGATATCAGGTCCTGCTAATGTGTGTTTCACTTTGAAAACAATACCAGCCAACTAAGAAACAATATTCACATTGGTTGTTCACAGTCATTTTACTGAAAATAGCTTCAATTTCTTTATAATAGGGCTCTTGCAGTGGGTGGGGAAGAAAAGCACATAAGAGGAAATGAGTCGAACAATCCCAAACGAAACACAAAGCATTTTGATATCAAAATTAGCACAAAAGAGGTCAAGGTCGTGAGTAGGAGATAACAGGATTCAGGACCATCTGACGTAAGATTTCCTTTTTGTTTGAAACAGAGAGCCAAGCAGCATACCAGGCAATTCAGAGCATCCCAATCTAACTGCCACTTGGAATGTTTGCTGTGGTCAAACACTACCACCTAAAGAAGCATGGTAAAACACACAAGGTCTCCAACATCACAGCAGCATTACTGACTTTGAAAATGATGAGCTTACTGCTATTTCTGGACAAATATTGAACCCAAAGTCACTGAGTGCCAGTGCTCAGGATATGGGTTTCCACGATAAGGACTTAAGCCTCCACTTACAGAGCACAAAATCTTCAGAAAAGTACTAGGTATATTTTATCTTCCTTATGCCACTTACACTTATTTTTTATGCATGTTACTTACATGAAATATAATTTTATAGTTATTGCATTATCCTTATCATGCAAGTGCACCTTTCTGAATGTTTTTGTTTTCAAAGAAAAAGCTGTTTTACCTGTCAACTATATTACATCTATGATTTCTCAAAAGATGTAAGCAGAACTTCCTCTAAAGTCTGTAGAAGATAGATTCACAAGTTTACTTGATGAAGGGTGGATTTAAAATCAGACCACTCACTTTCTGTTGCAAAAGCAAGAATACTGATACCATCCAACATAATAGCACTACATGAAAAATTAGTCCAGATACAGGCTAGACTATCTGGTCCCCGGGGAAAGAACATCCCCATTTTCAGACATGCATCTTGCCCCGTTTTTTGGTATTGCAGGTTATTTGTCTGCAGTGCAGCATCATAGTCTTGTTACTCTGCAGTCTCAAATGCCAAAATATATCTGGCCAACTTCAGCTTTAAATTGTGCCTTTGTATCAGTCATGAAAAAGAGAAGTAATTGTAGACCCTCCCTTGAAGAGATCCACATTGAAGGCTCCTCCTCCCGTCCCTATCAGACAACATGACATCAGACATATTGACCATGTTGTCACAGGTCAGTATAGCTGTATCCATCTGCCCTGAAACCAGTAGACACATGTTTCGTGCAGTCATAACTGAGGGGACTCCCCCACAGAGGACAACTGCAGCTTGGATATGTAACTTGTAGCAGCTACCCAGCGTTGCACTGCCGCTGATGAGCAGCAGGTATAAAACACTTTGCACAGGGTGCAAAACCGCAGAGGAACTGCAGATGCTTCAAAACAGTATGCCTGTGGTCAGTTCCAAGCGGGTGTGGTTACACTGCTTTTATAATTCCCAAATCAGTTTGCTCTGGGGGAAGACACGACAGCAGTCAGTGCTAAAAAATAGATCCAAAGACCTCTTGCATCGGCTCTGCTTTCTGTTTTTCACTACAGGGGAAAGTAAGGACAAGAATGGAGAAAGAAATAAGTAGAACTACCACTGTTAAATTCAAGTTGAATTACAATATAGGAGAAGCAGACAACTGCCATGAGGTAAGGCAGAGTCTGTTTTGTAGTACCTGCCATGTGTGCTGGATAGTGTGACTGTCTGCCAGTACAGGGCTATTTCAAAACATGATTTGTTAGCTCATCTTGAGAGCTCTATCTCCAGATCTGTAAAGATACTTACGACATAAAGCTGTAAAGATTCATCTATTCAAATTTAGCAACAGCTGTATGTCTTCATCTATTCAATTCAGTAATAGATAGGAATAGTGTCTCCTTCATGCCATCAAGTCAAGTATTTTAATTGTTTAAAGAGGAGCTTATAATGTTTATGCCTTCCAGAGCAAAGCTTAGGCAGAACAATGTGAATGTTGTGTCCTGCTATTCATATTTTTCTTTGCAACTTCCTGTCATCACTTTATCTATAAAAAAAGTGTAGTATTACTGTTCAATATGGCTTAAAGATTCTCCTATCACCACCTTTCAAAATGTCACAACACTAAGTGAAGAGAGTCTGAAGGGAGGAAAGTCTTAGAACTAATACTCAAAGGAAAACATTTGGAAAAAAATGAAGGCTTCATATTTGGCCTCTTTTAGACAGAGCATCAACTCTGGAAGTGGAACAGCTCAGGCGTTGAACATAATTGTCAAATGAGCAAAAAGGATTTTACTTTAAAAAGAACAGCTGAGAAAATATGAAGAAACTTTAGTGCAGAAAGAATGGTTTTGTTCTTTTCCCATTACTAGCTGATAGCACTGATCCAAACCGGCAAAACCAAGAGAGCAGTAGAAAACTTCTAAGCAGAAATCATTACCTGGAAAATTAAAGCACTTGATATTCTCTTTTTCACTACTGGTACAAAACCCCTCCAGTCATTCCTGCCTAACTCTTGGAACACTGGATCTCTAACTCCCCCTCCTCTCTGTCCCTTCCAACCCGTAAGCGCATAGAGGAAAAAAACCAGAAGGAGTCAAGCACCACCACACTAATTATTTTGAAGTGTGCTAATGAGTTTGGTGTATCCCCAGACTCAGTTGTGTCATGTAACATCTCCTGTCAAATATGTCATCTGCTTAAGCAAAATGAAATACGTTCTGGAAATGTGTGCCTTGAGACTGAAATCATAACTATCACCAAGAGGTCACTCACTTTTGAGATTGCTTTCTGAAGTAATAAGGTTTATTTCTAGTGTTCTGGAGACCTTGTGATCTTGTACAGAATTCAGTAAGGAATGGTTTTATAAGACACCTGGCTTTTCTCATCTTTTTAAACACTTTTTGGAACACGTGTTCTAATAATAAATACAATTCACATTAGTTAAGAACTATTGGGATATCAGTGCAGAGCCTCCACAGGATAGAAGAGGGCTGTCATTCACTTACTACCCTCCTGAAGAAAGTGATTTATATCTCCCTCAGTTCTCCAGTATACCTCAGATCCCAGAAACTTTCCACTAGAACTTTCAACTTCATGTGAAACAAATTAACAATTTTTCTCCTCCTTCCTCCCCTCCCCCATTCCATCCACAACCAAAAGCAACTATTAAAATCTTATTTAATGTACTCCTAGAGTACAAGAGGGGGTTAAAGAACAGAAACAGGAACTCCTAGTACAGGGATCTAATAGTTTTGCTGAACAGACAGGTGCTGTCATTCCCTTGGTTATGCTATATGTCTCTCTCTATTGCTCTGACTGTGGTTTGAGAGGCCTGATCAGAAAGATAGATGACTTGAGAAGGAAAAGAACAGGGAAAAACTGTTCGCCTCAAACCTCTCTAGATGAGCCTCTGGGGAGGAAGACTGCTCCCCGCTTCTTCTTGAACTCTTCCCTTAAATGTTGAATTTGTCCACCATAGAACAACCAGCAAGTAAAGAAAAGCAGAGCAAGCAATTTGGCAAGGAAGTGACCATTTAGTTTTGAAAATAAAAAGCATATATTTCTATGATAAATGACATATAACCACTTAAAGACCATCAATGTGAAAATAAAAAAACAGCAAACTTGTGTTCAAGCTATAGAGCTCAAGACACAAGCTCTGTTAGATCGCTATCAGTCTTTCTTTTCTACATACATACATAATTTTTTTTCAGACTTGAAAGAACTGAACACCAACTAGCATGTTTCTACAGTAAGAACAATTTAGACCAAAAAAAATTATTTCCCTTTTTCATGCACACAGAAAAACATTGGAGAGAAAATGACACTCTGAAGTATTATTTAAGTGCAAATTAAAGGGCAGTTGACAGAATTCCCAACCACATACATCTGTGTATGACTAAGGATATAAAACAAGATCTCATGTGACCTTTCAATCTTAGGTATAATGATTAGCCTATAATATTGCTAGTCTGCTCCCAGCTCTCCTGAAGTCTTATTAAAACACCCCTTTCAAGACACATTTCTCTGCCCCAACAGGCAAATTCCTTCACTGCCAAGAAAAGCAAGCAAGAGGGAACTGTATGAAATACTGCACATGTTGTACGACGTGCTAGGGAAGCCAAGCCATCAGCTTGCAGGCATGCTGTCACCAGGTGTAACGAGCAGCAGCAGCAAACAGTCAGAAAAGGGGCCCATAACAAGCTGATAAAAGCTGCAAATGTAGAGGTAGCCAGTGTAACCACCCAGGTTAGGGTAGGATACGCCCAGGATATTCCAGGTAGGATAAACCTGAGCAGGCTGCTGGAGTATGAGGCACATGGCAGCTTCACTTCTTTCACTGCTGGCATAATACAGCAGTAAATGATGGTCTTGTTTCTACCCCACCATCCTCTGTGCAAAGGCTGGCATTTTAATTCATTTTCTTTCATTCTTAAAAATATTTTCAAATCCACTGAAATGGAAGAATGAGCTTATTTCATATATCAAGAAACTACAGTGGGATGATACTCTATGCGTTTTAAACTGGCGTGTTTGATAGTGGGTGGTTTTTTTTATTCTTTTGAGGGTTTTTTTTTTAGATCACCCCTCACTTCACTCATTTTTTCATAGCTCCTAGACCACTCAAAATTCCTTTTTTTCTCTCTCATCCTGTTACTTGAGCTCTGACTGCACTTTTAGCAGCAATTTGTGGCTTAACATCTTAGTCCGACCCATTTTCCACTATTACTTGTTTCTGAATTAACTTCTTACAATAAAAGGTAGGTGAAGATCCCCAAACTGATGAAGCAAACTAGGTTTCTGGTTATGAGGAAAGCTATTTATCAAAAACCTACCCCCATTAGTTCCTGTTTTCTCCCTCCCACTTTTCTTTCCACCCTAGTACTTCTCACCCATCTTGACCTTCACCCAAATGGAAGAAAAACAATCACACAAGCTTAAAAAAATCATATTGTATCCAGAGACACAGTTCAGCTGGCAGTACCTTGATCTGCACTTCTCTATATGTAACACTGCTCATGACTAAATATTCTAGTGGAATGTAAAATAACTGGTTTAGCTTTCAAACACTGTTTCCTTTTCCTAGAAAAATGGTTGAAAAAAGTACTGGCTTTAGAAATCTTTAACCTTAGTTTTGCAGATCCAAACCTCATTTAAGCAAAAACTGGACAGAGACAACCTACAGCATCCAGAAAATGTTATGGAAAAAAGTATCTCCTCCACACTTGTAGTTGGCTACTAGCTGAAGGACATTCCAGAGTACCCAGAATGATCATTTTAAATATTGTTCCAAAGACTACATTATTTGTAGTTCAGATTTTTAAAATAATCAGAAAAAGATTTGAAAATGACCATTCCAATTCCTCTTGAAGTTTTCCAATTAGAAAAAAAAAAACCTACTTAAAAATTTATAAAAACTGTTTGGCATAAAGTAGGGATATATTTAATATTTGGAGTCTTGCAATTAAATTTAACCAATATGCCCTCATTTCAAAAAGAGTTACAAATATTTTCAAGTAATTAAAATAATGTAAACAGACATAGCCAGTCCTACAAAAACTGTAGGTTTTTTTAGTTGAAAAATGCTTTCTTTGTCAAACCAACAATGTAGCCAGGTTTGCTTTAGGGCTGAAAAGCAGCATTTGCCTATTTGGCAATATTCATTTAAAAAGATGCTTATCAGCTGCAGACCCAGCACAGAAGCAGGTGAGGGTGGAAATGGGGAAAGGAAGAAAAATTATGGTAGAATAAGACAGGAGAGTCCCAGCGTCACTAAGTCATATCCTATAATGGCTCAGGCGCTTTTTAAACAGCTCTAAAGTAATGTAGAAGATTTAGTTTACCATGTCTTACTCAAGCTGTTTTACAAGAATTTTTATAATTCCTTAAAAAGATTGATATTGCAATCACATTTACACCTCCTCCCTTAATCTTCCATACCTAATCTTTCTACAGAAATCTGAACTAGTAAATAATGAAAATGTAAAACAAGGACCTATTAAATCCATTAGTATGAAAATTATGTGGGTTTGAAATCCATTTTCTACTGATAAATAGCTGCAGAATTCACTTGTTCTTTGGCATCTTGAAGAAAATTATACATCAGCATCTTCATGAATATGATATATCAAAATGTATGAAAATACTTGTGCTATGTATGAAAATAGCATAATTCATCGCATGTTTTCTGATTCCTTCTTAGAACTGTTAGAGATAATGACATTAAAAAAATTCTGATCTGATGGAACTCAGGAATGAAAACCTTAAATGGAAAGTTATTCAAGTTATTTGATTAATTTAGGATGTATAAATCATTAAACAACTTTTAACTATTTTTGGAAACTGAGTTTGCTACCATCAGATCAACACAAATATGCAATTATATCCAAATAACCAGAAAGCTTAAGGAAAGAAAACACAAACAAACTAAGATGAAAGGTAATATTTAAAACCACAGAGTCTGTGTCTACTGTGAGGTCATCTCCCAAAATATCAGGGCCCATGCCAATCAAATCCTTTGCATTACTGCAGTTGCAGCACAGTAAGTCCAATAAATGTACTTGCTAAGAGAACCCCTTCATGAAGGCTTCTGTCACGAGACTGTCAAGCTGTCTAATATAACAATTTCCAGTACTCAGGTTTAATCAAGCTTGACAAAAATGTTGGAGGCACTCCAACTGTTTTACAGCTTGGGGCATCAGGGATCCTGAGATCGCTTCCCAAGTGCCGTCAGATTCTACATCTCCCACATTTGGAATCCTGGCTTCCCTGACAGTCTCCTAATGACCACAGGAAATTCCACTATAGCAACTCCATGTCTTCATCAGCAAAAGAAAAATGCAGCAGCACATCCAAGATGCTCTCCTTCAGAGACCCACGCATCATAATGATTTTAAATAAAATATCAGCTTTTCAGGATTTAAATACACAGCACCATAATGATAATTTTCTACATTCCTGGCTGTTTTAGCCAGCAGGACTGTTGCCTGATGGACATATAAAAATGCCTGCTGCTCATGTGTGACAACAAGACTTAGCTGTAGAGAGACAACAAAGGACTAACAAAACTAATATGAAGGTAAAAAAGTATCTAAAAGAATCTTGATGCAGCCTACAGAACTTTCTTTTGAAATTTTTTTTTTTAAAAGAAATCCTATTAGAGGATGCATTTCAGGATTTTAACATTTTTTCTTTTGTATTTGAAAAAACTATCTTCTCTTTGTTTGGCGTGCGATTATTTAATCACTGCTTCAAACTTGCAATAAAAATACTAATTACCAAGTGTTGTATCTAAATTGCTGCTTTATTTACGAATGTGTTTTCTTGTTCTCACAATACAAATGACTACTTAAAAGTTTCAGTGTTTAATAGAGATGATTTACTTGGGAAAAAAATATTTAAGAATTTTATAGCAGTAGCAGCTTGATGTTCAGGAACATCTACGCATACTCGTCAGACTGTAAGTCAGAAAATAGAGGTATAAAAACAGATTTTAATTTCAATCTTCCAAAACCTGTCATGTTTTTGAAAGTGATGAGTCATTACTTGTGTGTAATAAGCTTATCTCAGGACTAGCAGATAGAGAAGGATTTGTGGTTTATACATCTAATTTAGAGACATAATTAGAAAATTACCTTGTACAGTTTGCAGGGGGGAACTGCAGAACCTCCTGACTCTTGCCTGTTTGTATTTGATTATATATATACACACACACATATTATAATAAGGCAGCTCAGAAATCCTACCTGAGTCTGCTTCATTGCCCTTTCCATTCTGCGAGTACTTCCTTTCTCCAGCTTGGTCCGAAGGAGCAACGCTGATGTCTGAATGGCCCAGAACTTTGGCTGGGAGAGCAAGCACTGCAGAGAAAAAGAACATTTTGTCATTACTTCACTTTCAATGACACTGAACACAGTAAATTTTTTAACAGTGGTCTCAAGCATGAATGCTGTTTCCTAGTCTAAAAGTCAAATATGTGGTTATAGGACTTATTTGATGAACATTTGAGGGATGTAGAAATTACCTTAATCTATTTTCAACATAAAAAGTGGCCTTCAAAACCACTTTCTCCTTCTCAGCCATGCAGTGCTATGTTTACATGTAGCCATATGGTGCATAGACCAAACCACACAAATTAAAATGGCTACTCAGAATCAAAGGAAAACAAATAATTTCATCCTGGGCTGACTGGCTCAGCCTTCTCCACACCTGCATACTGGGTAGCTGTAGACAACAGCAGAGATCCTACTTCTCGAGGCTGAACAAATCCAGTTCTCTCTCGGCCCCTTCTCATATGCAAGGTGCCCTGATGCCCACAATAACAGCTCTTACACATAAAAAACACTGAATTTACTAAGAATCTGAAGAATATTAATTAATCTAGAATTTGCCATGACTTGAGAATAACAGGAAGAATTTCTGACTTCAGAGGATGTATAGAGAATATGGAACAATCTATGTAAGCAGTTTTCCTAAAATAATTTTGAGTAATCACTTGGAACATGCTGCACTGATGCCAGCAACTCAGTGCCAGTCTCCAGCCACCAATTTTCAGCAAAGTCCAATAGACAACATGTAGCCAATTCAATTTTGGTATCTCTTAATAACTTACAGACTGCCTGGACTCTTTCCAGTCTGTGACTACTCTTTCCAGAATGGTTTTAGACAGAATATACCATTTCTGAAAAGTGTGACAGCAGGAAAGCTTCCTTGCTAATTTTATTGACACTGCAAATACAACCCATCTTCTCTGAGAAAATATATTTGTCTATAGATATTTGCAGACTGGAGAAAAAGCCCCAGTGATTTTATTCTTTCCTCTCAGAGATCTCCCAAAGCATTAAAAAGCATACTTTGCTCGTGGTTTGTGTTTAATGCCTGACAAATTTCTGTCATGTTGTAATCTGTTTTTGTTTTCCCTTGTGTTTTCAAAGGAAAGGAAGCAGAAAGAAACTAACTAAAAAAATTTCCTCCAAACAAAACTACAATAGGAAGAGAGGCAACAGCAAATGAAAACATAAATGAAGGCAGTGTGAATGCACTTACAGCCAAACACTTCAGCTAATCCCACTCTTTGTGACCAAGAATCTCTGCACCAACTCTCCCATGACTTCTACTATTAGATTAAGAGACACCCAAAGGCTTCAATACTGTCCTCTACATTCTGAGGACCTGGAATTAATTAAGAGAACACAAACACAATGTTCTCTATTCCGTAGACTTTCAAGTGCCCTTTTACAATCTATAATCACTAAATATGCTAACTGATATATGTCCTGATTTATGAGAATGCATCTCTCTGCTGTTTCATCAAACTTCAGTCAAATACCTATTTCTGTCTGATCTTAAGACAAACACAAGCAAGTCATTCCCATCACAGGACACTGGTGTCTGAATTTATATTTCAGCAGCCACAGCAGGTAGCTGCTAAATCAAACACCTTAAGGAGTTGCTAGTGCAAACACTTGAACAATTCTTACACTATCTTAAAAGCTTATTTTGTGGGAAAGGTTACCCTTTCTCCCATTTTCTCCACTAGTAGTATTCTGTCATACTATTTTTTACTTCAAGGGATTCTTTTCTGTGCTACCCAGTGGTAGATACTAGCATTTCTTTTGCAAAAGAACAATGACAACTAAAAAGCCTGGGCTAATAACGCTCCTAGAGCTATTTTCAGGTCCTATTACTGCCTTTGACCAGCAGCAGTCCCTGTCCTCCCATTGGTTCACATTAGCAAGTGACCCAAAGAGGGCAGAGCACAAAGCTTCCGTGTCCACACCGGCTCCACAGGAGAACCAGCAGCCCAGGAGAGCCTCTCCTCTGTCTCTGTGTGTACCTCCCACAGCACCACCTAAGCAGTGATTTAAGTAAGCATGCTGCATGAACTGTGTATAAACTCAAATAGGGAGGGAGGCAATCTGAAGAGAAACAGGGTGGAAGACAAGCAGAGATAATTACATTTCACTCCTCTGCGGGAGTAATGACAAGTCGTATTTTGAATAACGATTTTGCTTTTTAAAGGTATTCATAAAACAAAATGAAAGGTATACATGCTGTACAATTACCAAAGAAAAATTTAATTTTTCCAACAGTTTTATTGATATAAAAAAAGCATTGCAACTGCACAAGACAACGAGAAGCAGACCGAGTTCTTATTTAAGAAGCATTTGTAATTTTATACTTGTACAGAGCTCACAGTCCTGTGCCAGAATTCAAATGCTCACCTTTTCATTGCCTAATTATAATGTTTAAAGCACTATAGAAACAAAATAATATATGCATAAAGGGCACAATTGTTTATACCTAAAGGTTGTAAAGAATAGTTTCAGAACATGTAACCATAGCTATTAAACGAGCTTTAATCTTATACCCAAAATGTCCAAATATTCCAGATAATAAATACTATCTCATAAGATCCAAAGCTTTATATTTTCACCTGAAGCTAAATCTAGACTCTATTAATAGGACTATAGGTTAAAATAAAACATCTGGGGAAAAAAAACCTTAATCAAGATCATGCAGGTTTTGTCAACATACTTGAAAAGTTCATTATACTGCACCAAAGCAGCTAAGAAAACTAACAAAATAATTCTGAAACAAAACCACTATTGAGAATCTTCACAGCCTTATTTTAGGGCAAGAACAATAAAATAAAGAAAAAGAAACACAGGAAGATTAGACAGGGTGAGAAGAAATGAAAGGAAATAAGGTTATGCAACATTTTCTGCGCAGAATAGAATATTTTCACATGGGAAAATTAATTTCTCCAATTCTTCCACACATTTTTTCCTACAAACAATATCATCCTCTCCCATTATACCAGAATGTAAAAAAGGAGATGACCAAAGTATTACACAAACCAGAACATTTAATTCAATATATCCTCCTTATATGATATTCAAGTGAAACAAGATGATGCTGCAAGTCTTAACCAAGTAGTCCATTATTGTACTACACTTACAGTATCCCCATAACTATGTAAGAACAAAAGGCAGGTTTTGTTCTTCTCCAGTCATCCCGTTCCAGATTGTTCAAGGAAGTTATTGATGCCCTATCCCTGGATGGATTCAAGGACAGGTTGGATGAGGTTCTGAGCAACCTGGTGGTCTAGTGCAAAGTGTCCCTGCCCATGGGTGGGCAGTTGGAACAAGATGGCTTTTAAGGTCCCTCTCAACCCAAGCCATTCTATGATTCCAAGTAACAACTGAATTGTGAGATAGACTAGTGCACAGTAATAATGACACCCAGATCAAACCCAGCCACAGATTTCTGTCAAACCCAAAAATCAGGTACCATTAATGAACGATTCAGCCTTATTATTCAGAATTTAACCTAAGTGTGAAACACTCCCTGATCACTCTTATAACTTTCTGTCAGAGAAACAGAGAAAGAATTGTATCAGTTGGTCATGATTTATAGAAGGTATAGATTGGTCAGAGCAACTCTTCTACCTTCCTCCATCTACTATTTTAAAAAGTTGGGAGTTCCCATAGGAATTTTTCCTGACATCAAAGTCTTACTTAGGCTTATTAGACACGCTAGAAAACCTGCAACAGGTAAAGGTGATTCTTGTTAATTGCAGCTCTAAATAATTTTAATGTTTTCTTATTTTTCCTTATGATAAATCTATGCAGTAAGCCTATTCTTTTACTCCTGAAGCTTGCTTTCTGATAAGCTATCAGTAGTCTAGCAAAGTACTACGACTGTTATGATGGAGCTATCTGAAAGTGGACTTGCAAATGAAATAATTTTAATTACAACCAGATGTGGAATTCCCAAGAATTTGCACATCAGTCCATCAACAAACCAAAAATATTCTGCTTATTGGCCAAATTGCCAGGATGTGGTGAAATTACTTAACTGAAGTCACAGGCAGGAGGCACCCTGAGGATTGTTCTGTTCCTCTGTCATCCCTTCAAAGAGACAACCCTTAGTTTAGATTTGGCTCAGGTTATTTGCTAACATATTTTAGGTTACTAACAAACAAGCACAACACAGTGGGGGAAATTTAGAGAAAAAAATTTTAAAATATTCCTTTATAATTGCCTTATATTATCCATTTCAGTTAACATATTTCAAGAGTTTTGTTGTTTGCTTTTCCAAAAAACCACATGTTAAGATTTTCAAGTTACTCATGTGTATCACTTGATGTCTACTTATCAGTAGTCTTGCTTTGTATAACCATGGATATCTTTATTTGACGATTTTCAGTAATTCATTCAGATAATTAACATGAAACCCTTATTTCTTCAACACATCCAAAGGCAAAACAGCTACCTTATAACCCATGCTTCTCTGTAAAATGAGGCAATATCATGGCTTCTTTCCCACATTCTATATCCTGCAGAATAGTCAGGTGAGTACATAAAAAACCCACTAGCTGGAGATGTATGACTGAGGCATGAACAGGGAAAAGGTGTGTTTACTCTGTATATATATCTGTTGATCTCTGGAGAAAGACTTTATTACTGAAAGCTATCTTACAAGTGCTTAATTTGCTTTTAGGTACACAGCAAAGAATTCTTTGACATAAAAACTTCTCTGGAATTCAGTCCTAAGAACAAGAGGAGAGAATCAGAATGCTACTAGGGAGAATGTGATTTGTTTTCCACATGCTATTCTCATCCAAATAATCTGACACTTAAGTTTCTGTATAAGTAACACAATCATTTTTTCTAAAAAGTCATGTTCAAATGACACTTATTGCATTGGATTTTTTTTTTTTTAATTTCTCCTAATACTAAACTGGTGATCAAAAAAGCAAAATGAAATAAAATTTAAAATAATCAAAGCTGAAAGATGCCACATTATTGTGGAAAAACTTCCTTACATTGAACTAAGGTATTTTCAAAAGTATAGTATTTTATAAAAGATACTCCTTGCATTTATGGAAAAAAGTATGTACAGAAAACTCTGCCCTGGAGAGTAGCTAGATGAACTTTATTAAACTATTTTTAATTGCCTAAGAAGATTAAGGCAATCCAAGGTCCAGAGGGAAGCAAAAGTACTAGAAATTTTGAGAAAAGTCCTTAACATATTAGCTCCTCCACTAATCAAGCTCAAACACAGATGATCTGCAGTAGTACTGGCAGCATGTGGTTGAAATGGGATTTGTAACTTTAAACAATAATTCTGTCAGAACCCTATAAGGTAAAATAAAGTACATTTGTGACTAAGTGGTTTCCAGTACCAGAGCACTTTTTATGTTTTAGTGAAAAGCACAAGTACCAAGAGGACAAGAAAAAATACTAAATTTCTAGTTGCAATTAAGAAGCAGAACCATGGCTTGGCAACAAAGCAAGCCAGTCAGTATGACCACTTTTGGCTTTTCTGCTTAGTGGAGGAACATGTAAAAATTTCCTGTTTGCTCAAATGGATCGAGTAGCTTTGTTCAAATCAAGTATACATACCTATTCTGCTGTACATGCCCATCCCAAAGATTTTAAACAGAAATGAAAAGAAGATTTGATTATATGGCATCACTAGCAAACATATAACACTGAGGTTCCACAGAGCTTAAATTCCTCCTAGCAGTGTTTTCATTCTTATCACAACACCCAACTGTTTACCAATCCTTCAGTGACCACAAATTAAGAGGAAACTATAATAACTATGCACATGCACAAACCTTCAAATAAATAAACAACTAGAACTCATTACCGTTTTCTAAATAAGCATATTTAACTGAACAAGAAGTAGTATTTGATGTTTAAGCTGATTTAATGTATGTGTCAAAGGATTGCTATTAAGCACAGAATGCTGTTTTGCTGGTGACTATAAATATTTCAATGCAATAAATTGCTTAGCAACCAATTAAAGGAATTATTATCTCTTTGTATCTATATTTAAATTCAAAGTTTCTATTTTGCAATTATCACAGTACATATGCTCTTTATACTCAGAAATGAAATTTCTAATAAATCTAAAAATGCATTCCAAATTGCAGGACATTGAATAATAATTACAATAAAAAGTTTTTGTCTTTGATACACCACTATCTTTAGTTCAATGCTACCCACAAGACCTTCCTGTCATGTGTAATGATATTTAATTATTGTATATAAACCTCTTTATATATTTTTATGTAACTGCATTGAAATGGAACCCTTAAACTAAAATGTGTATCTGTAAACACCCATCTGATTCATCCCAAAGGCTTTATGCTATTATTTCAGAGAGGTTGTTTTTTTCATACTAACAGGGGAGCTCCTCCAGTGTCTTTACAAATCATCATTTTATTGAAATTGAATAATCTGAAGTTCAGACAGAAACAACTCCATTCTTCTACACTTTAATATATATATTTTAAAAATACTTTTAATTTCTCTGAGAGTATCACCTTAACACATGACAACTTCACTTAAAGTTCAAAATTCAAATATAACCTGACAGACAATATAGACTTCTCCTTGGACAGTAAATTGGAAGAGGTAGCAACAACACATTGAATTCAAGCCTACTGACTTTACTGCTTCTACAGGAGAACTTCTCCTCATGGAACCCGCAGAACAATCCCTGATTTATATAAAACATCATGAGTACATGACAGCTCTAAACAAACAACAGTGTTTAACTTGGGAACAAACAAATAGGGTGATGAAGTAAGTTATTTCAGACCATCCTCTCTTTTCAGCTTCTGTCATCCATAATCACTGGCATTGCAAACAACATTCCCAAATAATAATTTTGGAATCTGTACCACTACACAGGATGGCAATTTGAGCACCTGTAAATTCCTCACCTTTCTAAGTATTATGAACAAGAAATATTTGATTGCATGTGTCAGTAGTTGGATACAACATACTAGTGTGAAAAAAACAAATTTTGGGCATCTGTTAATTTGTTTGACAGCAAACCTTCAGATAAATAATTTCTAGAAACACTAGGATTGCTTTAGGTACAAGCAATTAAGCTGTATATTCTCCAGCCTCTTTTATTAGCTATGAACACCTTCATATATTCTAAAGGCCCAACAAGAAAAAAATTACATTAGGATTTAACTCCAGATGATTCTCATTTCAAATTGACAAATTCTAACCCTATTTGGCATAATTATGTCCTTGGAGAGCAACACAAACAAAGAATAATATTTTTATAACTTAAGAATGCAAGGCTTCCATAAATACTCTGACAGTGGATATGTTTAGCGGCTAGCAGAAAGGAAGAGAAGAAAAGATAGTCTAATTTATGCAGAAAATCTAGTTCCTAGCATGAACTAGCCAATAGACTTTGCAGGTTGGTTTTTGGTTGGTTTTTTCCCTATTAAAAAAGAAACTAAATGGAAGGAATATTCAGATCAGTGTGGACTGTACTCCTTTTGTACTACATCTTTCCTCCTCAAGGTCAAAAGAACTGCTCAGGTATCAAACAAACATCAAAGGCCCTGTTGGTATGTTTTAACAATTATCAAAACCTGTGATGTATATGCCTTGACACATCTGTTTAATTTCATACTTTCACTAAACATGGAAAGCTGCCTTACACTTTTAGTCATTCTAACAGAGTTTTGGACCAGAAAAAGTCAAAATATTATCAGCCAATCCTGCAAAATAGAAGTGTATATACACCAACACATGAGCAACTCTCCCCAAAATTTCTGCCTTTTTCTGTGAAATGGACAGTAATTTTAGGTAGCAATCAAAAGTACCTTTTTCCATATGACTTTGACAACTATAACTTAAAAACCAACAATATGCAAAATCTTTGGAGTTACAGATTACCAACTGATTTAACAATCTTAGGGACGAAACTAGCAAGACAAGGATAATTTACATTTTTTTCTTTGCAAACGTGACAACTTGCATTATACACTTCAAATTAATTATATTTCAGGCATTATTCCAAGTCCTGTGTTAGTGTTTCTTTTTTAGTGTTGCATGAGGAAAATGTGTTATTACTTGGTTAGGTCTTAAATACTTTCTTGCCTAACAGCATCTAATATAAATTCTACATGGCACCTTTAGAGCATTATCCCAAGACCTTTGCACTGTAACAACAAAAAAAATAAAGCAATGTTTGAGCTTGAATGAAGTGCATTAGCAGAAGTTCTGTATTTTTGTTTATTAGGTCTCTCAGTGTTTCAGTGAGTGGTTATACCATGACGGCATGCTACAGAGTCAATCGTGTGATCACCTGTGGTTTTTTTAAGGCCTCTTCAAGCTACCATGATTTAAAAAATTTTCTGACAATCAGTTAGGTAAACCAGAGAGGCAGAAATCCTGAAAGTATTAAAGTGACAGAGGAAAAGATTCACTTTCCTGCACTGGCTGAGACATCAGCATTTGCACAGTGCCATTTTCCAGTACTGCTTTAATATTCCATATATTTCAGTAGGTTTAGACCACACATTCAGCATACTTTTCCCAAAATCTAAAGCTATTCACTCAACCATATGACAAGGGTTTATTTTGGTCTATAAAACTAATCCTGGGACTGTTCAACTAAAATAGCTTTTCACCACAACAGGTGTTAGCTGATCATTAGCAGAGCTGGGCTTAAAGCTCTTAACCACAGCCATTAGAAATACCTCTTGGTGTTAAAAAGTCAAGAGCAAGGCCAAAACACCATCAGTGATCTGCATCAAGGGACTAGTTTAATTAGAATGGCATTTTTAAAATTCACTTTGTCTAGTCTTGTCTGGTAGCCTCAGTACTCAAATTGTAACATTACATCACTGTAAATACAGAGTACCTTTTGTTGACTTTGACTACTAAAAAAAGAAGACACTATCTGATTTTCTTGCCTTGCTATATACTTCAATGTGTTTGAGATTTCTTCATATACATAATTCCAGAAGTTTGGATAATTTAATGGATTTGGAGTAAAATATTAATTATGAGTGCTTTAAAATGAAACATATGTGTACATACTAGTTACTTTTTTCAGTTTTCTTTTTGTCCATACACACTTTATAAAGCAAAATGTTAGAAACTTCTTAGGTAAGCAATTACTTATTTACACTATAATAGACTGATCTAGACCAAATACTAAACTCAATAGAGCCACAATTATTTCACACTTACCAAAAGGCAATTTAATGTTCTCAAGTGTCTCATTTAATCTTAGTCTGCAAGTGACTGACTCTCTCTGAAATTTATCGTATCTGGAATTTATCACATCTGAAGGTACATTAAATACAATACAAGAGCTATTTCGTAGCTGGCTCAAACAATTCAAAAGTTTGAAGGCAAGACTGGAAGAAATTTTCTTCTCAGAAGACTTAAAAAAATATCCCAGTACATGAAGGCTAACGTAATTTCACTCCAACTGTATTTTCCACAGCTTTTTCTATCCCACTCAAATAGCATTCTGTTGCAAATGGGTAGGTTGTGATAACATCCACGCACAGGTATCCTCATATCCTGTCCTGCTTATCATTCTAAATATATTTCCCCTCCATGGCACTTGTTTTAAGCAGTAACTCTTACTCCTTCTGATATCTACCTTACAAAGGGACAATTCTTGCTTCTAGGCAATTATGTATGCAAGTTCAGCTTGGAAGCTGAGCTGGCTTTTGTGCCACTTCTGTAGTACCTAGAATTTCAAGGAATTAAACAGAAAAAAAAAAAAAACAGGCAGGAAAGCTTGAAAGTTAGTTCTATTATCTGTTACTATCCTTATTAGAAATAGCAAGACACTTTACTATTTTTTTTCACCCATCTCTTCTACCTCCCCTTAAAAGAAAGCAATTGTGGCTGGAAAAACCCAACACAGCCTCTTCTCAGCAACAGATCAACATTACTTCATATTCACCAGCAACCTTTTCATTTGTTAGTCAATACTCAGACTCTGCATATAGTCAGCTGACTATACAGCTGAAAGTCTTTATAGGGAAAAAGGATGACTTCCCAAAAGAAAATATCCTCAGACTTTACAGCCTATTTGTTCCGTTTGTTTTCTTTAGCAAAGGAAACACAGGCAATATTCAGGTAAAATGAGGCTGCCTTACCCCTGGTCTTAGGTCTTCTAAGTAACATTAGTCAGGAGAACATCCCACTTCTCTTTCCATTCTTCATCACTATCTCATTTGAAACCTGAATTATTTCTAGCCCATTTTGCCTCTTCAGTGAATTTTATTTTTGAAGAACATGGAGCAAAAAGAATCATACAAAATGTCTAGATCCACTGTTTTTACTAACAGATCTAAATATGTTGTTCTGTGAAAGGCTGCATCTTTATTTTTCCCTCCTCTGCTTCCATGTACACTTCCTCACATGCTGAATACCAATAAAAACAACTCAGTCTCTTTCTCCCCAGCCACACTTCTCAGAAGTGTAAAGGGAAATGGTTAAGCACTGTTAGAACAAGGTTCATATCCAAACATATGAAATGTCATAGCTATTCCTTCTTCCTGGATGAAGGAATAGCTAAAGATGTATAGTCTTTACATCTTCTGAATACACATCAAGAACTTCCTCAGCTTTTAAGCTGGGTGTTCCTAAGTTTTCTCTTGCAAAATCAGTCTCATGCCATAACTCTGCAAGGCAGAAACACCAAAATATTGTGTGTATTTAAAAAATGAAATGGAAGGGGGTCCTCTGATGTGGACATAGAGCTACTGGATATGGATCTCTAGCCAGAAGTAGAAGAAACACAAGCACATGATGATTGTCTTTCCGGCTAGCTCTGAATGTAGCTCTGCAGATTAAACTGAAATGACAGCCCAATGTCCCCTACATGATAAAATTCACAAGGAAAAAGGTCAAAGAAAACGAGCACTAGAGCAATCTTCCCTTTCAAAGGAAGTTTCGTGTTCCACAAAAAGAGATATGTGAGAGGAGTACAAAGATTTACACTTACTGGAGAATTTTCAGTGGAAACGGAAGACTCAGAGAAAGGTTTGTGTGAATTTAAACATAACAAACACAAAGAAGCAAGCTCATATTTGCCTACATGGAAGAAAAATATAATAAAAAGTATGGAGACTTATAGTGAGCTTATAAATATGATTCTTTGCTTCTTTATTACACAGTCTGTGACTTAACTTGCACACAGGCAGGTATGTAACTTCCAGAGAAAGCCATGGAAGAGAAAAATACCACAGTTCAAAGTAATTTTAGACACAATGAAAAAATCAACTCAGATCAGGTTTGGCTAGGAAAATGTTCCAGTGCTTTCCTCCCCTTGGGATTTTCTACTTTCTAATAGCAGTACAAAAATATTATCAACCACATCAGTTGTTCAGTTCTACTTATACAACCAAACTGCAGATGTATCCTCGATGTCCAGAATTATGTAAGTTTTCTTCCACATTTACAGGCATTGGTGGGCTGATATTTAGCAGGTTTTTAAGAAATTGATGCTCTCTTATGACACTAAATGGTATACATATTGTATCCTCATGTAAGATGTAAAAGAATAATTTTTTTTTATGCTGTTGCCTAATCTGTTTTTTAGGTTGTATTTTGGTTTGCTTTTTCCTTTTTGTTTTAAGAGACTAATTAAGTTCAGAACTAAGCTTTCCTTGGAGGTTCTCAATTTTTTTTTTAGGCGAAGGAAGAAACTAGAAAAGGAAATGTCATGAAAAATAGAAGATACTGTTTTATTTAAAGCAATCAGCTTTCAATGACTAGTGAGGGGTAAATCAGCTAAGATATGGCTCCTATTTTCACTTAGAATGGAGTCCAGCCATATGACTGACACTAGTTCTGTTGTGCCAAACACATCACTTATTCTGTGTTATGCTGAAAACAACTTCAGCCAGATTTCACTGTAGTAGCATTGTTTTTTTCAGGTCTGTGGTTTGGACTTACTCCTGAAACAGCATAAGTACAGACTTCCACACCACATCACAGTACGGCATTTATTTCCTAAGGCCTAATCTCAACAGCAATAAATCATGATTTTGGATACAAAAGACTAGACTTTAACTCTTTGGTACCAATGATAAGGATTTCTCTAGTTATTAAACAACAGCAAATTTCTCATTTTAACCGCTCTGCTTCTGGAATTTCACCATCTGTGCAAAGATTCTCAACACATCATGTGATCTTGAGGTTATATCCTGAAAACCAGAACAACACTTTTTTTTCTCTGCAGAGGTAGTAAAAATGGTGAATCTGGTCTGACAATGGCTAGATATCATATTTTAAAAATAGATCATTTCAGGACCGGTACACACTATCTGAGGACTTGCAATCTATTTAGTCTCAAGACAAACAAAGCAAATGACTGAAAAAAAGGCTGAAAGTTAGAAAAACTGTGTCAATAGAAGATATTTTCTAACTTGTTAGAATTGGCCACGTGGGAGAAGAAATATGTCCTATTCCCCTTGCAAACTACCACAATAGGTTCTCAAATCCTCTGCTCTATGCCCCTTCAGCCTTGCCTCTCCTCTGACAAAGAGCATTTTTGGAAAAGACAGTGCTAAAGGTTAACTCATCCTCTGCTGATAGAAATTTATTCTTCAGGGAGACAGTTATGACTTTTAATCTTTCCATTTGTTACTGCTGCCTGTGGCTACAGACAAAATCCATGATTTTTCAATACTTACTTTGGGTTGGCCAATTTTTTTTTTTTTTTTAATAGTACTTCTTACTCAGCAAAATCCAGGTAAAACTACACATCAAGATTCCCATTTCCTTTTTTCTGCTTTAACTTTTCAGGGCAAACATACTGCTTCCAAAACTCAGTATCACTGAAAAAATTCTTAAGGCCTGACAGATAACTGCATCCTTATGCAACTGACCCAGGGTGGTGGGATTAGTCTGTCCAGCTTCCCTACTTGCATTTATGAGCTCACCACTATGATTTTTCCATAGTCTGCCAGTGATACTTCCTGTTTACTTGGTCTATCAACAGCCTCTGGAAGAATGCTGCTTTATATACCATTGTTATCTGATGTCACACAGATTTGTACTCTAACAGCAACTTTTATCTTTAGTTCCACACTGATAACTTCAGGACAAATATCCATTTACAGTAATTATCCTTACAATACCTTAACTGAGAATCTTTTGCAGGAAGAGAATATAGGGTAGTAAAAATACTTGTTCTCAGACAGATTTGGAGCATAACCATAAAAATTACAAAAAACAATGATGCCTTAAAAATTCCCTTCACAGTCTCACTAAAAGGCAATGAATTACCTTCTTGAAAGGAACCAGTTTAAATGTTTTCATGATTTCGTAAGTTTAACATTAGTCAATGGCACAAGAAGAATAACAGTTGCATACAGATTTACACTGTAAAATGCACATGTTCCATTTGTGAGGCCATCCTATAATAATGTTAACTAGTAAAAATCGGCTACCACATTTTTTTCTGTAACAGGAACAGTCAAAAAAATTCAGGAATAATTACATGCCTAGACTAGTGATTTATAGCAAGGCTGCCACTGACTTTATTAATCATCTATGTCAGAACAAATTACAAAATTTCTATAAAACACCCTCCCAACCTTCAGTCTGTAAGAACAGCTGTCTGTAGAACAGTGAGACAAGAAAAACCACACAATGCCAGACAGGGCTCTACAGGGAGTGTGTCTACCTGGTTTTCTCCCGTTTCGAATGCCAGCATCCACCACAGGAATTCTGCCTACAATGGAGTCCATGGTTCAGCAGTCTACACACAGCAATACTTGGTGTCCACAAGTAATGTAACACGTTAATGCAAGAGGCATGCCTCACTTACTGCTTGGTGGGCTAAGGGGCTAGGAAATGGCTGGAGTGGACAATTTCAGTGAGATTTCTAGAACAGCCTCAACAGTTTCTCCAGAAAGAGCATATTAGCAAGCCTCAATACCCATTAAGATACTTGATTTCTGATTTCATTCAGTTCCTTCCTGACTGCACCAGCAGAAATATTTTGTCCGTTTAAAGAGCTACTGCTCTCACATGCAAGAGTACCAAGCTGCTGGAGGCCACTGACACCCTGGCTTTAAACCTCAGGGGCAAAAGTTCCATTTCTAGGAGCAAAACAAAGCTACCACCTTCCTTTCAGGGACAATAGTCCTGAAAAAACGAACTCCTTAAGTAGCAACCAAAAGAGAGGAAGGAATGGAATAAAAACAGTCAGCAATACATTAGCAAGAAAGGAATTAGGGAAGATGAGAGCAGGAGTGAAAGATAAACGAGAGGCAAGCACTGACAAAGAAGGGTAGAGAGAAATATGTCATGGATGAGTAAACAAAAAGGGAAGCCAACAGAAGCACTAATGACTAATACTAGTGTGGGGGGGGGAACAGTGAGAGAGTGGTGGAGAGCACACAAGAAAATCCTGTCTTTGTGGGCAAAAGTGAGTAACATTCCTAAATGTGACAGAGCTGTGTAGAGAGAAGCTATAATCTGAATATATTTATTAGAGATAAACGGCAATGTCTGGAATGTGCTTTGACTTGAAAAAGCTGTAATGGATTAAGATTCAAACATAACAGTCTAGGATTTGATCAGTTGTGTTATGCACAGAAAACATGGTAATTACTACGATCACTACAAAATTTGGATGAAGAATCATAGAATGGGTTGGGCTGGCAGTGACTCTTTAAGGCCATCTAGTCCCATCTCCCCGCAATGATCAGGGGCATCTTTAATTAGATCAGGTTGGCCACAGCCTCATTCAATCTGACCTTGGATGTCTCCAGGGATGGGGCATCTACCATGTCTCTGGGCAACTTGTTCTAGTGCTTCCCCACTGTCTTCACAAAAAATTTCCACCTTGAATCTAGTCTGAAGAAGCTACAAAACAGTTTACTTGGACAAACAAAAGAGGCAATATTTTTAGTTATGTACCCCTATGGTCTGCATCTTCCCAGCTTTACTAGAGCTACAACATACAGAAATAAACATTTGCCTACTACAGATAAGGAAAAGACACAGAATATACAGACACGAACACACACACTGCAGTTACTGCACAGTAAGTTGTAAGATGAAAACTGTGTCCTTAACCCAGCCACTAAATGTCCTGCTTGCTTTTTGACTCTTACTACTAAGCTATTAAGAGCTTCAGACCATGCAAGCTGTTCAAAATAAAAACAATTTTCTAAACATATTTCATTCCTTTATTCCAAAACTGTAAGGCTTTGACAGATATGTATTAAGCTAAAAAGCAAAGAAAATATCATTTCTAGAAAAAAATAATAAACAAATTAGGTACAATACCAAATTCATATGCTTTCCCTCTCCTAATCTTGCAATTATGAAATCAAACATCTAATCCTACAGCACAGAAAAATCTTTCACAGTCTATTTATAGAAATCTGCAAAAAGTATTTTCTGTCTCATCTTCTGTCTAGACTAGACAGAATTCATTGGAGAATGTGTTAGCCAATGTATTCTGACAAATGTACTTAAGAAAATCTAGCTGACACAAGACATGAAATCTTTCAAGAAAGAAAAGAGCCCAAGCTCCAATTTAATTAAAGCAAGACATGCTTGAAGATAATATAGACAAGACAGTAAAATCTCAAATATGTCAAAATATATCAACTAATACCTAATGTCATGATTTTTATTTCGGTTCAGAAAAGGCCTCAAATCTCAGCTTCCCAGAGAGAAAAGCATTAAATAGTGTAAATATTTTAAAACATTTTTGCAAATTGAAACATGCAGAACATGATGCTTTTAAACACTTTATTGGCCTTTATTTGAATAGTCTTCATAACTAACAGCTCTACTTGCTATGATTAATGCAGCCAATCCAAACATGTCAAAAGTATTTATGTTATACCATATTATCATATATGCTAGGCATATAAATTATACCAGAAAAAAAAGTCTGAAATTTCTCATAGTAATCATGAGACCCATTTATGATCACACACTGCTTGAACAGTCCACTAAATGAACTGGCATTGGTTTTATTTCCTGATGCAATGGGCTAACCTTCACAAACAGAATATGAGCCTTTCTTATTCGTGTATTTGCGTAACTGGAAATTACTTTTCATAAGGGTCACAAACACTTCATGTGAATTATCTTATGAAGTTTTCCTGCACATTTGATGTTACAAATAAGTACTAAAAATAACACTTTGCTTTATTTGCCTGTAAATTATACCAGTAAAAATCTATTTCTGGAAGAAAAAAAACCATCTGAGCAATGGGGTCCTGCTGGCAAGAATAAAAGCTTCCCCCCCTTAGTCATATAATATATGATAAGTACTTTAAATCAAGCCTTCTATAAATAGATGTAAAATAAATGTACATACACCCTCCATACAGATGTATTTAAACGTTTCACAAATTAATTTACCCTTACCATCTTACTTTCTGGCCATCAGCACTTTAAAATTCCATTTTTCTATTTAAATGTGCTGCTTCTGATAAAAAAAGGAAAGGAAATATTGTGGAAATACCAGAATCAGAGCTGCTTAATCTTTGTCCTTCTGTAACCTGGAGGGCACTATGTTTTTCTACAACATACTGAAGCCAATTAACTCCTCATACAAGGGCAGTGCAATGCACAAAACCATAACCAAGATCACTGCTGAACAGAACAGGGTTTACTCAAATGAGGACAGCTTAGCAAGTAAAGGATTATTTCCATGAATCTAAGCTGCAAGTGTTTCTTTGGAAAGTTTTTCAAAAATAGTTACTCCAAATCTTTCTGAATTACATCTTTTTTCAAAAGCCCATGGTTTATAGACTTAGAACTTGATTAAACATTTTTTTTCCTCAAAAATCTTGAATTGTCTGTCAATAAATGTACAAAAGAAAATACCAATTAGAAATCCTTTCCAGTAGCTTGGCTACCTAAAACTTCAAAAGCACAAAAGACCAAAGGAAAAAAAAAATTAAAGAAAGGAAGAATCATTGGAGCCATTTCAGTTTCTTTCATCCCCAATTTGGGGGGAATATAAAAAGAAAGTCATGCAGAAATGGGGTAAGATAGATTTATTGCTTATCAAGTTCATATAATGTTTTTCCCAAAGCTGCTAGAATAGAATGGCTATAACTGACATCCAAAAAAACCAAGAACAACAGGACAGAGACATTTTACTAATGAGAAATGAATCAATGAATATCAGATTTGCACATTTCAGACACCTTGGGAGGGAAGAAAAGCCACATATTTCATGACTACAATCAACAAATAACATTGTAATCAAACCTATCCTAAGGTGTATTAAGTCAAAAAAATTGTTACTTGTTCTATATTTCATCTTTAACACAGACCATAAAGATTGTTTGGTGTACTGATATGAAAAATGTTCTACTTCCAGCTGAAGCAAAGACACGATATCATCAGAGAAAATTAAACTCAAGTTGCTTAGACACTAGCAAACAAGAATTCAAACACCTTTATTTTTTCAGATGCTATGGAACAAGCAAGGTTTGAGTAATATTTGAAGTACTGGGTTAGGAAGAAAAACAGAGGGATGATATTTAGGTAGGTAGACGAAGGCAAGACATTATGATAGCTATATAAATTTGAAGAATAATTCTTCCTCATATATAGTAAAACAACAAAAAATGTACTTTGAAAAAAGGGAGGTTTGGATCTACTCCTCGTTCAGTTCATCTGCACCCTGTCCAGCCAAACAGTCAGACCAGAATATAAGTCACTAAAGAAAGTGACTACTAGTACTGATAACATGTGAACTAATCATCATAACATCATCAAAAAGGGGTTACTAAGCATCAGACAGAATAGTGAGAACGTCTTATTTCCTTCAGATGATAACTCAGACAGCCTTTTGTTGAATAGGGGGTTTAATTTCACCTTCTTGTTGCAATGAAACCTTTCTTGCTGAAGTAAATTATAATAGTTATAACTGGTGAAGGACATGAGAGGGGGAAGGGAAGCCTGGGACATGTCAACTGGCTGTCAGAGAGGCTGCTAGGAAAAATAAGTGAGCTGCTGATAGATAAAGAGGAAAGAGAAGGGGGAGAAGAAAGGCTGCTGTGGGAAAAAATGTTATTAACTGTCATCAAATTTGCCTGCTTAACTTCTCAAACCGTTAGACAGGCAAAAAAATCTATTAATATTTAAACACGATTTTCATGTTCTTTTACCACTGCAGTTTCAGTGAGCCCACTAAAATCTATTGCTTGAGTAATTCTGTACAGATTATCCAAAAGAGCACACTATGCAAGAAAGGAAAGGCTATCCCAAATTTCTTGTTCAGAAAGGCACACAATAAATCAGGAATCATCTCTTGCAAGGTATGATGCAAGCAGAGCTGTGGATCCCATGGACTGAGGGAAGAATGCAGACCACAGAGGAGAACAAAGTTGAAAGGGATAAAAGTGTCAATTATGTTGAAATCTGATGCTTTGTAAAACAAACCAACTTCAGACAGACTGTTACTTAATCCCAGTTTTGGAATGGAATGCAAGCTTCACCCCTGCCCTGCAACACATGTACTACAGCACTCAGTTACTTTACCCTAAAACTTCTAAACACACACAACAGCAGCAAACATAACTGACAAGAGCAGGCCAGTCTCCTACCCACAAAACACTGCAAACCCAAGTACCAGACACTTTGTGAATAAGCTTCCAAGAGATCCAGCCCAGTCTTTGCACACGCAGCAGAAAGAGGCAGCTTCTCTTTTGCTACACTCAATCTGATTTCCCAGTACTGTGTGATGGGCCAGAAGGCATACATGCATTAAATTAGCAAGTGTTTAGATCCTGACATTCCTGAAAAATGATTCAGACTTTTGAATAGAAGTCTTAGAAGAAAAAAAAATAAAAAAAGAAAAAAAAAAGAATAGACTAGCTTTGAATTCATTTACTTAAAAAAAGTCTCACTAGTAACTAGCAGGGCTTTGCTGAGAGAAAACCTTTGCAGTGTTATAATCTTGTAACCAACAGAGGCTATTCAAAATGGGCAACACAGCTTAGAAAAGAAGTGAAAGAAACTTTTTATAAAGCCACAAAAGTTACAGCAGTAGAGACACATGGCACTCTTAATGAGCTTTTCAATACTCTTGCTGCTTATAAAACATAAAAAACTGCAGCCATTTTCTCAGCAGAGAAAAATGCACTGCTTTTATTTAAGCTATATAAACAACTTCTCTTTAGAAACCAAATTGGCATGTTAGTTTTATAGAGTTTTGATAGGAAGGCTTAACATTAAAAATATCATATGCCGTGATTTGATTGCTCCCTAGTTCCACATTAATATCACAAATGCCATAGAAAAGATGAGAAAAACAAAGCATTTCCATTTCCACCTTCCACTCCCTCCTCCCAAAGCCCCCTCCTACAGTGAAAAGCAGAAAAAGTATTCATATATGCATATTCATACACACACACTCAATAAAGCGTGCACTGTAATTCTTCACTGATTTTCAAAGGTACCATACAACATTAGCTTCTATTACACTCAATAAATGCCCACCTCTGGAAAAAAAAATATATATCCAACCACTCTAAAATTCCTTAGTAAAACCAGTATCCTACGGAATCAGTAGCTCAACACAGGGGAAAAACATTCCCATCTGGTCTATCTTTGGAATACATAGTATTCCTTAGATTTTGTAGCCTCCTTCCGCATTCTCCAAGTCCTTAATCAGATCTTGTTATCCCTCACAGCATTACTGGAACAATTTCAGAATGATACATTATTTTTGTTAGAAGATGGTAAATAACTTCATTCTTGTAGTCCAAGCAAAATACAAGTTATCACACTGGCCATTTTCCCTCTCTAAGGAAGATATCCTCACCTGTTCAAAGTGTCCACAGACAGAAGAATTGCCAGAGCTTCCTTTTCCCTCTTTCGCCACTTAATAAAAAAACCAACTCTCCATACTGCTCTACTCTCCATAAATCCTGTGAAGCCTCAGAATTATAAGAAACCAGAGCAAATAAATTTTCCATGGTCCCTTTTCTCTTCCTTCTCATCCTCCATGGACTCCAAAGGATACAAATACAGGGCTAAGATGTGGGATGTAGAAAGCAAGGCTTCTTCTTCACAGTTTCTGGTTACTTTCACTTCTCAGTCCCCTACAGGTTAACACTGTTGCTGCCACTCAATGTCCCTTGATCATAACACACTAATTCCCATATTTCCACTAATAAGGGAAAAAAGTAATATTCTCCCCCACTGGGCTAAGTGCTCATCACATTTACCACAAAAACCATTTCTCCTGGACTGTTCAAGGGCTTCGACAGATGGAATGGGTAATTTTAAGAACCAGCTGCAGCTCCTTAATCTTGGATATTTGCTGGAGTGTCATATTAGACTATGAAACATTGAATTGTTTCCCCAGTATGTAAACTCTAAGCTACAATATAAGCTTTCTATGAAGCTCTAAGAACTTGTATTGCAGAGTCTAATCTTAGTAGCCTTTTTTTAAGAAAGAAAACATTTTTCTCTGTTGTAGGAGAAAAATGCAACACCATCCAGTATTTAATATTTTCCCTATTTCTCTGCAGGAACTACATAATATTAAAATTATAACATAAAGGAATATTTATCAGTTCTTAAATAGATGTTTCATGTGTTCCTGGAACTTTTTTACATTTCAGAAATAGTTTGCAGTCTCCTGTTCTAAAACTTATGTTCACATCACAAACATCTTTATAAAGCTTTAAAAGTAATTTTTTTTTTTTTTTGAAGTATCATGTACACTTACACAGCACTGTTGTTCATTTCATCTCCTCTTTGGTATACTGTCTGAACTGTATTACCTATTCAAAATAATGCAAAAACCAAATATTTAATGGGAATTATTTCAAGGCTTACTTTTGTTCATTTCCTAAACAGATTTTTTTTTCTAAAAAAGTTTTTTTGGCCACAGATTTACAGCTCAGTGAGGTACTTGTGTAATTCTAGAGAAAAACTGCTGAGCAATATAAAATACAGCAGAACTTCACAATTGTATTTTTACATTGAAAACAATCCATTGAAATTAAAGAAGGTTAGGAAGCACATTTAGTCATTGTAAAACTAACCTGGGGACCTGGGAGTAAACTAAGCTACAAAATCTCAATGTAAAAGCAGCACTGATTTAGTTCTTTGGTTTCGTGCATTTTCTGCTTCCTACATCCTACACAGAAAGCTTGGGGGAAAATTATTATTTAAAGGAAGAAACCAGTAATTCTACCAGAGAATCACTGAGTCTCACTACTGGTTTACTGTTCCACCTTCCCCCTCTTAAAAATGGCTTTCAAGTGCAATATTCAGTTAGCTGAATCAGAAACTTCACCAAATACAAACTGCATAACTGTGTCTCCAAAGTCGCTTTTGTGAGATTCGATTTCTAAAAAATATCTTAGCTTTCTTAGGAGACCAAGTGCTTACCATAATAGAATTAATTTACCAAAATTATAATTGTTTCCCAAAACTAAAGTGTGAGAAAAATAATATTTAATCCCCTTCAAAAAAAAGGTTTTATTTTGCATTTTGTCTTATGCTAAAATGTAGAATACATTATTTCTCATGTAAAGATACTGCATCAACAATTGAACTATAAGAAGAAAAAAAACCCAAGTGCATCTAATTTCACTTATGGATTATCATGTTAAAAGTTGAAATATTATGCTGATAGGTTAAGAGATTTGACTAGACTATCTCAAAACTTAAGTCCAAATTCTTGTTACAAGAGCTGCTATCCCAGCCACTGAAACTGCATACACACCTCAGAACACTAAAAGAAATTCTTAGTTACAAAAGATAGTGCTTTTAGGACAATGGCAACTATTCCCAAGTGACTTCAGTAAATGAAAAGCAGCAATCCTTTTGTAATTGACTGCAGTTGCCAAGCAGTGAATTAATTGTGTTACTTTTAGTATTATAAGCTATGTTAATAGATATGGATATATAGATATCTCTTACAGATCCAGTAATTTTCAACCTTTACAGATCTAAAAGGGAGTTTAGAATGTCAGTTTTCCAAACTGCACCTAGTACAAGGCACGACAACATCATCGACTTGAGTTCAAATTGATTACCCTTTCCCTCTCGTACTATCTAGGTCTTTATTCTCTCTGCTCGAGAGGAACTGCATGTCACATGCATTTATTTTGCAGTGTCCAAAGCAAGAGGCTCTCTTGATGATCCACAGATCAATTAAAAATGCCTTGTAATTTTTCAAGTTTCCTAAGATAACTTGAAATACCTTGCTTTCTTGAGGAAACATGAATTTCAGTAGATATCAGATGAATGCATGACAACCATCTAACCAGCCTGCAGATTTAGGAATCCACATGTAGGCTGAGAAGATGCCTGCTCACACACACACAGCAGTTTGATGCTAAAGAAATTACTAGAGCAGCACTGATACAGTGCTCATTTGCCTACTGTTTTGGCAATACCAAAACTTGGTAAATACCTTAAATACAAGTGATAACACCTACGGTGCCATTTCATTTACTCAATAAATTAATTCCTAGCAGACACTGTAGGAACCAAGGCTGTGTTAACATGGACACAGAACATTCCTATTGCCAGGGAGCAGTGATGGATTTGTCTCAGTGACTCACATCTAAGACACAAAACAGCTCAGAGATTTCACCATGAAATTCTGCAGTGACTATTCACAATTTTAGGCTTCAATGCAAATATCACAAAAGGTACATTTTTTGAAAAGAACTCATGTAAGCTAATATTTGATTCCTGCTTTCAGCTTCCAGGAAAGATCTGGGATAGTGTTATTACAATTCATACTTGCTCTTGTTTATGTCTTGGGAGGATAGGTCACAATAATTATAAGATTCAACTGCGTCCCTCCATCCAATTAATTTGGAAACATTAAGCAAAAGTTTAAAGAACACTATTCTGATATCGAAAATTATTATTCACACTAATGTTTAGACTACTAGCTATGTCTTTATGTCACTGCTGTTCACTGAATTTTGCATTACAGTGAGATCTACATTCCTGTTCATCGATTGCCATAGACCCTTCTTTTTCACTACTCAGAGCACAAAGTGATAGGGAAGCCTACACAGATCTCTCAGCTGTTTCTCTGGAGATCTAACCTGACAGTGGCTGCTGATCTAACAAGCACGAAGCAAGACACAGCTGAATTAGCAGCTCTACAAAAATATAAATAAATAAATGAAAACATAAGCTCCCCATAGTCACGACAATAAAATTAAAGAGTAAGTTAATCAGCTGTCCTGTGATTTTTGAGGGATCAGCCACTAGATGGCAGAAAAATGCAGTTTAATTTTCCCATCATGATGAAGAATTCACCCAACAGATTTCTTACGTCTGATGTAACAGGTAATCTGTCAAGCAATGTCAGATAAATGATGCAGGAAGGCTGATTATCTTTCTTCCCTAGTGCAAAGCTACCTTGACTTTTTCTAATCTGCTGTAAAACTTTAAAAGTATTTAAATGTTGGAAAATTCAAGTGTTAAAACAGTTAAACCCCACACCTACTTTCATTATTCTAGAACGCATACTTCTACAGGAGTAGGGTCAATTTTGTTAAAGATGTTCTATTATTAGAATATCATTCCACTTAATATTGAAATGATAGAATATATGGAGAAGTTATGTCAAGATTCAGGTATATAATGGCTGCTTTTCCACCCAAGAATGATGTGAACAATAGTGGGCAGTGAGGAGACTGAAGAAAGGGCTGTACAAAATAGTCCAAGGAGTTTGGAAATAAAGTAAGAGAAGGAAGAGTCTGAGTTTTTGCAGAAAACCCTGTTTCTTTAGTTTTATATACTGCTTTAACAATATTTTAACAACAAAATGGCAGGGTTTGTTTTAATGAAATTACATGCATACCTTGAAACTTCATACATTTGTATTAACATTACTTTCAGGGGAAAAATCGTACTGTAATAGTTCCACCATTTAGTTCATCAGTTTGGTGTCACTCCTATGGGCTTTTTCTATGTCTACATTTCCTTACTTTGTATTTATTATTTCTGTAATCTTTTGTTCTCCTTTAATGGTCATCATTCTTTAATATTCTTATTGTATACTTCAATGACTACAATAGGAAAGGAGAGTGGACAGTCTCATTTTTTCTACATTTCAACTTTTTCCTGCTCTCTATTCCTACTTTTTGGAAGACAAACAAAAAGCTGCAAGCCCAGAACAAAACTGTAGTTCAAAACAAAATACTTCACAAATTATGTAATGAGGAATTGTATCACTACAGTCATTGTACCAACAAACAGAACCTACAAAACACAAATTGTTTTGCAGCAATTCATTCACTATCCTCATGCATCCCCTCTTACATGTACTGTATTAGCAGAGGGACCTAAACAAACATTACTTTTAAACCAACCCATTTTACATTTATCTAGTAAGATTAGGATTATCATTTTTTACAGACAGAACCTCCTTTTACAAAAACCCCTCAGGCAAATACAGGCAACCTTAGATTACTGTTCTTAGTTTAGCTCAAGATTCTAGCTGAAGTGAAATCAAAGAGGTTTTGCTGAGGTCTGGTAATGTACTTTTTCAGATAACCCTACCACAGCAACACAAGTCTCAGACTACAAGGCTTGAGTAGGAGAGCAAGTCCTCTTTACTGCACCTAAACTTAAGCCTAACATTGTGGAAAGTAAGCAAAAAAGACAACATGATGACAAGCCTTTCCTCCTAAACCCTCCCATCTAAAAAAAAAACCCACAAAACCAGAAAAGCTCAATGAAGAAGCAAACTGTGTTTTGTCTTAAGTAAAAAAAAAAATACATAAAAAAATACTGAGAATCTTCAAAGCTTCATTGGAAGTTACAGATTTGTTCTGCAGTAAATCAGACACTGAATTGGGAAGAAACGTGTCTAAGCAGAACATCTGATACAGACTGAATAAATCTGAGAGTATAAAGTTGAAATTTCTTTAGAACTCCTCTTGAACATTGTTTAAAGAGAAGCACTTTTAACACTAGAGTCACAAGAAGAGTTTGTTGTAAAATTATACAGTTGCAAATTACGTTTTAATTCATACAGTGAATTAAACTTAAACACTTAAAAATTTTTCTATGTGTTTTGTGGCGAAATTAAATTTTTGATGTCAAGTTTTTCCTGCATGATGATGGCTAACAATAAGGTTAAACTTCAACATACTTTAATTTCTTGAAATAAGAAAAAATTAATGAAATATCTGACTAACTAAAATACAAATCTGGTTTACTGATGAGTTGTGACCAACAGATTACTGCTCGGTACTTAAATATTAAGTGAAAACATATTTACTAAGAATGCCAGGTAAGTTACTTACTGAAGTAAAAGCCAGAAGTTCCTCTTCAGTTAATTTGTGTATTGGATTGTTCTTTTGGAAGTCTATACTGTAAAGAGAGGAAAAAAAAAAAAAAAAGCTGATTTTGTCACTAGAATTACAATATTCAGAACACATTTTTCAAACTTGCAGAAATCTACAGGATAGTCTGAAAATGACAAATGGAAGTATGGTATGTGTAGAAAATGACCTAGACCTAGAAACAGTCACAGAAATAAAGCACCATTTAGGGGACCAAGATATTTTATAAGTACCTTTCCAATACCATTCTCACAAATGTCTTACTCAGTTTAAGCTTATGGGAATAACAATTTCACAAATCCTAAAAAGTTTAAAATCCATTGTTTGTTTTTATAGAGATCTGTTTTGAGTTAAAATCCTATCACTAATTGAATGCAGATTCTGCAAAGCAAAAAACTACTTATGCTCAAGAAGTGCTGAAGGGTAATCTCAGACAAACATCCTCTTTCTAATCACTCAAGATATGTGTGATCACAGGAGTCCATCATCATTACCTTGAAGTATTCACAGGGGGAAAAACAGGAGAATACACAGAGGTGAGAATTAAAATTATTTTATTCAGAGTTGGATATGTTTACAGAGATGATAAATTTGACTTAACAATACTGTGTGTGCATGCTCTCCTCAGACAACAGCTCCCCAACATTTACAAACATACTACAAGAGATACCACCAAATTGCACAAAAGCCAACAAAAGCTATTATTCAAGCTCCCTGTTAAAACCAAAGATACCAAGTGAAAATATATCCTAAACTGTACCACCGATGATGGATCATCACCAAACCCATATAATCGCTATATACATAAGCCCAAACCTATCTCAGCAAATTCTGCAGCAGGCTTCATATTCTAGGTTAAAATTGCAAAGATACTTATTGTGATAACAGGTTACAGACTGAAACTACACTCTCGACATTACGTAACTTACTTTGGAGACAAGACTTTGCCTAGTTATTCACACATGATTTCTTCTACTTAAACACACACAGACTACACACAACAATTTCTAGAAGAAGGCTTGAGAGCACTTCCAACTCTTCTTCCTGTACTACAAACCTCTAACTTCGGACAAATGGTTACGTAGTCTGTTCCCACTGACCTCCCATGATGGAGGTTGCATACACACTTCACACCATTTATGCTGATATTTCAGCAAGCTATATGAGTGTGGCCACAAGGATATAAAGAAAAGTTTATTAACTATTGCTTCAATACATTTTCCCTCATCTTCCCACATTAAAAAAAAAAAACAACCACTGTGCTGTTGGTGGGCTGTTTTGAAAGGCTTAGACAACATGGCTAAGAAAGAAGTTCTGTATATATCTCACTGTTTTTTCCCTTCCTTGTGAAAATTTTCATGCAAATAGGAAAGTAATAAAGGATTTCACTGCTTCAGTTACTTTTTTCCATATCTAATGTCGGCTGCTAGCAGAAAGACTTCTAGATGGCTTGATGTAGTCATCTCAAGTCACTAAACACTGGTCACTAACACAAATGTGACTTCAAATAAACAATAGCAAGTTTCTCTACACATGGGGGGAGGGAGACAATCAAAAAAAAGAGGACAAAAAGGCAGTAAGAAAAGTTCAAGTATTATACCAACTCAAAAGCAGTTAAGTAACCAGAATGGTAAATGACAAGACCGTAGCTTTTGAAAAGCACAGGTTAACCAAGGGACAATTAAATTTTGACAAAAGTTGAACTTATTTTTCATCATCCTAAAAATAATTTGCTTCAAGCAGAAAGGATTAATCCTCTTCTTATTCTAGAACGATTTTTGTCACAGCTTTTTGAAGAACATAGATGCAGTTCTTCCAGATCAAAGCAGTACTAAAATAGATCTCTGATTTCCATTTCTGCCACATCCATTTACAAAGCTTGAAGACATGTAAGTACAGAAACGTAAGTCTTGAAAGACAGGAGAACAAGTAAATTATTTTAATTATTTTCCATACTGAATCAAATCAAATTTAAAACTGTAATTTGAATCTGAGTCTAGAACATAATTGTACCTTGGTTTTAAGCATTTCTAATGACTGTGTTAGTTCTTGTCAGACTACTTCATGGAAATTTCATTTCTATGACCTGTATTCTGGTTTCAAGGACAGATTAACTGGTTTATCCCAGAGAGTTTCAGGAGTTGAAATCTGAGTGGAACTCAGGATCTACTGTGTAAGATCTATGATGAGGGATCCTTTCATAACAATATGAAGACAAGTCACTAATCATCACATCATTCAGTTTTCTAAGGTATTTTCTGTCCACTCTTGAATTTTGTCTTAAGGAGTTTATTGAAATAAAAGAGGGAAACAAAACAATGAGAAACACACATTCTTTAGACAGATAAAACAGAACCTTGGAGTAAGATGTACTGTGCAGCAGAAAAAAATATTTTCTAGTAAATTAGCAAAACTTAATTGTCAATAGATCACAATCAATTCTTAAATCTGATTAATCAGATTTAAGATTTTATTCATTAACCTTGACAGCTTAATGGATAAAGTATCCAGCTTAACTAACGAGTTCTAAACTTTGGGACTTAGTGAGCCATATTTGAAACAGGGGAATTAATGGCATTCAAAGTATCACTTTTTGGATTATGACGACATACTTCTGTTTCAAGAACTGATTTTGAAAGCTGAAAAATGTTAAAGCTATTAAAAATTAAACAGCTTACAGGAATTCTAAAGCTAACTTATTAATTATGAAATAAAGCATTTACCCTCCAGAACTGCAGTTCTCATGCAAGAAAGAAAAGCACAGAATCTGCTATAGCAAAGGCTTGAGAAGAATGTTTTGTTTGAAAGCCAATACTAAATGCTTTAACATGTATATGCTTCCTCACAAACTGACATACCAGCAGCTGGTATGGACACCAAGGGTACAGCCAGCAATCCAAGCCTAAACTCTACTCCTTTACAAGAACAATAATTCTCAAAGCCAGTATCCTACTGTAACATCCTTTCCTCATCATGACTCTATATCAAATCTTGTCTCCGTCTCTGAGATCGCTTCAGTTGTTTCACATTATCCCACCCACTGAATGGCATTTACCATTCCTACAGGGAAGCAACACTGAATTTGGTTGGTTCTCTTTAGTTTTGTCTTCCCTTGAGGCCTGCCAAACTCATATATACACACAACTGGCAGTCAATAAATATAGCTCCTAGTCACTGTTCAGAACATGACAGTGGTGGTTTCAAAGTCACTCTTATCAAAAAACCTATTGTGCAGCCAGCCAATGTAAAACTCAAATTGTAACCTTAAAAAAAAAGAGAAAAGAAAAAGTGCAATAGGCAAATTAAAATTTCCTTCAGAAGGGAGGGAACAGGAAGGATTATATAATCTGAAAATAAAACAATACTGTGTTAAAAGATGAAGTCCTCATGAAAATGGACGTCAGGAAGGGAAAGGCTTTGCCTTGTGTTGAGTCAGTGTGTGAAAGACTAAAAGTAACTGGGCTAAGAATTTATGTCAACCCACTGTTCACTACATAGTCCTCAACCTGGATCAGACAGACTCCATCATTCTGCAACTCATGGATCAGAAAAGCACTTTAAGAGTCACTGATTGACTATAGTATACTTCTACATGCCATAACTTCTGATCCTCAGATGCCAAGCTGCCTTTTGTTCTTCTATGCTATTTCCAAAACCCATGTAGCATATCATTTCTCAAGGTTGGGAGGAAAAAACCCAGGTGCAAAACCACAAGGTCTTTATACTACCATAGCTTTTAACTAGCAATGGACACTGAATTTACGTATTTCCACTTCACTGAATAGCAGGGCAGTTTATTTCTTGATGGCTGATACTCACAGGAAGCTGGCAATTGCAGAATCTGAAATACATTTTCAAAGTTTACCAAAATGCTATCACTGTATGATAGCTTATGCCAGCTGACATTTGAAATGTAATTAACCTGAAGCAAAAAGAATATAAAGCTTTTTAAAGGTAAAACAACAATAAAGCCATTAATGAAATATTACTGAAATTCTGAGCTGGACACTAATGTTCACTCTGAGATAATTGAAAATGCTATCCATGTATAATGCAAATCTTTTAGCCAGACTACATAATAAGGAAGGAAAAAAAATCCCATCAACTCACCATTTCATTATTTCATTGTCACAATGATTCATGCAGTTGTTTGCTTGGGGTTTTTTTAAAGTAACCATAAACTAACTTACCATATTCCAAGGATTACAGCAAGCTCTTCTGCGCACAAATCAGGGGTCTGGTACTGATCGGCATCTGCTAATTTTATCTCATTAAGCACTGTGTCATCATTTAAATCATAATTCTGTTGGAAGAGAAAAATACTTTAAAATAGATAGAACTATGCCTTCAAAATATGAAAAAATATAGAGTTCTATGAAAAAGATAATAATACCATTAAAGAAAGACACCATGGAAAGTAATTTACCATTATGACAGAATAACTAACTAATGAAGCCAGCACAAGGAATCATCATCCAAAACACTTTTGCTACAAATACATTGTTTCTTATACATGAGGAACACCATTCAGAGTAACTTTAAGGTTACCTAATATCAACTTTCTATTTAAATAAGGGCTGAAGGCAGCTTCCCTTTTCAAATTGTTGCTCACAGAATTACAAAAAGTTTCATCCTATATTATACACATACAGACAACTGAAACAGATTAATGTTATGGTCATGAATGCAGATTTTCAGGCTAGCCACCTCGGACCTCTGGGAATTTACGGATTTCTGTTTAAGTATCAGCAAAACCCAACTACATAAAGCACAACTTCTGGCAGTAAAGGTAAATTCCTTTCAGTGATTTTTTTTTTTAAAAGGAATTTCAAATAATTTAAAAAAGAAAACCAAAACTGCAGACTGGAAAGACCTCACTGGGCCAGCACGTTCTGAAAACATTTGCTCCCAGACAACTACTTGTGATTTTCCATAAAATTTCCTCTGGAACACACTTTCTATTTAAAGAGGCTTTAAGTTTTACAAAAAAGCATACTACCTGTAGTTCACTGCCCATCATTTAACTTGAAGAAGAAAGTAATATAATCTGTGGGTGAAAAGTGTAAATTACTATGTTCATAGAATTTGTTTTTGTTTGAAAACAACAAATTATTTCCTTGGCTGCAAGCAAAGAGGAAGTAGCTGTAATACTACTTCTCCCCTTGAAAAACAAACCCAAATCAAAACAATTGGTCCTGAAACCAATTATCATACTACTGGTTTTTAGTTACCAGTAGTAGTTTTTACAATCTATTAAAAACAGATAACGGATTTATATTAACAGTTTTTCAAATTTCCTATTAATTTCCCTTCAATGTCCCAGTAGTAGCTGTTTCTCATTCATATCTTCCGTTGGCAAGGTCAAAATGAAGGTTCACAGAAGAACAAAGAGCAAACAGGAATGCTTTGAAGTTGGTTATCTGCATTCATCACCAGTATTTTATCATTACATAAATGAAAAGAAACTGTGATTTGACAGAGAATGGGAAGAAAATATGCTTTTTTAAAATTTTAAGTGGATAAAGAAGATATTTGCAGTTTTACTTAATACCATCATTTTCTTCTCTTACTACATTAGACTATATAAGGATAATCTACCACTTCCAGAGGAAAATGATTTCAAAACTAGTATAATGATACTTCATTGGGTGTAACATAAATTACAAATTATTTTATATGGCAATTAGTTAAAAATTTCCACCCTCAGGTCGACATAAGTTTTTAAATCTAACTTGTATAAATAGTACTCATTTAGCTTCACTATGAATATTGATTAACTGAACTCTACTCCAAGTGGATGGCAGAGCTTTAAAGCATGACTTCCATTCCTAGATATAAACAAAACTTCCTCATTTCCTCAAAACATAAAAACAGCTCTGAATTTTTAAAAACTAATCAAGCTATTCAAACATATCACTTCATATCAAGAGTCTTTACGCATCACCTCAAGCCTGAGGCTTTCCTTTCACAGAAACTGACCTGGCAGCAAAGTTTTGAATTTACAATCTTAAATACTTATTTTGAAATGCAAATAGTTTAGCTTCTAGTGCCACCTGAGATAACATAACAGCTCAGCCCCGAGGGAAGGACAGAGCCCTTGACCAGAAATCAGCACAGCTACCAGTCCAACCATTGGACACATTATTATTATTTTGATTGTATTTTAATGGAATTAAATTACTCACCACTTAATTGCAAAATAACTTGTTCAGTCTTCCTACTGAACAAGACTAAGGGGAGAACTTTAAGACCATAGAAATAAGCACTCCAAAACAGGAGATGAAAATTAGGTGTAACAAGTCTCAACTTGGCTTTTATCCAAATTGTCAGAATTTATAATTCTCTTAGGAAATTTTCCACTCATCCAGGACAAATCCTACCTTGAGACAAATAGAGCACTTTCCTTAATCTGCAAATGGTAGATGTAAAAAAAGAACTCTGAAGAGAATTGGAAGAAAATTTCCTTACTATAATTTAGCTTTCCTTATGCATATGTTAATTCTGTGGTAATCCTCAGCACCTCTCATGACATAACTTCTATGTATTTCCTATGAAAAGTCTTTTATAAGTGTACAAGACACAACAAGTATCCTCCCTAAACTTAGACAGGGAGGCAATCATGCTGTTGCTAGGTTTTGACAGAAGGAAAATAGCATTAACTCCAATTTTAGCTAAAATAACCTCAAGATGCATTCAATGCCAACAAACTTGAAATCAGACCTGGCAAAAGAATCACTAGGATTCACTGCTAAAGTTAATTACATTGCACTGACAAACTACATTACTAAGTTGTATTTTGATTCTAGGTTATCAATTAAAACATATTTGGAAAAAGGGAAAAAACCAAAACCCTTTAACTGGTAATTCAAATCACACAAAAAGTGAAGAATCTACTTAGTCAAATCTGGTCTAACACTTGTGGCAGAACACTCACACAAGTTAATAAAATGTCTGAACTTGAAATAACTCAGGTTTTCCTCAAAGCAGCACATGGTTCTACTACAAGATTTTCTAAAATTTGACATATAGAAGATGCAGAAATAAAATGTTCTGATTTTTTAATTTTTGAATTTTTTTTGAGAAGTAGACTGTGGGGACAGAAAGCCTAACTTTCTTTAATGAGGAGCCCGAGTAACTTATGACAGAATTGTATGACACAAGCACTCAGATTTGCACAAAACTCAACTACCTCCCTGCAGCCAGAACCTCTTGTTTCTAGCATCACCTTTCTACTTTTCCAAAAGCATAGATATGTTTACTTTCTCTAGCATTATTTTCAAGCTAAACTCAGTAAAATTTTAGTAGGGAAGTATGGATCACATCAGCATGACTGCCTGATTATTAAAGGTTCCAATTACCCTCATTTTCTTTCTCAAATTCTCTGCTAAACTTACTTCAGAAGTTCTGTGTCTGTTCACTGAAAGGACATATGAGTAGTATTTGATTAGCAAGGATAAAATATTTCATTCTGAGTTATACCTACAGCTTAAGCCAGTGTAGCCACTTTCACTGAAATGATGAAATAATTTTATTTCAAACTAAAGTCCTTATCAGAAACAGACTACAAAGGCAAATGCTTCAGAAAGCTGCGAATAACTGGAATAAAATACTCATACAATATCCCAGTTAGGAACTCTGGGAGTTCCCCAATGCATGCCATCATTTAGTTCTGGGTAAGTTGTAACTGAAGTCTATAACTAAGTGTGACATTCACCAGGCAGCCTCCCCTGGGCTCTCACTATCCTGTAAGGGGTGGCCATATGTAGCTCTATCATAAGCCTAAATTGTGACACATGTAGTTAATCTCATTGCATCAAATGAAATGCAACACCAAGGACATGCTAACTAGCAAACAAAAAAAAAAATCTAGACTAGTCTCCAAAGGTATTTATGTATTCAATTTAGAAAGAGAGAAGTAGTGACAATTTTTTTGCTTAAGATCCCTGCTTGAACTGGAAGTCTATCAAGGCACAACATTTTTTAATAAAGGCTTTCCTCCTTGATGTATAAACTTTAGCCCATAATGCCTCAATTTATCTCTGGCTTCTTTAGCAAGTATAAATAACTTTAAATCTCCTTAGGAAGGAAAAATGCCATCCCAAGTCAATTCAGTGGTTCTCCAGCAATTTATAATTGAAGTCGTCATGCACACCCTTAAGATCAGTAGGACCAACTCACATAATTCATGCCATAGGAATAAGTAGAGCAATTTCCTATCTTTGCACTGTAACTGAATACGTCTGTCAGTCTGTAGGAATCTGTGCAATCCTGCAATGCCTTGCAGGCTATCTTGAAAATCTGCCTCTCACCTGTTTTCCTAGCTCCATCATTCTTAGTCACTAAAAATTAATGCATGAACTGTAGAAGATCATGTTGGAAAACATGCTCTGTAGCTGAGTAGCCACATCTGTCTTGCAGACATTCATATGTTGTTTTACCCCATGTCCTTTAATATTAGGCAAATTACTGTCCCACAGCTCTTCCACAAACTTTCAAAAACCCCAGATAAGTTTCTCTAGGCACAACACACTTTTTCCTAGCAGACACCCAACAAAAGCTTCAGAACATTTTCATTTTAGGAAATTAAAGCAAATCTTCAGATACATACTATGGTTAAGCTTTCTAGAGGTGTTGGAGCTGGACTTAGTTCACTGTGAGGAAGGAGGAATCCATCAGTCCTTTGGACATCCAAAATAAGCTGTGCAACGTATTTTTCCTGAAATCGTGTTCTCTTCCCCAAAGCACCTATAGAAAATATGTTTATATTAATGAACACTAAAAACCAGAAATCAAATCATATACTAGAGAGTTGCTACCAAAAAATAAAAAAAAAAACCAGACAAAATGGAGAAATACATTGAGAATTAACCTATGAAATTTAGCAGTGGTTTAACTCGGTTTGGTATCTTTGCTGTGAACTACATGTGTTCTCACTGCCAGCTGAGACACACAAAGGAATACACGTTACAAACACAGCTATATAGGACTTGCAAAGCTGCTTTTAGTTAAATTCCCCATAATCCAGCATATTGAAAACTCAGTCATCAAGTTTCATCAGTTCCCTGCTTATTCCCAAGCAATAAAGCAGAAACAACTGTTCAATTTGCCTGCTAAAAGTTAGTGACAACATGGAGACATTTAAGCAAATGAAAATCCTGTAATGTCTTACAGGCCATCATTTTAAATATTTCAAATCCTCATTTGAAGAGTTAGGTCTTTGAAGAAGGATCACAGACATGATGTTACCAGAATATGACATGTAAAACACTGTAAAAGCAATATTGGGAGTGAGTGACACAGTAAACCAGTGAAGGCTGCATAATGAATTAACCAATATTCAGAATGTCCAACATGAAATTCCTCTCAGTGTTGTTTCTTCAGTTCCTTATTGGACACACTGGCAATTTTTATTAGTTTTTAAAGGGGTAATTGACATTTATACCAAATTGTAAGGAAAAACATGTCTGCTCTTCCTCTATAAGCAACTTGCTTGCAAAATGCAATCAGAAAAATAAAAAAAAATTTCAGGACAGTAACTTAAAATAACAGAATCCTCACTAGAGCCAAAATGGAGGTAAAGATTATTCTATAAAATCTGGAGGTTTGCTTGTTTATTATTACTGTGATACAATGCTCAGACAGTGTGAAATGGAGGAATAAGAGCTAATCCACTGCTGCTTTTGCAGAACTAATTAAGATCAAGTAAAGTTCTTATTTTCATTATAATTTTGAAAAAACTTTCAATATATAAAAACTTTGAGGTAAACATTATTGAGTGCTCATGTGATGGAGGCCTGAAGATGAGGCCAATGTCCATAAGAATCATCCAGCAGAGGCACCGAAATAGCAGTCACCCACTTTTCTTCCTGGAGGTGGAAAGAGATGAGTAGGGAAGCCAGAAATTAAACTGATTTCTCCTTTTCTGCCAATTACCCCTTTTAGTGGAAAAGCCCTGTATCAAGAGTTTGTGAAGAAATGAAAAAGGTTCTAAAAATATCACTTTGAAAATCACACAGCACACTGCAGGGAAGAGACACACAGAGAGAAATAGTGGCTTTTTTTTTTTTTTACACAGTAGCATTCAATTCTTTATTTTAATATTGCTTGAAAATCACTATGCTGCAATTCACTTCCTGTTATGTCTTACTGCCTAAACAGCTGAACAAAACACTTACAAAATTATTCTGGATACCAATAAAATTGCTTACTACCACTCAGAAACTGTGATTTGCTTATGCTCACATATGCACACACCTCCCACCCCATATTTAAACCTAAGAATTCCTTGCTATTACAGGGACAAAACACTATTTTTTACTTGAAAAATATGTATCACAGGTGTTAAAGCTGAGAAAAAATTTGGTTGGTTTATACTACCATGCATGGCAGCATTCCAGGCCAGGCTGGATAAAGCCTTGAGAAACCTGCTCTACTGGGAAGTGTCCCTGCCCTTGATCTTTAAGGTCCCTTTCAACCCTTAACATTCTATGGTTCTATGGTATATCCTCACAAAGCAAAAGCAATCTACACAGAAACATTACCTTCTGTTTTATACTAAAAGTTCCCAGAGATGCAGTACTGGGCATGAAAAGAACAAACAGATCTCAGAGTTCAGCATTATTAATTCTCTAGATATGTTGATCTTAAATTTATTTTGGATTACTATCCTTCATTTCACTAAATTTATATGCAAGAAGGATCACGGTGTTCTCTTTTACTGGAAATTGCTTTGTAGAGTTATTGATGGTTATGACTCATTGTGAGCAACATCATGATATTTTCTAATAAAAGATGAACACAATACATATTTGGATTAATGGCACTTAAAAAACATACACAAACCAATATGATTTATTCACACGTTGCTAAAATAACTTTAGAAAATATTGGTCCTAAAATCTCTGTTCTAAGAACAATATATATTTCCATGCTGTAATATGATACTCAGCCAGTAAGGATGACAACCATTAATGCATATAAACCTCTCAAAATCCTTTCCTAAAAAGGAAATTCCTACCAAAAGCCTTAAAAATGTCTTTGCTAGAGACTGAATTTTTACATTAAACCAAAGTCTTTTTTGATGATGTAACATTCCTCCCATTTAGCCCAAACACGCATGTCAAATGAATTTGTCTAGAATGCCAACAATTCCCACATGTTCAGTTCATTTGCCTTCAGGTTAGACATAACTATGCTAATAATTTATGGAGATAAACCACAGAACATTTGGGAGTTTCACAACATTTTTTTAAGATACTATATCACCACAGTCTTTCTCTGGGACTATCATAACCTCTCAGTAATAAAAAAATGTAAATAATTCCACTGCATTCAGTCTTTTTTTTCCTCCTCCAAACAACAAGGTTTTTTTCTAAATTAGATTTAAGGAAATTATTAATCCAAAATCTGAAGATCTCCTTTAAAGGAAAAAAAAAAAATCCAACATCAAGGCTATTAGTGAATAACCACCTGTCTCTGATTTTACTTGTTCTCAGTTAATTGCATTTTTACAGCTAGAGTATCATCATAGGTACTGATGTTTTCAATAAAAAAGAAGAAAAATTTTGACTAATTTTAAAGAAAAGTACTTTATAATACCAAGTTGGCAATAAATGTCACACTTGGAACACACCACATGCACACATTGTGTTGCATACAGGAAAAAAGGGTAGGACGAATTCAAATGTATAGATTTCCTTCAGATATAAACTACCATATTTTAAGTAGATACCATTGCATATAATCAATTCATAGTTAAACAAAAGCAGTAGGCCACAAGATTTCCATCACAGAGCTTTCAAAGAAAGCTTTTAAAACCTTTGAATAAATGAGCACGAAGTTCCACATAATTTGTTAAGAGCCTGTGTTTCTTTGGGGTTTTTATTTGGTTTTTTGTGCATTTTAGGGGTTTTTGTTTAGTTTTTTGTGTGTTTTAGGGGGTTTTTTTTGCTGCTGATGGTTAGGGGTTTTTTAAATTAAATTATTAAACTGATTCATGGTATAAACAGGATTAGCTGCAGCTCCAACCCAGAAGGAACATGTGCCTTGTGACACACAGTGATCTTAATAAGTAAGGAAGCCACAAGTTTCAGTCCCTTAGTGCTTTCCACTAATATGTCTACAAAAAAAAAATAAAGATTTTTTTGCATTTCTACTCAGGTACAATCATAGGTTCTCACACAGAAAAGGTGCAATTTTATGTCATTTTGATTGCCTAGCAGGACCAGCTAGACCATGGTCCATATCTATACATGTAAAGTTTTAAGAGCAGCAATCTGATCTTCCTGACGCCAACGAATAGGTTCTGAAAAGATAAAAGTCTCCATAGGGATTGAATACCTGGGATTTCTGTTCATCAGAAATTTGACTTCCCTACTTATTCCCTGTGATAACACCAGTTCTAGGAGTGACTTCTAAAAGCTATTTACACAGAGTAGATCTAGGCTAGTGGCACAAAAGGTGAAAGACTGCACCAAATCATCACGCAGACTCCTTCTTAAGTGTCTCCAAACAAAACAAAACAAGAAATATTTGTCATGACATCAGCAGATGCAACTAGACCTAGAATTTGACATGAAACCCTAGAAAGAAGGATGATAGTACCCCAACTCCTCAAATACCCATCTATGGATGATTTTTCAACTACGTGTCATATTTCTCTTCCAGGCAATACTAATTCTTGTAAACTAAGACCTACCTGCTAAACATCAAGCTTTTTCAAAGTACAGTCTTTATTACTTGGATATGTCAAAAAAAACCCCAACAAGCCATAGGTTAGTTTGGACCAACCAATCATCCTCACAGACTTCACAAGCAAAACTTACCTGTAAGGTTAATCTGCAGTTTTGTTATGTCTTTAGCCAGATTGAAACAGTGTTTAGCTTTTTTATATTCATAGTAAAACAAAAATGTATAGGCAGACTCAAGATGGAATTGAACTGCTAAGTGCCAGCTTTCACCACCTGCGAACAAAGCTTCTGCTTCTGCCACTGCAAATTAGGAAAAAGAAGAGATGGGAACGTAGTCCAGGAGAGTGATATTTTAAAAATACATTTAAAAAGTCATGAGAGAAAGACTCTTTACACCTTCACACATTTAAAAATTCACTGACAGTGTACAAAAGACATGTGATTTAAAGCATTTTTCAAGTTTTATACCTAAGGACTACTACTAGAATAAAGAAAAGTTCAATCTTTGCTTATATTTAACAGCTAAGCTGAACTGGGAAATATAATTTCTGCAGTAAATAAAGAACTATAATTGTATTGGACCTTCTAAAGAACATAAGAACAACATATTGAGCTTATACCCACCCCTTAAATAGTAAGCTTCAAATGTAAGTTTCAACAGCAGATCAAGCATTGAATGGTGGTTTAGGATTCTTAAGACATTTTCTGTTTGGTTATTTGTGTGTTGAGTTTTTGCTTGTTTGTTTTTTAATAATTACTGATTTGCTGAATGATTAAGACCATGTTCTCCATCTGAATGGGAGAAAACACTTTTCTGAACAGATCTGAAGTCTTTAAGAAAGAAGACTTAATATTTTTTAATCCAGCATTAAAGGATTTGCATTTCTTATATATTTAAGTTCTATCAAAGTACAGTAAGTTACAGAGAATATTCCTGCAAATACAGACCATAAAATTGTTTATGCTGATTATTCTTAAACTAGAGTGGGTGTTTTGCTTCATGCTTTATTTCTGCATTTTGCAAAAATATTTAAATAAGAATTTCAAAAAAGCTCACAGCATCACAGTACCTAAAAAGGACTGCTTACCCAGTTATAGCACTGAGACTGTGTTCCTTAATGGATCCTTAAAGCTTTAAATAGATCCTTAAAGCTTTTTCAAACAAGCTTTATTAATGGTGTTAAAGAGTCTCACTATATGAAAAAATAGTATTATCAAGGATTTTTTTGAACATTTTCTCTGGCTTGAATTTAGAGATTGGCAGTCAACTCTAGCACAAGCAGACTTTACTGTTTAAACCTCCTAGGCTTTTTTTTTGTTAGTACTTGTTAATCCTCAAAACCTTTCACTTAATATAGAAAGTTGCTAAGTCTGAACATAGTTTTTACACAACTTTTTTAATTTACTAAATCAAAATTTGCGTAGATAGATCCTGCCTAGCAACAACTTTTTCAAAGATGTGATTTCTTTCTTTAAAAAAAACCCACCAACTACTAATTTAAAAATATTACTTCAAACCTACAAAATATTGGACAAGCAGGTACACTTGGAAAACACACAAAAACACAACTTTTGAATTGAGTGACACTGATACAATTTCAAAGGAAAAAAAAATCAATTTATAGTCTTTAATTGTGCATTACAACTTGATTTTCCATAGCTAACAAGTTTCAATGAGCTGAATACAAGATTACTTGTGCTAAAGCCATAGCCGTCTTATCTCTATCTAAATATCATTTACTCACAGTGCTTGATAAGTTTAGGCACTTTGAGACTTCAAGCACCTTTGGGGAAAGCTTCACATCATTACTAGGACTGATGTAGTGGTCCAGAAGCATTGATGTCCCAAATTTCCGACAGCCTTCTGGCACCCTGTACCATGCTTGGCACAGGGCCAAAAGAATGGGAAACTGCACTGAGTCCCATTGGTTTTGCTTAACAGCTGCTTCAGAATAGCAGGGAATCATTGCAGCTGTCTTCTAGTCAGGTGATGATATTGACCTAACACCTGAGAAAAATGTAATTTCTCCTGAATTTGAAGGATTTTTTCTCTAGTAACTAACAAAAAGTTTTCTTGAGAACTTGATACAGACGAGCAAGTGGGTTATTCAAGGCCTACTCAAAGGCAATTTAAAAGGTTTAAAATAATTTATTTTGTGGAATATGAAGGTACTTGTTTGAAATACCAGGTGACCTCAATGAGAAAATAAACAAATGGTTAAGAGGCAGCAAAAACTGCCAGAAAAAAACTCACTACAGATTCAGGTGTACTTTACATCATCTATCTCTGAGAACCATATCCAAGAGTCTTAAATCAAGTTGCTGTCGAAAATACCTTTGTCTATGATCACACTTTCATCTTAGATGCTGCAAAATAGCATGTGCCTTACAGTTGTGTCCATGCCAACTTAAATGAAATTCTGTTCCCTCTCTGCTCATTGCAATTATTTAAGTGTCTGATAAGCATTATAACAGTTACTACTACAAATTTCCCTCCCCTGTGCTATCTTAAAAGTGATGCTGCAAGCCAATAAAACAAGTAATTAGAAATATACCTTGTTTTATACAGGTCTGGGCAAGAGTAAATAGCTCAGGTGATCTCTCCTCCAACAACTGCTGGTGAATATTTATACATCTTAGAGTCCACCAAGGTAATGTCTGAAAGAAAATATGAATACTTCAAGTTTGTAACAAGTCTAGAGCATTAAGAAAAGAATTTAAATGCTTTAAAATACAAATTTTGTAGTCTAGAATTGTCAATTCTAGTTTCTAAAAAATACAAGCCTGTCCAAAATAGCAGTTTTATTAAAGAAACAACCATAACCTAGCAAAAAGATGAACATATCCAAGCAGCTCTACAGTGCTTCAAGAGTTTGATGTATTTTCCCTCTGTTAATTTCTCTAACTGCTCTTTGAACCCTGCAAATCTGTAGTACCACCATCTGGTAAGAAATGCTGTGAACAGCAGAAAAAAAGAAATACTTGCATACACTTATTTTGGAGTAGCTATTTGCTACTTTGATTTCATTGCTCCTGACTCTCGTAACAGAAAAGGACCAAAATAAAACCAAACCCCCAAATCCACCCATTTCCTACTTATCTTCTATGTCACATAGATTATTTTAATAGAAAGCCATGATCTCATTCTTCAGCAATCTTTCCAGCCTGAAGACTCCTAACCTATTTAGTTACTGTTTGTATGGAAGCCATACAGTATTTCTGATCATCCAGTATTGCCCTTCTATGCATTTTTCCTGTTCTGTTTGATGTCTTCTATTTCTTCAGGTGATAGCATAAAGGAGCCTGAGAGAGGCAGAATAGAAGCAGAATTGCTCTTGAGAGCACATTACGATCACAACTGAAAGTCCTAATGTCTGTACGTTGAACCTCAGAAGGGCAAAGATGTTACTGAACTAAGCAATCACTCTACAGCAGGCAGAGCTGAACCACAGCCCAGGAAATATCTGAATTTAGAAAGCTGTGTACACAAAGTATAAATTCCCCAGTCTCTTAACCTCTTCTCTAGTTGCAATGGGAGAAAATGTGTGGAAAAGTTAATTTTAATACTCTAGTCTAAAATTATACTTAAGATTATAATCTCTGAATGTAGAGCACACCTCTGCAGAAGCTCTAATGATTGCTATTTATTCTGGTGCAGCTAGCACACTGATCATTTTCTATGAAAGATGTTTGCTTGCTTTAGAGGCACCCATCTTCTGAACTTTTTATGCAGGTATGCTTCCAGCAGACTGACCCAGGAAGAGCTGTACAGTGTTCAGGCAAAAACATCTAAACCAATTAGATGGAGCTGACTCTAATGTCCCTAGAAAGGAATCATTGAAAAGAATAATAGCATCTATTTCCAAGAGCAATGAAAGATGACTTTTGATATCAAGCTGGACAGAGTAAAGCACACAAACAGGCTTCATGAAAGAGGTCAGATCCCAACATTTCATCATTTATTTAGGAACCTAAAGGCAATTTAGGAATGAAGTTTCAAATTACTTGAGTTTAGCTTTATACAATGAAGTATTAATTTTCCCACTCAACTGAGTATCCAGTTTAATGATACATTTTCTTGAGGCCTTATGCTTACCATTTAGAAATGCTAGAATCAGTGAGAATATATTTTTAAAGTGTCAGATAAGCCAGCTGAGCTGTGTACAATATTCTATTAGCAATGTTTTTGGGGAGCCAAGTTGAAAATTTGCAGACGATTTTTAAGCATTTATTCTTCCATGTAAAATAGCATACAAGGCTTTATTAATGCTTTAGATAATACATTTTGAAGTATTTGACCCTGTTTTAAATTTATGTGCACTACTATAGCAAAAGTATTAAGAGGCCACCTTTGAATTAAGCTGAAAGGAAAAAGAATGGCAAGTTTTAATTGCTACACCAGCTTGTTGATGGAAGTAGTTTCTATCCTTTGTTGCCTTTGAACTACTATTCAAACTTGATGCAGCCCCAAATAATTGAATCTCAACTGTGTAGAATAAAGTCCCCCATTATGTCATTCTTAGGGGAGGCAACAGGGGAATTCTCTATACCAGGTACATTTTCTGTTTCCCTGACTGACCCAGTTGCTGAAACTCAACAGCACTCATCTGTGAAAAACAGGGAAAACGATGGAAGAACTTGGCTTCCAGAAATGCAGTAGAGCCAACATCTCCCACACAGTTTAATTCATCACTCATACAAAGACCCAGCTGGGAATGGATGTTGTCAGCCAAGCATAAAGAGAGGCCATGTGGCATTTTGATCTCTAGCCAAATTCTGTTCAATTGGAATTCAATAAAGAGAAGTTGCTGCTGTTAAAAGTCCCCCACTTCCAGAGAGCCCTGCTACCAACCAGGCTGCTGCTGAAGCACAAGGCAGGTAGAGACCTGCTAAGAAGTGCTTCATCACGTCTTCTTGTTTTTAATACACATACACAACAGAAATTTAGACTTAGAATTCATACAGTAATGGTTAACATTATCCAAACACTTGTTAAAGAGGATATAGGATATGTAAGCTGCATTATAGGGCATTCCCAGCTACCCCTGACAAATAATATCAAAAAGTATGTTTCTTTAAAAAGTTGGTTGTATTAAATTTTCTAATTTTTCCAGCTAATGAAGACACCTTTCCTCTATTTTGGGGAAAACAGTGAGTAAATAGCTTATCTTTAAGAAGATACTTGTGATTAACTACAATCACTTTGTCCTGTTTCTTAGAGGGAAGAACCTCAGAGCTACAGGGAAAGAAATGGAAGTCAGAATGATTCAATGAAGTATGAAGAAAAGAATGAGAAAACCAATTAAGGAGTATCTGGTAGTCATAGTCATTAGTGACATACTTCTTACCTGCAGAGATGCGAGTTTGTGTCTTGAATTCACAAGGATTATCCTGGCTATAAGCAGTAAAATAGGATGAGAAGTCAAGGTATAGACTGATTCACCATCTAGAACTAGCATCTTCAGAATAGTTGCATGTAGCATTTTTGGCTAAAAGAAGGGGGAGAAAAAGGACAAGTTTCAGGAAACTTAAGTTTATTTTAAAATAATATAATGTTAAACAGGAAAAACAGCTATTAACATATTTAAGGAAAAAGTCTGCTCCAAACATAAAAAACCCCAAAAACCAAAACCAAACCAAAAAGTCAGTCTCTTGGAATCTCAGCCTTTTACCAAATCATGGTATATTCTGTTTCTTGCTGTCCTGATACACCACATCAACATGATCTGCAAGACACTGATGTCCTCCCATCTGAAATGCATGTGTCATCCAGTCAACTATCCCCAAACACATTCCAGTAATATAATCCTTCCCGTGAAGTAAGGAGAAAACCTCCTGGTAAATCCATGCCATTCAATTTGCATTCACAGAAACAAAACCATTTTATAATTAAATTAATCCTGCAGCACTGAAATACACAAGATATTCCTGCAGTGATGTCAGTATGTGTTGTCATTTTCTTTCCCCAGAGGGAGCTTCTTGTTGGAGTGCCATCAGAGCATTAATATTAGAGCCATTATTCCCTTTGTCTGATAAATAAAAACTCTGCCTGCTTTGGATGCACTCCTGCATGACATTCTCTATAGTAACTCTTTTACTTAATGGCCTTGAGGTAGCTCTCCAGGGACTCTCTCAGTGGTGACTGTCAGATGACTATTCTCCCCTCCTTTTTAATGCAATCAAAGCATTTGAGCAGTTTATCTTCATGCTCAGGGAGATGTCCATTCATCAGTCTATTCCTGGTTCTCATATGGCAGATTTCTTTAGTGAAATAAAAAAACAGGGTTTTAGTTTTCAGTTGGTATAAAAGGTGCAGGAAAAGGGAATGGAAGGGAAAAGCAGAAGAGAAAAATTAAATTACAGCTTGCATTGAAGTCACTTGCCTGCAAAAGATTCTTAATCAGTCTACACAACCAAGATATAAGTTATTCGAACCATATTTCAGCTTTTTAAACTAAACAAATAATGTTAATTCCTGAGTTGTTTCAAACACTTTGCAATATCTGTATCAACAGGTTACATTGAAGACAAAAATCATTAAGCTACATTAATACTCTAGATCATTTTAAAATAACAGAGTAATCTTCAAGTTCATTCCAATTTACAAAGGGGATTTTTAGTTTGCATTAGCATTGAAAATACTTCTACTTTGTAGACAACATTTTGGGACAAAGGGGAATTCTTTTATGACATCACTGCAGTCATTTCAATCCCACTGTGGAAAACAATGATCACAACAGTGTGACAAACCACTTGAGAATAAACAAAAAGAAACTGCCAGCTGGAAACATAACACATCTGTCAAACCTCTGGCCATTCAGCAAGGAAGACTCTTATCAACATCTGATTTTGAGAGAGAAAAATCATCAATCAGCACTTCTAAAGAATAATTTTTCAAATACACAAACACACACATGGTGGGACACTCAACACAATTCTCAGTTTAATGTAAACTTTTTCCCCAGCTGTATGTTTTTGATTCTTTCTATAATCAAAGTAAACCACACTTAAAATACTCAATGGGAAAATAAAGGAGATTTGTTATAAAACCTTTTTCAAGAACAGCTTTGCAATGCTTTAGTTATCTATATTTGTTTAAGCACTGTAGTAACAAATTAATCTCAAATTTACATTTTGAGTCCTTCCACTACAAAACCCAGTCCTGCTAATGTAACATTAACAAAGAATGAGCGACAAAGAAGGGAAAGTTGATGACATATTATAGCCTTGAAAAGAAGCCAAAAAGTCTCACAGCTAAAGAACTGCTATCTTCCATTTTAACAAATCCATGTCCTTTTTCATGAAACAAATCTCATACAGAAAAGCAGACATCCTTTACCTTTAGCTGAGAAAGTCTAAACCAACATTCATTTTTGCAGCTTATGCTCTAACACTGCATTATCCATGCAAAATTCACTGCCGTGAGGTAGTTTTTAAGATGAGAGAATAGCTACAAGTAAGAGGCAGACATTTAAGTGTTACAGCTTCAAGGACTTCAAAATCAAGAATCAAAGTCCACCAAAATCTCTAGAACACTGGCTAAGAGCAAAGAGAAATTTTGAGCTTGTGTTCTTGTGTTTAAACACCTAAACATATAACATGTTGAACCTATCTTGTAGCTCAGAAATTTCACGCATCTCAAAACAGCCACAAACCAAGACTTGCTAAGGGAACGCTCCTGACCTAGCTGGGTTAGATTTTTGAATCTTTCTATTCTTCATCAAACCTGACATCAAAAAGTATAGTTATTTTATTCAGGAGTAATTTTCTTAAAGCACAGAAACATATACTAGATAATTACTCCATGAACACACACAGAGAAATGGTTGGGATAGTCATCCAGTTCCTGCTGGACCTGCAAGGGGCTCTGTTTGACCATCTGTTGACTGAATGCACACATGAAGCTCAACGCACTCCAGATCCATGTTTTTGGATCTTTGAAGCACAGTTGTTTCTGTATTCAACTTCCAAACAGTAACTTATTGGCTACTTTTGAGTTACTATTACTAAAGCCCTAAATCAACTGCAAGCTGGACAGTACTCTTGGTTATTTCCATTTTCACAGTATTTCAAAAGTATTTCCCAGCACAACTGGTGCCACCTGAGTAATGATAAAAATCAGAAAAAAGCTTCAGCATTCACATTCCATAGCTCTAAAAATACAGAGTATGAGAATTTTAATTTAGGGAATCAGTATTCTTTTCTTGCTAATGATAGTGACTAGAAGCAAAATGAGAATTCAGCATGCTTTTGCTTTTGTACTGAGAACCATTCTGGCCTTTGTGACATTGCATCAGCTCTTCCTGTCTTGGGGATCCTTACCCTACATATAAAAAGGTAAGTGCAGACACAGAGAAGTGGACAAAGCCAGATTAAAGGCTCAGGAAGACTTGATTAAATGGAAGTGAAGGTGATGTGGAGACAAATTATCAAATCAGGAAGCTGCTGCATGTGGCTAAGCCATATATATTTGGCTTCCCATATTTCAAAAAATACGAAGCCTAGTGCACAACAATTTGTCATTTAGCAAAGCTAAGGTGATGTATCTTCCAGATTAAGAGAGGATGTACTGAGGTTACCTGCCAAGGGTTTGGTCCTTGAAAACAGAATTCACATTTTAGACTTTAAGGTGATGGAAGTACTGCTGTTGTTCATAACTGCTTTTCTCCTCAACTTTCTGCAAAGGAGGTAAGGTTACAGAGGAGGCTGTCTTCAGTTTTACAAGCCAAATCAGCAACAGGTAACCTATGGAGAGCTGAGGTCCAGACTGAAGATAACCAAGGTGAGCTAGCGCAAGCAAGTCTTGCCACAGAGTGCTACAAGTAGAAGCACTTTGGTTATGAAAGTTCATGTACCCTATGAGGGTGACTTTGCTCCGCTATTAAGAGAGTATTTTTCAAATGACTGCATTAAGATTCCCTCATCTTTTCTATATTCATAGCAAGGGAATGCAGGGCAAGACTGAACACAACTTTAGCAGACTATCTTTGCTTACAAGACTCTGCCTCCGTATTTAGCCTTTATCATCCACCCTTACATTCCCCACAAGAGGGAGAAATCTGCATAATTTTCAAAGCCTGCATTTTGCTGGTCAAGCACAGACTTTTTCTTCCTAGCTAGTTCATGCTAATGGAAGCCAAGTATCTGGGCCTGAAAAAAGGAATTCATGACAGACTGAATTAAGACTAAGGAATCATACTGGATTTGAGACAGTAGTGCAACATAGTGCATTAGTGTTTTTCATATTAATTATGAACACGGCTATAGATGCAAATATAAGTGTGGTAATATTTCAGTCTCTTCCAGAAAAGGATGGAATAATGCACAAAAGAAGGAGTACTAAAAACATAAGGAAAAAAATTATTCAAATGCATTCCAAAACTTTTTCTTTGGGATCAGCCTGGAAGCTACAAAAAAAAAGAGCAGGAGTTGTTGATATAGGTATTTGGAGGATTCCTACCAGTTATTTACATGTATTATCAATTAACAGATTGAGATCTTCCAGATGGAGTTTCTCACTGTTACCAGATATATTCTACTTGTAAATACGAAATCAGACAACAAATAAAGCAGCAAGCAGCTTGTTCTCACAACATTCTTAATCATCAGTGGTCTTCATTAGTACTACTGCACATTTTTTTTCCAGTTTATCCACTGAAAATATCCACTAAGCTCAACAGTATGAGGTAATACATAAAAACTCTGAAATTTAAGGCAGAATAAATATGCTGCAATTTCAACAGTTTTGTACTTTTATTCCCTTACATGCAAGGAGACAGTGACAATTCTTTTAAGACACAAGGAGCCCATTACTATAAGCCACTTATTATATGCACTGAGCTTATTAATAATGTTTTAGTGTAACCCCAACAAGTGCAAAACAAGAACTGCTAATCCATTTTAATCAGAATTCAGTACTTTTTAATCTTCCTCTTATCACATTCACTCATTAAAAAAACTCAGCATAGTATCAGTCAGACTATTAACTGGTGTGGTAAAGTCTCACAGTTATTTTAGAAAAGTGAAATACACCTAATAACTAAAGTGCTTTTGTGTGGACTCTGAAAATCACAAGCCAGTTCTGCAGGACATAAAACTAAATCTTAATAGAGTACATGAATGCAACCATAATTTAGAGAGAAGGCTGGAATCAATTTGAGGAAAGGGAAATAATATACACACACTCATGAATATTGTTCATGGAAGACATCCAAGAGGCCCCCTACTAGCAACTCATCTTAAAAAGGCTATTTTATTTATTTTTCACTAAAACTAATTATAGCCTCATGCAACCTTACTGCACTTGTAAGAAAAGAAGTTATCTGGCAGCAGAAATGAAACTATGTCACTGATCCAGAGGTGAAACGTTCCAAGGATAGAAATGGCAGCAGTGATACACCCTGAAAACAAAGACTAATCCAATAAAGTGTCCTGAAAATAAGAGTAACAGTTTTTTACATATTCCTGAAATAAATGAGACATTGCAATGCTGAAATTTAGTGACATTACCCAGAGCAGGCTAAAAGAAACACGAAGACCAAATTTTTTAACCTTGATGTGGGAAAAAATCCTTTTAGTTTGAAAACCTGAAAAACTGAACATCTGTTTAAAAATGGACTGTATTGGTCTTGATGACAGAATATGGAAGGTTACAACAGATGGAGAAAGTTAAGAGTTCCATTTTTAACCAGCTTTTTCTGAATATCTGCATATGCAAGACAAGAAAGCTGGATTAAAGGAAACACAGAAATGCCTCCATATTGAGATGTTCATTTTTACACAGTGTTCATATACTACGAATCCTTGGAATGAAAAGTACATAAAGATAATTTAAAACATCATTCAAAACTTTTTGAATTAAGACTTTTAATAAAGAAGAGAACTGGAAATTATATTTTAGCACATAAGTGAGTAGTGTTCTTGGAAAAAAAACCAATAACGTGTCAGAAGATAATACAAATAGCAGTAATAGAAATAAAGGTAAACTTCTCCCTGAATGCATAAACACCTAAAACTTGAAGCAATATGGAAGTCTGACGGAGGACTCATTAGAAATAAAGTATGTTCAGCTCTGTTTTCCTTTTCTCTTGCCAGTTTAGTTCCTGAATACCACCCCTGCATAAGCAAGCACATTTCAAAGCATCACATTCACAGCCACTGCAGAAATATAACAGAAACTAAACAGAAGATGAGGTATTTCCTTACTCAACAGGGAATTAGTATCCCATTCTTCCAGACATTATATGAAATTTCCTGGAAAAAAGAAGGATTTGGGGTGACCTAATTGTGGCCTTTCGGTACCTGAAGGGGACCTGCAAGAAAGATGCAGTGAGACTATCTACAAGTGCATGTAGTGACAGGACATGAGGGAGTGGCTTAAAACTGAAGGGAGTAAATTTAGGCAAAGAAATTCTTTGCTGTGAGGGTGGTGAGGCACTGGCACAGGTTGCCCAGAGAAGCTGTGGATGCCCCAACCCTGGAAGTGTTCAAGGCCAGGTTGGATGGAGGTCTGAGCAACCTGGTCTAGAGGAAGGTGTCCCTGCCCATGGCTGGGGGGTTGGTACTGGGTGATCTTCAAAGTCCTGTCCAAGCCAAACAATTTTATGATTCTATTAAATGGTTAATAGAAATTATGAACACTGTATTTTCCAGGTCTCTGAATTCTTGTCAGTGACAGCAATCCTATGAGCATCACCTTGGGCTGCAGACTGCGTTAGACTGCAACTTGTGCATACACACTAACATAGAATATAGAGTTCTCCAGTAAACAGAACCCAAAATCTGTAAGAATATTTCAATATTATAATATTAAATATTATGAAAAAATTATAAAGAGAATGAATGAAATTAAGTTTTATTATTTTTACTATTTATAAAGGCAAAATAAACTACTTTTCCCCTCAGAGGCAGCACACTTCAAAATTTCTCCTAACTCATTTCATGCCCTAGAAGGTTTAGTACACTTGGTTTCCACTGTTACTTATTTAGTCATCAGAAGATGAGATCTGAATTTCAAGTCTCAAAATTCAAGTGAAAAATAAGCCTGTGTATACCCACTGTGTCAGCCCTAAAAGATAAACCAAATTTATAAACATCTATTTAAAAAACCAGGAGCAATACTGTATCCGAATTACTTATTTAGAAATACAACCTTGCAAATGAACCTAAGACAGGACTTTATGAATTATGGAAAACATGCCAAATAAGGCAGCAGAGCCAACAGTTTGGCATGAAACTTTTCATGTACTCAAGCTTTCCCTCATTTCACAGTTTACAACATTTACATTGCTCACGGCCCATAACTCATTCTTAATGAAATTCTAAATTCAAAGTCATGTATAGATTTAGGATCAGTAGAGACTACTGCTCCATCCTTCACTGACACACTGCAGTAGTCAGTATTTTAGCACAGCTTTAACCCCAAGAGAAAAATCAAGAAGCTGTGCTGAACCACAGGTGAGGAGAGTGGACTGTGGTACTGCCATGAGAAACAATAAACACATCTCACTAAAAGAAGTTAGGATGCTGATTAGTAATCTACATAAAACAATGACAAAATAAATTAAACTGACAGTCCTCAGTTTCATTTCTTACATTCCCTTCCGTTTCCAAAAGCTCTATTTAAATTAGCATTTTTGTACTAATATTACCTCAACTCACTTGGCATTCAGGAGCATATTAGGACACTGAGCATCCAAATCTACTGTTAGCATCTGCTGAACACTCTGCTATTTGCAAGATATGCAACTTCTACCTCTCCCTAAGGAGGGAAAATTTCCAAGCCATTTATAAACATCTTTCTTTGATCCAGCTAAGAATGTATCCCAAAATAAACACATAAAAAGTTTATTGATTGCAAATGCCCTTCGAGTAAACGCTCGCCTATATTAAAGATATCTTCCCCATCCAGCAGGAAATATCTTAAGTAGAGAAATAGTGACTACTTTTAGGACACTGCTGACATAACTGAAGATGCTGCAATAGTAGCCAGTAGGATTGATGATTAAGGCAATTCATTCTATCACCCCACCTTGCAGATGTGCCTTCTCTGACACACCTGAGTGTTACAATTACTTGTGAATATACAGATGGTGGATATATAAATAACCGGTGACAATAAAAGGACAGCTTATTAAAATCAAAAAGTACCTCATGGAATTTCTGTAACAATGCAGGTGGCAAAAAATCCTGAAGCTTTAACTGAACAGGAGGCCCAGTCCAATTGCTTTGAACAAAGAGCTGCAAACTGCCCACACCAAGCAGAAACATCAACCTCTGCCTGCAATATAGATAAGAACAGCAATTAGCAACATATTACATTTTCACTTAAGGCTCCAAGAGCTGATTAAATCCTGTGCTAGCTCAAAACCCTCTAAAGCTTTAAAGAAAAAAAAAATATCACTCCCCTGTGAGGAAGATACAATGAATGGAATATTCAAGAATGCACAGAGGAAACTAAAAGACTTGGAAACGTGTTTGTTTATAAAGGTTGTAATTCATGCCAGACATTCTGGAGGCAGAGTTAGTTCACATATTTCACAATTTAAGGCTGTACATAACTATCAGAGATAAGAAGATTAGCAAAGGATGCAGATAATCCAATATTTGCCTATTGCATGGTTGTTATATTTTCTCATGATTCATCGAAACCTCAGCATTTTCACAAAATACTGCATTAGCATATGTTCCAAAACAGCAAGCTTATTTTTGTTTCTTTTCACTCCTTTTGACAATAAATGAAATCAAAAAAGTTCAGAATACTTCCTCCAAGTTGGTTCAGATATTTTGGCAGTAAATAATATCTCATTCATAATGGTTTTTATTTTAAATAATAGTAATTTAAAAATAGAAAGATGAAAGACTTTGTTTCATTTCTGAAACCTGGTATGGCAAAATTTTCTTTATCTACAAGACTAAGCTCATTTTACATTACTATGATTTCTTTAGCACACAAATAATCTATGTGGTCTGCAGAAAGTAGGGCACGATTTCTCAGAATTGAATGGTTCATTTAACAGGTGTAGACTTTTAAGATTTATATACAAACTTCTAGTTTGTTTTATGATACGTTAATGACTTTGAACCTTATCAAAAAGGGCCCTAATACATAGAGAACAGGCCTTTTAAGTACAAAAAGTTAGCATTTTTATTGTCCACCTTTGATATTAAGAATGGTATGTTAAGGAGCATAACTGAAACAGAAAAAACTACTCCTTTCTTCCTGTAAAACAAACTTGGAGATGGAAAAGCCCTCCAGTTGAAACAAAAGGATAAAGTTTTCAAAATAGAAAAGCCACACACAAACAAGCAGCTGGTGGGCAAGAATGTGACAAAAGACGTAGAACAATAAGAAAGCAGGGGTGGAGAACATTTAATTGAAAAGAAAAAAAAAATTCAAAACAGCAAAATCATCCTTCAGGGGAGTCAGAGAGCAAGGACTGGGCATAAAGAGTCCTTGTCAAACAAGACAAGGTAACACTTACTGGCTGTCATTATTCAGCCAGTAACTATCCACTAGGAAATATGAAAACATATTCAAGATTACCATTAAACTTCCAAATAACTCAAGAACATAAAGCACTAACAATTATTGTGTACTAAATTATTACCATTACACACAAAACATCCACACTGGTATATATTTCCTAATTTTTCTCCCATGATAAATTATGCCTCAAAGCTTCTGAAAGGTAACACAGAACAATCAACCATCCCTGCATTGTGATTTGATACACGTACTCTAGTCTTTTGAAGATAATTTTCATTATTTTATCATTTACACTGTTTCTGCTAGTAACATTTTATTTATTTATTTTAACATTACTGATATCTGTCTGGAAGGCAAACTTGCTTGAAGAGACACAATTTTATCCATGCAGAACACCTCTGGAACAACTGATAACCAAATCCATTACTTTGGCTGGGATACTGTTTTTCCACTGTTCAATTTGTCATCACCAATTTTTTTTTTCCCCATTTTCAGATTCGTGACCAACTCCCAGTCTCCTTATCACTCACTCTGTATCAGAAAACCAATTTCAAGCTGTAATCCCTGCAAATGCTGACCTTCCTTGCCTATCCCCTATTCTTTTTTCCAAGAAAATTCATTCTATCTCCCTGACTGCCCTTCACACTTACAATGCAGACCTGCAGATGTTCACCTCCCAAAGGCTGCCTGAAAACTGCTCTTCTGTGCAGCCTGAAAAGCAACAGAGAGGCTGCTGCAAACATCCCCCTTGCTACGGTGATCTACATCATTTATTTTGCATTTATCCTTAGGTATGTGTCTGTATCCACTCATCTTCTTTTTCCTTCCTCTATGTGAATGGGGGTTTTGCTGCCTTTTTTTTAACACTGTTTACATTGAGTCTAATTGTTCTTCATGATGCAGGATCACATGCTTATGTAGACTCTAATATTCATATTGCTGTATCAAATCTTCCTCAAAAATAAAGAATAATAGTGCATTTATATTTTTTTAAAAAAAGAGATGTGCATATAATCTAGAATTTACAAACAAAATAAAAGAAAAAATATTCAATAGCCAGGCTATGCTTAAGAGGTTACAGGTTTCTGTTCTTTTTAGTGATGCCAGAAATTACAGAAGTGTAGCCAAAGCGATTCAGTGTCTAACTTTGCTATTTTTTCAATTCATAAACATCAAAGCAAGCTGCAGAAAACAGCAAGAATTTCTTCATTTTCATTTTTCATTACACATAGCACACCAGTTAACCAACCCTCAGATGCTCCATGAGAAATACCAGAAATACCATTCAGTGTTCAGGTTGGGAAATCATAACATGCTTTATTGTATGGATTTCTTTTCCCAAGGTTGGTATTCATTTATCTGTTGAATAAGGTAAAAGCAGTAAACACATGCTCAACAAAAAACAGTGTTAGAGCTCATTTCCTTGTTCCTTTAGGTTTTGGAACCTGCATACTATTTCCTTCCTTCCAGTCTTTTAAAGTAAACTGTAAGTCAGGAAAGGAATGTACCTCCTTCATACAGAGCTCAGGAAAAAACCAAAAAAGACATTCCCCCTCTACATGGTTAACACATATCCTACTGCTTCATCCTCGAAATTTTGTTGATTAAAATACAGCCATGAAGCTACATTTTCTATAGAAAATAGTTGTTAAACATTGAAGTGAGTAGCAATAGCAGGAAAAAAGTAAATTAAAAAATCTTCTATTCAATACATTTATTATAAGGAATGCTTAATCTTTAAGCCATAAAGGCTAAAAGTGCCATAGTGAAAACTCGTCTGAGGAGGGAAAAGAAGGCAATCAGTTAAAAGGATATAAAAAGTTACACCAAATTTTAAAATGCTGCTAAGTCATTTTCCTTACAGAATCATGGATTTGAAAGTGGAAAAAGTTACAGGCTATGTCCAAAGAAATTACAGTCTAGATCCAAATTTTGAGTTGTTTTGCCCTCAAGCTGCTAAGTTTAGCTTCAGAAAAATAACTCCTTAAGAGTTCTTTTAACACTATTACGAAACCATACTTTGCACTGTTTATATTGTGCAAAAAGAATAAGATTCACATTATCCAACTTTCTGTTTCCGATTGAATTCAACTCCTACTGTGCTTTTAAATCTCCAGAATTACAACTTTCAGTTCCAAGAAAAAAAAAATTATATTAATTTATCCAATCTACAAAAAGTAACAAGAAAACCAGTGTCTTACTGAATTTTCTGGACTAGAACTTAAGACATTTGCTGCAGTTCCTTTGAACTACTCAGTGGAAAAAGAAAATTACATCTTAGGCATTAAAAAAAAATAGAAAAAAAAACCCAACCCAGCTTCATCATAAGCAATGCAAAGCCTGGATGCAAAAGTTACATTTGTTCCTTCCATAAGGCCTTCACAGGACAGGGGGCCTGCAGTAACTATGTGACACATTTTAACTCAGAAAGCCATGGGAGACCAAGTACAGATCAAACTCCTGTGCAGTGCCTACCAAAAATAGAAATTATCTGTCTTTCAGACAAGCAACTTTGTAGAAGTTTTTCTGTAAGTCACAACTTAGTCCCTCAGCCCCCAAAACTTCTTAAATTATTAGTAATGGAGCTTGAAAAATTCACTTGACTGCTACAAACAAGACTGTTTCTTGGCAGACACTGATAGGTTTTGAGGACTCTTTGCTTTCATTTTGAATAAAGCTTCAGGCTGTAAGTTTGGGTAGAAAACTCTGTCTGCTTCTGAAAGGCTAAATATTGCAGATCTGCCTCCGTATCTTCTGGCAAGGGGGCTTCTAATGCAGCACAGAACTGCAGAGCAAACAAGAAAAAACTCAGACCAAGGAGCTGGGGCTTGAGCAGACAGGGAACAAATTCCTTTCCTGTCTGCAGTAGGAGTGCACTATAACAGGATACATATAAAGTTCCACTGATATAGATTATGATTTCCTTTAAGAAGCTGAATGGTTTTTAAAGGCAGCAACACCTATTTGAAGCAGTAATTAAGACCAGGACGGAGCTTCAAGCCCTGATTGATTTTTCTTTCCCTGTCACATTATTCAAACTACTGCAAGGTGACAGAATCTAGAAATATTGAAAAATTTGGGAAGAAAATAGTTAATTGATGAACAGCATCCATGAGTAACACCTTACTCGTTTCTACATTAAGAAGAGTAAAACAAGCTTATTATAAGTCAGACTTAGAAATACAGGCATTACTTGGACAGTAACATTATGTAAGACTTCAAGGAGCCACATAAATGTAATACAACATTTCAGAGAAAAAATTGTTAATTGTTTCATGATATATGGCAACATGAATTTACATTTGTCGCTTCTTTATACCAGCAGCTTCTGAGGTAACCACTGTAAATAAAGCTAATGTTTTCAATAAACCCCCATATCACAACATCATTGTTTCTTTCACTGGATAGTAATGAACAGACGCCCACAGGAGTGGGGGGAATAACCCAAGAAATTTGTTTTCTGCTTTCCTGTCAGTATAAGGATTTTGAAGGCCCTACACAAATTATAAATTTTTTAAGTGCCCTTTGTAATAATCAAACAGGGCCTCTATTAATCTTCCATATAATAAATAACAAATAATTTCCACCTTTCCAGATTATCAACCTCTGCAGAACAATCCAGGTATGCTAAAATCTGTTTCTCCAAAAAAGTGTCAATGTTCTCTTCCATCACAGAAGATGCACTGAAAACATTCTGAATGGCTGAATTTGAAAATATTGCCTCGTATTTCCCATCAAACATCAGCTGTAACAACGATCCACTTTCTGGAAGAGAAAAAAAAAACAACACAGAAATCAGTGTCAATTTTGAAACAATTCTGTCTTTCAAGACTTATTACACCTATTGAAACAAAAATATATACCACTCCCCTTTTAAAGAATGTATCATCATGTACATTGCAGGGAAAGTACAGCTGCATTGAAACTTTAGAGCAGCACTAGCAGGTGTCACTTCATTCAAAATAATTTGTATTAAAGTTACAGTGAAACACATATGAGCAGACAAATGTAAAACAAAAACTTGCACTGAAATTTCAGGAAAAATAAATGGATGGCCTTTCAAAATGCTTCACTTATAACAAGAGGATTTTCTTCCCCCAAAACATTTTAAATGAACAGTAAATCCTATAGATAAGACAAAAATTTCACACACTAGAGAACCTATTTAGCGGAAAGGCAATAAATAAAAATGATTCAATATTTGCAGAGTTCAGTGAACAGTCTTATGCAGAACTGCAGAGACTGCTCAGTCCTTCATCTACATGCTTAGAATACCCACAAACAATGGACAATAAGATTTCATCTTTACAAAAGAGTTATCTCCTATGGTAACTATATTATCTCAATGAAAAGCCTGCATATGGAGCAGATTCTTAGGGGTAACTACTAAGATGGATTTAGACCCATGACTTAAGCCTGATTTCAAGACAAAGAGAAGTCAAGAAATGCTATACATTTATTTCTAAAAAGATTCAGACCCACCAAGACCCAGGCTACAACTTTATTCACAGTAGCTATCTTCAGATATGCTACCATGCAATCAATACAGCAGTTGTTGGAAAATTTGGACCACGTTAAAACCTGCCATCCTTGAGCAAAACCATTATCTGCCTACCCTGCATCTGTGGCTACAACTCATGCAGATGTACTAACTGGTCTCTGACTACATGATGCAGGTGTGGGTAATGGCGCAGCTGAGGAAATGCATAGGATAAGTGCCTTACTATAAATCTGTGATTCCAACTGGGGATTGCAGCTCCCTGTTACAGTGCTACTGTAGCTGCACTAACATCAGTAGCCGAGGTAGCCTATTAAACACTGGCACAGCCATGGATCCACACAAGCAGCAGCAGTGAAAAGGAGTGATCTGAACACTAACCCCAAGCTCATCCAACTAAACAAGTACTTTAAATTTCTTAAGTACAGGAACACGAAGGGCAGAACCACCTTCACTAACAGCAGTGGATGACTCTGTAGGAATGGGTGACAAAGACTCATTCATTCAAAGGTCTCTGCACCACGCTGTCAACCAAAGTCTACTTCTGCTCTCCACAATGATCTACTGAATGATATAAGAGATAATGTGTGCTGTATATTATTTAAGAAACACTTTAAGCTGTAGCTGTAAGGACACACACAAAAGAATGGCAGTGGTTCTGCAACTCTGCTGACATCATAACCTCACAGAGAACAGAAATAACAAGAGACTTTCTTTCACCAAATGACAACTTCTTTATAGCGCATCGTAATTGCCCAGACAGGCAATGCTGTAGTTTGTAGAATAATTATGGGCTGTGAGGACAAGTGATTATGAATGAAGAATATTGAAGTTGTTCTCTTTCCAGTAACCTAACTGTAAGCACATAAAATCTGTTTTTGATTCTGTGCCTAGCTTTTTACAGGACACTATACAAATTCAACGTAACAACTTTTAAATTGATTTTCAGAATCATCAATAGGAAGGTCCCATGTAAATGATGACTAAGAAAGTGGTGGGGTTTGTGATGATTCTATCTCTACTGCAAGATGCCTCTCCTCAACAAGTTTTCCCCACATCTTACAGCAGCACACTACTTAAAGTACCTCAAAACAAACCAAAGCTAAAAACACAACCGAACAAAAAAAGCCATCAGAAAAACCCACACCACAAACAGCATGCACAACTCTCGTTGAAAAGACAGATGTGACAGATGTCTGTCACATCAGCTACCATTCCTGGGCAGTACAATGACTCAGGTCAGATGAAACGTCACATAAGGAAATAAGAGCTGATTAGCTCTGTACGGTTCTTCTCCAAAATTCAGTGTGCTTAGGTAAGGATAAATGAGATTTTCGATATGCTACATGGCACATGACTTGAGCACAACTGTATTTTTAGCCTGCCTGAAACATGGAAGTACCTTTACATGACAAAGGTTACATTTTAAAAGCTGCTGGGTTCCCCTGCAGGAAAGCTGGGTCTAATCAAGTCCCCTCAAGAGACTATTTTCCATTGATCCCTCAAGCAACTGTGACCGAACAACTAATAAATATAAAACAGGCAGCTCGTGTCAGACTCTTCCTTCCCACGTTTTGCTCCAAGAGCGCGTTTCACCTCACTGCCAAGTTCCAGCAGGGAGGCAGCCTTTCACACGGGAGGCAGCCGGAGGGAGCCCGGCGCTCAGGAGCCCCCCGAGTGCCGGCATGAGGCCGCGGAACCCTGCCGAGCCCCGGCCGCTCCTGCCGCCTCAGCCCTGCGGCAGTGCCGCTCCCGCTCCCCCAGCCTGACAAGCCCACGGCCTCCCCCGCGAGTTCGGCGAGGAGCAGACAGGGTGCCAGGGGAGGAAGGGAGCCGCCAGCCGCGGCCCCGGCTCAGTGCGGTGGCTCCGGACACGCACAACGAGCGGGCACCTTCCCCGCGCCGGGCCGGGACCTCCCCTCACCTGCGGCCGCGACTTCGCCCTGCTTCCACTCCAGGGACTCCGCGGCGCTGAGGAAGCCCCTCAGCAGGGCGCGCTCCAGGGCCAGCATGGTCCCGCCGCCCGGGCCCGCCCCGCACCCCACAGCCACCGCCGCTGCCTCGCTCGCGGCTGCGAGCCCCGCGCCCACAGAGACGCGCACGCTGCCGGCGCCAGCCCTCAGCCCATGTGCGGACAGCGGCCGCAGGGAGCCGCCATGACAGCGGCGCGGGGCACGCCGGGAAGGCGCGCTGGCCCCGCCCCGCCGGGTGCCGAGGGCGGCGGCGTGAGGGAGGCGCGGCCGCGGCTGTGGGGGCACGGCCGGGATGTGTCTCCCTCCCCCGGGAGCCAGCGCTGACCGCCCAGGCAAAAGCTTGTGAGGTGGCGGGGGTAGGCGCAGGCACGCGTGTATCTTCATATGGAGTCTGCCCGCGCGATTCCCTGTGGAAAATCACCGAAAAGGTGTCTGGTTAGAAGGGACCACGGTGGGTCAGCTGGTCCAACCTCCATCCTCCAACCTCCCTGCTCAAGCAGGGTCATCCCAGAGCACGTGGCACAGGATTGCAGCCAGACCGTTCTGGAATAGCTCCCGTCAGGGGGACTCCACAGCCTCTCTGGGCAATGTGTTCCAGTGCTCAGTCACCCACACAGTAAAGAAATTCTTCCTCATGTCCAGGTGGAACTTCCCGTGCATCAGTTTCTGCCCGCTGCCTCCTATTGCTTGGTACCACTGAGCAGAGCCTGGCTCCATCTTCTGGCACCCTCCCTTCAGATAACTATATCTCTGTGGAGAATCTGCTGTGGAGAATCCCGGGATCCCAGGCAGGGGCAGGCTGAGGTGCCCAGCACTCAGGGCAGGCAGGTCAGGACCGTGCTTTGGTCTATCCCAGTGTTAATTTCAGCAGCTGTCGAAACACAATGTTGATAAGGTTAAAATTCCTATTGCGAGATTTTGTTCTTTTTATTTTCAGGGAAAACCAGTAAAGCAACATTTTCTGTGAATAAATAGTTGCTACAATTCCTTAGTAAAAACAAGGAATATTTTGCTGTCTTTCTCACCTCTGCCAGTTCTCCCAATGTGTGGGATTTTACCCTTACAGTTCAGTTCTGGGAGCGCCAAGGAGCTGCAGCAGGGATGTGGGCACGAGTACCCCTGGCAGGAATTAGTGCACTCCTCCCTGCAGCTGGACTGATTGTTACTGCTGATGGAAAAGATGGTTTGGGATGTTTGTCAGTTGCCACAGACTTACTGAAATCTGCTGCTTAAGTTTGCTTCCCTAAATTATTTGAAGAGTATACATTTATTTCTCAAAGCACAATCAATAGGTTTTGTTTGCATCTAAGGATAGCTTCTGCCAGATGGCTCAAGGGGAAGAAAGTCTTTGCAGGGTTGTGTAGTGCAGATTCAAGATCTTAGCGTGGTGCTGCTTATTATTTCTAAGAAGGAAGTAGATAATCAAAATTTCTGATACAAGAGTTTTCAGAGAATAACCTTCTTATTTCACTTTTTTCTGAGAGCGTAAGAAAATTATCCATATGGAGTGTGCTACTGTGGTATCTGAACTAGCACATTTAATATCACCTAACAAGATACCTGTGCTGCTCTATTGATGCACTGTTTCTCTTCCATTGCAGGGTTTTTTTCCTAAAGCCTTTTGAAACAGATCATCTCCTTGTGGACTACCAAAAAAACCTGCTAACTGGGAAAAAAAAATATTTTGTAAGCTTCAAGTAGTTAATAATAACATAGATTTGTTATTATTACATTTTTAACAGTGAGCTGCTTTTGTAAAAGCTGCTGTTACCTGATTTTTAAACTAATCCTCAATTATGTTTGCCAGGTCTCTAGTACTGCTGAGGAAAGAAGCAATTGTGTTGTGTGCCATTTTTGAGCAGTAGTTGATTTGCTATTTGAGGAGTGGGAAAGGGGAGGAATTGTCAAGGAAAAACTGGCTCATTGGTGTACCAGGATGAAAATGTGCAGGATTGTGCAACCAAACTTCTGCAATTCTAAGGAGCATATTTGATGCACCTGATGAGAGGAGGGGAAATGGAAGGCTCGTGTTGGGGAATTCTCTCAGTTTTTCTTGCTTTGGCTCTGTAACTTCAGTCAAGCTACATCCTACTAACCAGTTGGTCGTTGTGATTCATCATATTTAAGGTTGCATCATCAGAGTCACAGTATCAGAAACTTCAAGCTCGTTGGAAGCCTGGTGGCCCCCAAGAGACATCATCTAAATGTTCAAACTATGTTCTTGAATTTTGTTAATGCCAGGCCCTCACTGTAAGGAGGGTGGGGTCCCTCCGAAGGCTCCCGGAATATCCACTGCTCTTCCAGTTACATTTGCAATTTTAAAATAAACTGAGACTTGCAGTCTGGAGGTAACAAGGGCAGAAGAATGGCAATTATTACACAGCTGTTACAACTTCCTAGCAGGATATCTCAGGCACAGAGATGGATGTGATGCTTGACATGGGCTGTAGTTGGTTCCCTGCACTCACCAAGCAGCTCTGCATCCCTTGAGTCTCTCTGACCACTTAGCCAACTTCTGCTCTTGCTTCACCAAACCCTGAAGAATGCAATCACTGGGCAGTCAGTGAAGTGGAGGTAGAAAAGCTACACTTCAAATGTGCTAAAATAATAGAGGCCAGGAAATTCTTCTCTTACTTAAAACTTTATAAAGCAGTAGCAGGGAGAGTTAATGTAGGCCACTGCACAACAAGAAAAGAAAGTGATTCAAACCACTCTTTGGGAATGTACAACAGAGAACATGGCCAGTTGCAAATAACCCAGGATAGCTCTTCTCTAGTGTTGTGGCAACTCTTCTAGAAGCTGACATTAATCTTCATTAATCATTTGGAAAATACTATCTGTTAATATTACTGTATCTTTTTTTGTATGGTGTCCAGGATCAGTATATGACTAGATAAAGAGGAAGTCTCCAGTAAATATATACTGTCTGTAAAATACAGCTATAATATCTGAGGTCCGTCTTCCCTCTCTTAATAGGTTAGTTTTTCTAAAATTTAGTCATTGAGTAGAAAATCTATTGTCATTCTTGATGTCCATGAATAAATATTTGCTGACCATTTTGCAAATGTTGTTCTGCTCCTTCTTCTTTCTCCTTTTTTGTCACATCAGAGCATATCTCATCTGAACTTTTAAAAACTAATTATTACCTAGTTAGCAGAAATTTGCTCTGTCTTAACTTCATACCATCTGTGAGTTTTCAGATGAAGAAAACAAAGCTTATGTGGGAAGAATTCAATTTACTGTTCAACAAAAGAATTCAGAAATGACTCTTTCATTAAATAAGCATATAATATCTGCCCAAGTTTGCAAAGTATTTAATGCCTTCTTATATGAGCTCATACAGAATCCTTATCTTATGATGTCTTATTTTTTTTATGAAGCAACATTTTCTGTCTCTGCTAGCTTCAAAAGGAGAGAAGGATTTAAAATGAGATTAAAAAAATATTAAATGGCTCTCATTAATTGGATTCTCTTTGTTAGTCCGGAGAAAGCAAGCCAAGCAAAATTGGTTCCAGTCACACTACATCAAACAGAAATTCTAGCTGAAACAGACAGAATATTTTATTAAAGCTCCATGATAATTTTAATCTCTTCAGTGCAAACATTATTATATTTTTGAACATAGAGTGTTCATAGTTACCTGTAAGCAGAAGTATGTTTTTGAGATCACCTCACACTGAATAAAGGTTCTGGCTCTTGGAATGCATTTGTGTCACAGCCAGGTCCTGGTGGCTCCTGCTGGGACATCCCTGTGGGGCTGTGTTGGTGTGAGACTGGAGGATTCATCAGGAACTCTGACAGTGACAGGCAGCAAACGATGGAGGGGTGATGAGTTCCTTGTCTGGAGATCCCAGCTGAATCCTTAACATATTGTTTTTCACCAGGAAACAGTGAAGCTCTTGAGTAGTCAGCTCCAATTATGCTTGAAAATCACTCACAGTGATGCTTTTTACCTTGGGTCTCCAAAATCTGGGGCATCTCTGTGACTTTTGACTTCAGTAAAATCTGGTGCATGACTTGGGAAATAAGGACCATTGGTCACTCCTGGTTTATGTGTAAGATTGGGTGAGTTCTGTGGATGAAATATGGGATGTCATGTTAATTACAGAATATGCCATGTGAATTGGCAGAAAATACCAGACATAGGTTTGTGACTACTTTTATAAGAATATAACAAGCAGTTCTCTTCATCTTTGTGTCTTGGATGCTTGAAGACACGAGCTCAGTTGTTACATGATTAGACACTAATGCATTTTATGCAAATTGGAATCCAGAATTGTTTTAGATCTACAGAATAATCACAAAACTTAGATGTTACAATGTACCTTCCAGTACAATTTTTCTAACTAATTATTATGAAGGATTTAAATTTAACAGTGGTATTAGCTTAAATACTCTGTGGTGATTTGTAATGAGAGGAACATAACAAGGAACATTCTGCTTGATGAGCAGAGTATTATCCAAAAAACTTCTCGTTGCTTACAGCTTTGCCAAAGAGCACAAATACCAAGTTTGATGTTTTCTATTTGGAAAATGTCCCTTAGCTCGGACTTCTAAGCAAACTAGGTGCAATTTCTCTCTTTTTTTAAACAGGGGCACAAAAATGTTTGTTCCTGTGTTTTCTACTCTTCTCTGAAATATGTGTTTTGGATGGGGAGGTATTTAGTGATTGGGAGTGTGGTGCCCTGTATGTCAGAGAAACACTTTTTGCCTTCTCAGTTTGAATTTGTATAAGTAAAAATTCAGCATAGCTTTGCTATGTTTGCAGTGTGATAGAATTATAATAATAGAGGAATAGAACTTACAAGAACCAAGTGTTAAGGCAGGAGGCCTTAAATTCTGGAAGTGTCTGGAAAAGACAGAAATCCAGTTGTTCTAGTGAATTTAATCTAGATAATCACTTGTGCAAAATTTATGAGAAGTTAATGTTTTATGGTAATTTCAAATGTTATTTTGGACAATACAGGACATCACTGTGGATATTGTTGGTCCTCCAAAGTTTGAGGAAGGCAAAACTGACTGCAAATGCTAGAAGTTGCAAAGAAAAAGGTTCTAGTAAAATAAATAACTAGATTATGATGGAGGAAAGTAGATGGGAAAAGAGTATTTACGTGTAAAACACCAGTAGATCTCAATGTCCTTCAGCAAGCAAAAATCTGCCCTGAAATGATTTCTCATATTCTCCATAATGAGTTTCTCCCAAAATCTTTGAAACTACTAGCTTCTTTGAGGATTATCTGTCCTGGCAAGAACAATAAGATAAATGTTCTCTTTCAAAACCTGCCTCAATACACTTGTCAATATTTACTATATATTTATAACTTGACACGGTGAAGGATTGATAAGATCATTACAGTGGATTAGGATGACTCATTTCCCTGTCCTTCATGACTGCTTCTGCTGAGCTCTTTACTTCTCCTGACTGCCCAAAGGAGAAATTCTGACGTGTTGTGAGCAGGCTTCCAGAGAGCTGGAAGAAATCAATCCATTCTTCTACAGTCCTTGAAGTTGTCCAAAGGGTTCTTCAAGTCTAACAAATTTTCTGTGTACTACCAGCAGCAAACTCAAGTGATTTTTCATTCACCTTGCAGTTGTTAATCATTAGAATCCACGAACTGGAAATCTGTTTGTGTCATTCACAATCTCTTACTTTCCACAGGCAAAACTCTTGGTATCAATAAAATCAGGCTTTGACTACCACTGGTAACTTCTGTACAATCTCTCAGATCCTATGGTAAAGTGAGTGGTTTCATATTCCAATCCTCTTCCAGGTTTCTTGTGGCTAGTAGGATGAAAATAAATTCCTATAAGTTTTCCAACTGTTCTGAGCAGCAGAATTCTGCCTTACTTTTGTGGCTGTGGGAAATTCTTTCTTCTTTCTGATATTGTAGGTTTAGAAACATTCTGGAAGGGTTATGACAAGAGAGCAGACTAGAAATGCATATGATGAGAAAGCACTTTTTATACCTACTGTGTGCCTGAACTCAGCTGATCTATTTATACATCCATTCTGTTCAAAGACTGACTGTAGCAATTATTAATGAAAATTAGGAAAGATTAGGAATTAGGAAGATTAGGAAATAGTAAGGTATTAGCCCATGTCTACAGGTTAATTTTGTTCTAATAAGCTGCAAGGCATTAAGATCATTTGAACAGGAGGGTAAGGAAAACGTTCATACTTTTCTCAGCCTGTTCACCTGAAAGAAAAGCAGCTGCTTTAGACTTACGTTTAATCTCAGAGGAAGAGCTCTTCTTGTGCAGTTTTATGGATTAAAAAATTGTTAACAACAAAACAGTTCTGGTTTTTGGTCATTTGTCCAAATAGCCTAAGGCTCTTTGTCACTGTTTAGTACCTCTAGGTTTCCTGATAAAGAGTGACCTGAAACAAGTACAGATATTTTACTAAGGAGCAAAAGATGTCTAAATCCAGATGTGCAGTAACAAATTCAGAAAAGAAAATTTCAAAATCTTATGAGGAATTTGTTAGAGTTTGTAGGAGTTTATTAAGAGCTGGTGAATACATTTTATCTTTATATGGATTCACACACAGCAAAAATATGTTGGTGGTCTGACATCCCAGAGAGGCTTTGAATTGTCTGAATCACAGAACTGCATCATAATGACTCATTCTTGTTGCATACTGACATCCCTGGTGGGAAAGAACTGCTGCCTCTCCCTTGCAGCAATTTCAGTTGGCACATTTTTGTTTTCTCCTCCCAATGAAGTTTTTGTCCTAACAGACATCTACAGTGGAGCTTCCCTTCTTCAAGAAGACAGGCACTGTTTTCAGGTGCAGTAGGTCATTTACTGCTCTATTAGAAGCAAGTATTCACTCCTCCAAATGGAAAATGAATATAAAATCCTACCTACTGTTTCTAGGGACTCTGCTACAACTGAATTCCTTCCAATGTCAACACACAAGAGGATAACAGTGAGTTATCCATACAAGAGGATAACACAAGCAGGATGCCCATTTGTACTGTTTGTATGTGCCTTTCCCTTACAGATGTGACATCTAAACTCTTTAGGATAAAGATGCTAATCCTTATAAAGCAACCTTGTGTACAGCCACCAAAAGAAAAGCCTTTCTGAAATAAGATGATCAGCCAGTGCTGTGAATTCTTTGTATTCAGTTCCACTAGGATCAGAACTATCCAGCCTGGGATGAACTGGTACATATTCCATGGGTTTTGCCATCATACATCAGTCCTAGATGAGGTAAGCCAGGAGTGGAACACAAAGAGCAGATCCTTCACTGACTGTGTGTTCTTCTAATCTTTCTGGATCTAGATGAGGCATTGTGTTTTCAGTGCAGATCTCCAAATTTATGCTGAGGGTAATACATCCTTTTCCCAGAAATTGGGATGATTTTCCCCTCCTCTTCATATGCTTGTCATCCTCTATAACCTTGGTGTCATAGTGGGTGATCTCTCCTTCCACAAAGTCACTAGAATTGTCGCTCACTGCATTCTTCACAAGGACTTTTCAGGTGAATGTTAGTATTACCGCCAAATTCTTGTCAGCACACTTGGGCTAAGAGCATATGACTTAATGTCTGGCAAAAGTCCTACAGGATTTGCTTCTGAAAATTGATAAGCCCTCACAAGTTGAAGAGAGATCAGGCCAAAGAGGCATAATCAAGTGCCCTCCTGAATAAAAGCATCCTTTCTTAGAAATGTGTTTTGGGTCTCTGCTGCTGTGTCTTGATAGTGTTCTTAGACCTTCTTGTCCAGACCTTTTTTTTTTTAACATAATGAAGCCATGCCTTCACTTTTCTTACCCAGGAAATTGAAGCTTAGGTTATTTTATTCAAATTTTCCTTTGGAGTTGGCAGTAATTCTAAGGCTGAGCTATAGATTCATCATTCCCATGCTGGATCCCATGCTGCATTTCAACCTTCAATGCAGATAAACTTTGTAAAACTGTTTAATTTTTCCTTTATTGTCAACTAATCCTTTTTAGAACATATTTATAAATTCTTTCTTTCATCAAGAGCTTTGTTGATGTGATGAAATATACTTTTCATTTATGCATTACATTTTAATGATTAATTTTTTGAATTGCTGAAATGAAGTATGATAATTTCATTGAGGAAATTTTAAGTTAATGTGTCATCACAGGATCTCTGCTCAGAAACAAATAAATTTCGATTTCTTGACCCTTACAGGTGTATTTGTTTTGGCTTGGTGTTTTTCTGACAATGGATGAAGAGTTAGGGAACCAGAAGGTTCTCTTACATTTCTTAGCTTATTTCTTTCCTGTTAATCAGTAACTTTCAGGTTCTCTCTGTTTTCTTTGTCAAATTTTGATATTTCCTTTATGAACTAGCCCGTGGGAAAAAAAAAAAGAGTTGTCATGGTATTTAGTCAAAAAAGAGAAGTCTTAGAGGAATCCATTATAATCTTCCCATTTGTAAAAGTTGCTATAAAAAAGACATGCATTGTTCAGCACACACTTGGACTTTCGTGGTATTCTGAAGCTGCAAGCTTTGCCTAAATGATCTCTGGATGAAGGTTTTTCCTTGTGATTTTGTCTCCTCTGAAGCTTGTCTCTGAGCCATGAATCCCCATGATATGAGACGGCTGCATTCACGTTTGATGACGATGAAATCCATGTTGCACAGACTGTGCTGGCATTAACTTTCATCAGTACAGACCTTTCCTGGTCTGCCCCATTGGAGCTGTAGTCAGGAAAGGGGGAACAAGGTCTGACACGGATGGTTGTGATCTGATAAATAGATTTAAAACTATGTGTCCCATTTGCAATGCTGCTCCATCATGCTGTAAGACTTTTTAGTGATTTTAGAAAAATGATTCAAAGCATTTAGTCAAATGCTTCACAAAAAACCCCCAAGAACAAAAATGAACCTTTCCTTCTCTTCTTCCTCTGCTGTTTTAGCTTGTTATCTCAGTGCCCTCTCTGCACCCAGGCAGAGCCCTAAAATGAGTAATAAGTCTCATTGTGGGAATGGCACCTGAATGACTTTGGAAAGACCAGGCAGAATTACAGCTGTGGCTGGAAATGGCTGCTGCTTTTTCTCAGTGGTTTTTTTTTACACAGTTATGTGTTATTCAGTTTTAATGGTGTTTCATCTAATGTTTTATTACTTTCATATAAACGTAGCAATGTAAGCAACCACTGTGTGTTGCTTTCCTTCTTTTCTCTGGATAAATATACTTTTAAATAGTTCAATTTAGTTTGCAGGGTCGACATTGAGACTGGCTGGTATGGAGCCAGATTCTGATAGCATCACAGTGTGTTACAGGTCAGGACTTAATTTAGTCTGGCTTCTGGTGTGGATGGATTCTCCTCTAATGTCATCTCTCTGCTCCTGACATAGAATAATAGCTAGTTCTATTTACATCTTATTTTCGAGCCACAAAATTCCTGCTAGTACCCAAAAGGTAACAAAGGCACAGGATGAAGGTAGTGCCCTTGCTATAGTTCAGTTGTGTCTGGAAGAATGGAGGTGGTATTGGGGACTTGACTTTTGTCCCACTCTCTTAAAAATAACTAATGGTAAGGGAAGGGTTTTATCTCTAAGTCGCCTAGTTAGTGTAGCAATACAAGTTTGTTAGGTTGTGAAGCCCTCCAGTTTCTAATTTAGAATGGTTTGGGTTGGAAAGCACCTCAGAGATCATTGAGTTTCAACCCCATGACCACAGGCAGGGACACCTTCCACTAGACCAGGTTACTCAGGGCCCCATCCAATCTGGTCTTGAACATTTCTTATTTAAATGAATTACTTGCTACATTTTTGAACTTAAAGAAATCTCCTGCAGTTATTTAATATGTGCAACTTGAGTTTTGCAGAGCCTATTGGTCCTTGTTAGAGAAGTTACACCTAGCCTATAATTTTAGGCAATATTGTCTCTTTTTTGGTTTTAATAATGTTTTTCCCTTTCTTGTTCCTTACCTTTCCTTGCAATGATGTTTTTCCTTAAAGTCCTTCTTGATGATAAGGATAAATCCTCCTTAAAAAGCCATATGGTCCTCCAGTTCTGGCAGTCAGGTTTTGGGTGTTTCCAGGTTTATAATCACTTATTTGGGAGTTCTGCCGCTCATTTTGTTTTGTAGTATTTGTCTTATCTTCTTACTGCTTATTGGGATTTGAGCTTTATACACATGGGATCTTTAATCACTATTTTTTGGCATCTTAACATCTTGAATTAATTTAAGCAGATGAAAGAGATCAATAGGTAAGGTCTTAAATATCCTTGATAGCCAGATGCTCCTATATTTTGCATGCAGAAATCTTCCATCTGCTGTCAGGTTGACAAATGAACTGAGTTTTGAATGTGTCCCCTGTTTACTTTAATGGCTGAGTGTTCAGAGATTCCAAACTCTGTGTTCTGTCTTTTTACTGAAGTGCATAGGCCTAAGTGCAGGGAAGCTTCATGTTTATTATATAGTACATATCTGATTTAGATATGTAAAATAGTTAATTCTAAAACATTTTTAAGTAACTTCAGACAAATTCCAAATACAGAATCTTTTAACTGCTTCAGACTTGCACAAGTGGCACTGGGGAGAAGAAGATGAGAAGCTTATTTCACTAGCTGGCTTTTGAACTCTGGAATTGAAAATGTAATTCTTTTTCACCCGTGTTCCCTAGCTTTATTTGTTGAATTTGATATAAAGTTGCTATAAATCAAAACTTTCTTACCTTGGTGCATACAGAGATATTTCAGTTGGTCTTAGATATTATTGCATTATTCCAGCTTTTGAAAACAAGCTTTAAAAAACCTGTAGGAAGTACTATATTCTCTGATAGTATTTATGGTAGTAACTGGGATCAAAATGTGTCCCAATGTAGGAAGGTCCTACACCCAGAATGTACAGAGGACCTGTTGTCACTGTATAAAGCCTAGTGATTGTTGGCACATAAATTGGAAGCTAATACAGCACATGATAGCAAAATTTAAAAGACATTATGAACTAATCCTATTATCATACTGCTAGAACAATGGTTGTAAAATTCAATACATTAGATATCATAAAGATCTTATTGTTGCCTAATGAGTTAGAAATAGAAAAAGAAGTAAATCGCATAGGTCTAAGCACAGCCAAAATCTCTGCCAGCATCCAATTTGTAAAGATGCCATTTAGCCTCCAGGAAAAAGTTCTGCCAGCAGCTTGGACTAAGAGTGTTCAGACTCACTGCCTAAATAAATAGGCAGTAGAATTCAGACTCTTCAGACACATAAAAATATTTTAACCAACCTTAATAATGGGATAATGACAACATCTTAGTCCTGCACGTGATTGAAAATAAACAGAACACTTTACATAAGGGGGCAAAAAGAAGTTCTCCAGCCCCTTTAGTACTGTCCTTTTTAGCCTGATTTCCTAGGGAAAACCAGTCTATGCAGTGTTGTCTCAGTGCCTGCCCTCAGTTAATGCACTCAGAAGGCACTGGCATCGTTCAGCCAAACACAAACAGGGGCATAACTTGTCTCTAAGATTATGAAGTTTTTTCTAGGTTTGTGAGAAAGCTGGATAGATAAGGAGAAGGGAAACACAACAGTCATAGTTTTGATCCTGCATGAAAACCTTTGTATTATTATGTAAGAGAGAACTCAGCCTTGGGAGGGTAAGGGGTGTGGGAGAGGGGAACATTAAATGCCCTGAGAGCAGAAAAAGCTTCAGTTGTAGTCTGCAGTCAGCTGAGGCACAAATCAGTCGGAGGCCACGCCTCACTAACCCTTCAGTATGCAAAACTCCTCATTTAGTTATGTCACCATGATCCTTTGCATTATTGCTTACAGCTCACAAATTTGGAAACTGTTTACTTTTCCCAGTAAATTTTTCTGTCTCTCAAATTCTCTTTGCATAACATAGGAGTATTTTGTCCTTAGACCTGTAACTGTTTTCCTGTGTCATGGCATTCGTGTTACAACTCAGCTAAATTCTGCTGCCAGTGGCAATGCAAGCTGCTGTCATAGTTCACTTTTGTCCTGTACTGCAGTGAGTGGTGTGACTTTATTTCACAACCAGCTTGCATTTAAGTCTTCTTTTCATCAATAAAAATGTGCAGCTTAAAATCTCCAAATTCCAGTTCTAAACAAGAATTTGTTTCTATAACTCATGCTGACATTTTCTGGGGAGGAGGAGGAAGATGATTCTAGTGTGCAATGATTTTCTTCTTAAAGTTCTCCTGTGTTTTTCATTGTGGTGTTAATCATTGTCAATATGCTTCAAACTTTCTAACATGGGGAATGCTTTGCTACAGGTTACTAGCACAGTCATGAAAAAAAAGTCTAAAAAAGTAGTAGCTAAAGTGGAAGTGTGAGAGGGAGAGACAAAGGAGAAAGGCTTGACATTTTCTCTCTTGAGTGAAGTTAGCCAAAATCCTTGGGTTGCAAAGGTGACAATTCTTTTCTTTCAGCATCTTCTTAATTTCACTTGGGATGCAATAGATATTCTTACTGAAATACCATTGACTGGCAACAGGACTTAATAGGGGTGTATGAGTAAGATATGTAGCATCAACTGTGATCTTGCAGTTTATAATTTAAATGAAAAAAAAAATTGGGAAAAAAAATGAAATCATCCCATAAAACACCCTCACCACACCTGCCTTTGGAAAGGACAGCTGGATGTTGCCATTAAGTTCTGGATATTTCAGTGAAATCAAAATTCAGTGCTACTGCAGGGGCACCTTCATGGCAGTTCCCAGCTACAACAGCAGTGGCTGCTTCCCTCTCACATTTAATGCTTCGTTTGGACCAAGAAACACAGCTGTGGAATCCTGGAACAGAGCTTCTTTAAGAAGGGCATTCCTGTTTCTCACTAGGTAACAAGTTAGAGTTTTTAAAATGCTGATGGAGAGAGCAAGGCTTTGGTGTCTGGATGCCTGAGGTTAGAATTTTCTTTTTTGAAGCAATGGTAACAGATTAAAGCCAATCAGAAATAACCAGGTTTGAAAGATTTTCCTTCCAACATTTATTTACAAAACTTTCTCTCAGGCACCAGAGCTATGGTGATAGTGTAAGTCAAGTATAAAGTATTTTCTGTTGTTGCTTTTCTGTTAAAAACCCCTAAAGCAAATTATAAAGCATAAGATGTTACCACTCTTCAGCTGCAAAACTTGCACTACTCCTAAATCAGTTTATAGCTGGCTTCACATTTTGATCTAGAATTCATGGTAAGAGTGATTCTAGGGGACATTGAGTACTTCTGAAAGAGCCCACCAAGAACTTGTGGCCAGCTAGGCTTTTCTCCTCCTTGTCCTTTGTACAGCAAAAAGCATCAACCAGGGCCAAAAATAACTGCAGAACAAGATATAGTGTGGAAAACTCCAGTCTCTTGAGGTTTCATAGAAAAATCATTTGCAAAATATGACTAAAATGTGAGTGAGGTGACTTGTTTTTCTTTTTTCAAAAAAACCCAAACCCAGATATCTCTTTTGGTTTTTCTGTCATCCTAATGAGTTTATCTGCACTCCAAAAGTAAAAGCAAGATACATCGAAATACATATATGAGCAAGAAATTGAATTAAAGGTAGAAGAATAGTCTGAGACACAGACAAAGGATCAGCTCTTGGAAATAATGACCTCCCAGTACTTCCACAGTTTTCATAGTTTCCCTAGGCATGAGTGAATTCACAGCTTCTAAAATTTGTAACTTTTTCAAGATGGAACAAAATATAATTGAAATTTAAACAAAGCCAATGTTAAGGCTAATGCAGCAACAGTCTGCAGGGTTTTTTTCAGCACATGCTCCAGTGCTATTGTAGTCAGACACCTGCTCTTGGAACATTTTACAGATTTCACAGGTACAATATCTGCCTTTGAATTCTCTTATGGTTTTTGCAAATGAACCTCATCCTTATTATTGAAATGGCTATTAAAGAGGCAGAAGACATGTCTCTGACAAATGCTGCCTCATGGTGCAGGACACTGGTTTTACGTATCATTCTGGCAACCAGTAGATTCAAATGTGAGACATTTGGCAAGTTCAGCACAGGATAATCTTCAAGCTGTGAGTAGCTTGGGTGAAGCCATAGGATGAAACAAAACCAAGAATGATTTATCTTAAATGTGATTCATCTGCATTCAGTCCATGTAAGAAGACAGCAACAGTTTTTTCCTCTATGTTGATGGTGCAGTTCAGTGCCACCAGCTTGAGCTTTGCTTACAGAGTGCTCGCATAACAGAGCACTTGCAGTTTTTCTTATTTGTAGATATATTTTTAGTAGAAAAAAATTCAATAGCAGTTTTTAAGCTCACGTGAATGAGGAGGGATGAGGTCCTTCCTTTTTTGAATTCCCAAAGCTGTGTTGTTTGTTCATGTTAGGGTTGTGTCTCTGTTATTCCACTCAGTGTGCAAACACAGCATAAGAGGTTTGTCAGTCCCAGGGAAAGTCTGATTTCAGCTCTGCAATCAAACTGCTTTGCTAAGTCATTGCCTGGGAAGTTCCATATTTTTAAATAGCCCATATTAAAACAGGGACTAGAAATCTTAATCACAACAGAAGATTTAGGTAGCAGTTGTTGCTACAGGGCTGGCAGGCAGCAGTAAGTGCTGGCTGCACCTTCAGGCTGCTGAGGTGGGAGAGGAGATGCTGGGGACAGAGCCGGCAGGGCAGAGCCCACAGCACCTGAGGAAGGCAAATCCACAGACCACAAAGTCCAACCAAGTTGAGGTCATTACAAAAACAGATCAGGTCCAAGGTCAAACCAGCCCAGGGGTTCAGTTCAACAGAGCCCACGGCTCTAGTAGAGCCAAAACCCAACAGCAGCTCAGCCAAAAACCAACAGCACCTGGGTCAAATTTAAATGATGCTCCTGAGCCCACAGGAAGAGGGGCACATGGAAGCTCCAGGTGGGGCTGGTGAGGCTCGTTAAGGCCAAGGCACTGCGGTCCTGACTGGAACTCTTTCAGTGTTCAAGATAGGAAGAGTGGTTACAAGATACACATGGAGATGCTGTAGACAGCTAATGTAGTAAAAGTGAAGAAAACAATCTTTTCATAAGTCAGCTGTGTAAACAGCTGCATCTTGTCAGATTTTATCTTTTTAATGAAAAGATCTGAGTGCTACATAAATAACGGAAATTGCTGCAAACCCTCCATGTATTCACAATCAGGACATTGCAGGAGCTGTCATGGTAGATCCTAGAAAAGGATGAAAAGAAGAGTGCTGAGAAGTGGCATTGCAGACAAACCTGGAAGGGTTTTGTTTTAGTTTGTCCATAATGCAGTGTGAAAGATAGATGAATGTGTTTGTGGAGGAAAGGGTAAACAGGCAATGGAAATGAATGTTGCAGTTTACCTATGTGTGTATTAAAAAACTCCAGTGCCTTGTTCAGGAGGTGATGAATAAAGGGAGAAGATGGACATATAAAAGGTCTGATACATTGCTGTTACTGACAAGGAAAATAGTAATTAAAGGTAGTGTTTTGTGCTGAGAGTCATGTTTGGGAAGAACCTCCATGTAGATTGTGGCAGCTCTGCTGGCAGAAGTTAAGCACTGGGACAAGAGGTTCAAGTGGTTGACTAAGACTCCTTCGAAGTCTGCTTTATTTCTTTGGAGTGCAATAGAATTTTTTAAGCAAATGTAACCTAGTCAATGTTCATTCCCTCCCCCCCTGAATTTACATCCTTTTCTCTAAAACACCTCCTGTTTGTCTTGGAATAAAGAGCATTTCAGCCTCATAGCTCAAAAACAGGGCAGATGGTGCCCTTGCAGAATTTAAATAAGATATCAGCAGGTTGTCACCTGTAAGTGCAGTGATTAGAGCAATTCTGTAATGCAGTCACTGGGATGTCAAAAACACAGGAAAGAGAAATTTTACTTCAGCAAGTGCTGCATAGAACAGTTTTGTGAATTGCTTAATGTTATTCCTTGGCTTACTGCAGTGCACCTGGCAGAAATTATTAGAGAGAGACACATACACAAGGATTTAAAAAAAACCCCATAATTGATTTCTGCATGTAGTAGGTTGAGGGAATTAGAGGGAATTTAATACATCCATAGCTGGCAGGTTTAATTTGTCAGCTTTTAGCATGGCTTTAGAGGATAAGAGGCCTCATCTACTTTAAAATCCATACTATCTTTATCAACATCAAGGAGTACAGAAGTTTGACTACTGGGTTTTCTTAAACTAAACACAAAGTTGACAGCTGCAGTCTGTTCCATGGAGAATGTGTGCATACATTTCTCTTCATTTATGTTACTGCTGTCATTACCATTTAAATGTGACATTAACATATCACTGAATTGAATCATTGTTTTAATTACTGAATTCCATTTTATATTTTCTTCTTAAAAGGGGCAGAAAGGTGAGGAGCTTGAAAAACAATGCAGCTGGAGCACATTTGGGGTCCCCTTTTAGGAAAAAAATGGTGAAAAATGGTGTTAACCTAGGAAATATAACTGTATGAGTTAAGAGAATTGGGCATCCAAATATAAATTAAATCCTAAATACTAATTAAATAGCCGAGAGTGAAAAGTCTTCTTTTTAAAATACAGAAGTCAAGCATTGCATGAGCAGGGAGAATACAGAAGGGAAAGAACAACACAAACTTTGGAAGAGATGATAGCAGTTTTTGCAGTGAGAGCAAAGTTTATGCAGTGAGAGTAAAATGGGAAAAAATCTATGAGTTGATAAAGGGAGTCATGCAGGGAAACAGCACTTGAGAATACAGTGTTTGAGTTTAAAATGTTTTAGTGGGAGGAATTCATAACTGAGTCAATTTTTTTTATATCTGATTCTATTTTGAATCTCTTGAGAGTTGGCAGTATAGATTATACCACCCAGATCCTGACTGATTGCTGCCAAGGATTGTTCTCATTTAAGGTGGCATCCTCCAAGATGCCAGGGAACCAGTATGCAGCTAGAGATGAACCCCTTGATACTGCACTTTAATCTATTTCCTCTACCCTGAATCAGTATTGACAAATTAATGAAGCTCATCGGGGGACAGAGACTGTGTCATGCCTGTCAGAACAAGGCAGGGTTATTTCATTTGATTTTGCTTTCCTGTCATGATCTGTGGGCTGGCATGCAAGTACAACTATGGAAATAAACTCTCCCTTTAGGAGGGTAAGAAAGGGAAAAATAAGACTTATTGTCCCTGAGGTGGTTGGATTTATTTTGATGTGTGATGTGGGAGGCAGTAAGATTCCTGGACAGCATGCAGAAGTATGGAAAAAGAAAGATTTTTGTTTATTTTCTGTGTGTATTCAGGAGGCTTTGCTGGTGATATTCGTTTGGTTTGGTGGTTTTTTGATTTTGTTTTGGGTTGCTTTTTTTTTTTGGTTTGGTTTTGGTTTGGGTTTTGTTTTGGGGGTTTTTAACACTATACTGTCTACTGAGGTTTTCCTGGTATAAGGCCATGCTAATGATATGCCTTACCCCAAAAATGTATTTCAGAGCCTGTCTAGAGGTATTTAAAATTGGTGAGCTAATCAAGCTGAATAAAAATGACTGGTAAGATAATTAGGTTGAATTCACCAAAGAACTGTCCCTTTGTAATAAATCAAATTAGTTTAAGGATCTATTAAAATATATACATAGATTTTTAATTCTTTTCTTTTCTTTTTTAACAGAGAAGGAAATCAAAGGTTATGAGGTAAGTTTGAAAATTGGCCAGGCAGAAGAGCTGAGGCTTTACATGCATGAGCTGCTGAGTTGGCCAAACAGATCACTGCCTCTGAAAATGAGAGGTCTCAACACTCTGCCCTCCTGCCTTGCTTCCATCCACACTGCCCTGTGCATCCCTTGGAGGCTGCAGTTCCTGACAGGTGCCTCTGTGTTCAGGCAGCTTCTTGTCAGGTTGAGGATGACACTGTCACAGTGATGGCAGTGGCAGATGAGCAGCAGAGCTCAGCTGGCAGCTCAGCTCTGGAGTCCTGGAGACCACCCCCAGTCATGCAGCAGTGACCTGCTAGGTCAAGTCAGGCCCTCTCACATGCCTGTGTGCTCTGCTTCAGGATGAAATGGATAATTCAAACATTTGTGTCAACCATTGTGCTTAACATTGTACAGAAATTTTACATTTTAGAGAAATAAACTGCCCCAACAAAATTGCTTCTGCTTTGGAGTCAGGTGTTGAAGTATAATTTGAACATGAAAAGAAAAAAATAATGAACAAATCCATACTTTTGAGTGTAAATTCTCTTTTGCCCAAAGTAGGTGTTCCACATGATGGTATGTGTTTCTGCAGGGTGTCTAATTTCTAAGTTAAGATATAAAAGTCATTTGTACAAAATGCTGGCTTTAAATTTGCTGAGTGGGAAGCTGAAAGAGCCACAGCCCTGTGGGACTGATTTTAAGAACTGGATAAATGCTGAGGGGATATCCAGCCTTCCCTTTTATCTGTATAGGAAATAGATGTTTTAAAAGGGACTTGCTTTTTCATTGCAGCTGTTCTGTGTGGGCTGTTGCACACCTCGGATTAGAACAGCTGTGTGGAAAAAGAACTGCTCTGCCTCACCCAGCAGGGCTGTGGTTATACATACCATGGCTACACCGAGAGGGGGGGGATTAAAGCTGAGTGAAACAGATTTTCAGCTGTTTCCCCAGTTTGTTTTTCATGTTTTCTCCAAAGGAATAAAAAAGAGTAAATAGAAAAAAAGAAGGTTTGAGTCAAACCAAAATCGGTAATTTCTTCCAAACCTTGACTTGAAATCTTACAAAGAGAAATGGGGAAAAAGTGCTTTGACTTCTAGGTTTGGTCCCAATCCTTCCATTTTCCATGCATATATATATTTGTTCTGCCAGGCTGCTGCAGGATTTCAGAAAATAGTTGCATTTTGGTTAAGGTATAGGCTGTAATTCAGACAAGGTTGCTTGCTTTTGGAGGGGAAGAAATAAAATTGTATTTCTCTCCTGTACTACTGCTTCCTTGTTTGAGGATTCTTATGCACACAGCCAAATTAGATGCAAAGCTAATTTCAGTTTAAAGAATTTATGTGTTCAACTCTATGTGCCTGTACAAATGGTGAATGTGAAGCCCTGAATTTAAAAAATTGTGCTTAGAAAAAAAGAAGAAAGTAAGACTTGCAATGTTAGTTATTATTTTAATCATCTTTTACAAACTATTAGCTGGAGCTTGATTTTTATTCTAGAAAGGTTTTGGGCTCTTACTGCACCATTTTTAAGCCATGTGTATATTTTCTTAGTCTGTAAAAGTGTGTCTGTGTCAGTACAGTACTTACGTCTATTTAATGAAAATTAAAATAAAATTTTACTCTTTAGCATATAGATCATGTCCCCTTTCTCCCCTCCCCTGGCCCCCCATAACCTCCAATGCTAAACAATGTTCCAAAAGGAAAATTTATTATATCACCTATTTCGATTCTCTGACATCATTCTGTCATGGCAATGAAGTGATTTACAAGGAAAAATGTATTACCTCTGCATTTAGACAAAATGAGTTTATGATGATTAATGGTTTTACTGCAAGTATGAGAGAACATGGAAATGGCCAGCCTTTTAAAAGTGACACATGACCTATGCTCAATTTTGCTCCTTATTTTCTTCAGTTATTGTGAAATAGTTTTGGTTGCGAGTAAATGACAATGTAGAAATTATGTCTTGTAACTGAAGTAAGCTATAAATGCTGGGGTATCCATGGTAACATCACTACAGAACTAGAGACAAAAGGCAGAAAGCAATCAGCTTGAAACACAGAGTCTGAACTATCATGGTGGCAGGGGACTTGGATCACATATCCCATGAGGAGTCAAAGTCCTCAGGGAAGACACGTGGTTAGTTTGGGGAAGAGCTGGCTAAAGGATGATCTCCTCCAGCTGTTCCTCCTGCTCACCATTCCTGATTCTGTAACACAGTTGACTTTGGGCAGAGAACTTAGAATACAGAATGGTAATATGAATGGTGAAATAGTATTTTAACAGCAAAGCACAGAGCAAATAATATTTTCTGATACATGTCTTAAGTGACACTTGAAACGTTTCCTTTAGCTCCATACAGAGCTGTATTTTTCCTTAGATGTCATATAAATAACAAATAATACACCAAGGCCTAAACTAAGATGAGAAGATGGTGCTGATTAAGAGCTCTGAAATATTTTCTTTACATATGTTAACTGAACTAAAACCCAAAGGCCGTTGAGGCAAGAGCTGTTCAACTATGAAAGACTTAAAGTCAGGAAAGACGTAAATAGTGGCATTTTTTTTTCCAGGGGCCATATGGAACAAAATCACTCTGCTAAAAAGAAGGCAAAGGTTGAGATGAACACTGCTGGCAATTTAATCTGCATGGAGACTTTGTATCAGTCACAAGATGTAATATTTGAGAATGGAGAATAATTTCTATATGACAGATCAGCTACACTTTGCTTTTGGACACTTAATCCCAGGCTGTGATGGATGCTGGATACTGAGCACTGTTCTGCTGCCTCAGTGGAGCCTTGGTGCCTTTCAGTGTGTTGAAATGTGTAAAATGAACTATCAGAGGAAAATGAAAACTGGATGAATTTACAGTCGTGGCTTGCCCTTAGTGACATTGACTGGACAACTGTCTCTGAGGGCACACTTGGCAAAGGAAAATAACATGCTGTTGGATTCTGTGCATGAAAATGCATTTGCAAGTAAAGCAAAAATGTATTTAAGGTAGTGATTAAAAATACACAAGTCATACTAACATTTTCAGGAAGAAAGCAGTATCACAACAAACATTTTAACTATGTTATTTTTATTCAGATGATGAATCCAAATCTTCCATTAGGCATACATTGAATTTAGCATTCTACTGCAGTTCTCTATATGCAATCTAGAAATTGCAACACTGTCCCTCATTGATTTCTGCTACCAGTACAGGCTCCTGAGAGCTCTTCAAGACAGAACTGTCTTTCCTGACTTACACAGTTGTTTATCAGGAACCATGGACTGTTGTTCTCCCGTTCTTTGCTCAAATGGCTTGGCTTTGCCTCCGATACAAGTTATTGATGTTCAGTTCCCTGCTGTGTGTTGCTTGTGCATCTGGCTATTTGTTTTCTAACATGAATGATTTCCTTGGAGGGAGAGCTAGAGAAGAGTGAAAGGAGGTTTAACACATCAGTAGGCCGTGCAGATACAAAAGGATATTTTGTTCTTTGGCGTACCTTTGCTTCAGTCACCATCTGTTCTCATCAACAGCAATTGTTTGAGTCTGAGTGTACATAGTGAACATTTGTAATGTTGTTTGTTTCTTCTAACTAGAGTGAAATTTATATGCAGCTAAATCAATAGTTGGATGTCATTTCCACCTTGTTTTCCGTGTTCTGTCAGACGGATTAGGTGGTCTCTACTAGACCCTTCATGTTGCTGATGTTGAAGCCTCCCAGGGACCTGTACTGGAGCAGTGTTTCAGTGTCTGTGTGACAAGTCTGCACACTGTTGCCTTTAGTGACCATGAGGCAACTGGGAGATGTGTTGAATTGAATCTCATTTTTTCCCCCTAGTCTGAGCTTTCTGTAATGCTCTGGGACTTATCCAGAATCCCACATGCTATGGCAAAATTCAGCCAGCCAGATGGTCGCATGATTTCTCTTGTGACTGCTGCTTTGCTGGAGGCCAGCCCCTGTGTATTTTATCTATCACATCAAGTTTCTCTGGTTGAAACTGCCTCAAAATACAGCTGAGATTTGCAGAGTGACTATTTGGTAGCCGAGAAGATGGGTCCTGTTGGCAAGCACATAATTTCCTTTCCCACAATCTGCTGCAGGCTGTTAGGTTTTGATGTGCCATGTCACCTCCGTCCCCTCTTGAATCACTGCCACAGGACATTGCCAGCAAACAGCTGCAAGGTTTTCAGGACAGCCTGAACTGTAGCTGTCGCCAGGATGGAAGCAGGGACTGGCATCTGGCACACCATTCCCAGGCACTGTGCACAGGGATCTGGCACCCTGGATTCCCTCATGTGAGGATGCTGGTGCTTGGCTGGGCTGGCTGTACATATGTGATGATGGTGGCCTTGTTACAACCTGAACCAACCACACTGGTACCCCTCCTGCAGTGTTAAAGAGCTGCTGTCTAGTCCAGGCTTAGAATTGTGCTGCACCAGCATCCAGCCAGGGTCACCTTCTTAAAATACTTGTAGAAATAAGTTCATTATTGAAAACTATGGGATAAACAAAGAAATTGTGACTGAAAAAGTTGTGGAAGTTTGCACTGATGTGCTTATTCCTGATTTAGGTACGGGTGGAGATTTTCTGTGGCTGAAAACTTAGAATTTCAAGGTGAGAGAACAGGACTTCTGGACACACCCAAGCCATTGCTTAGGAGTAGAGTGCAAGACATTTTCTGTTGGTATTCTATTTCTGAATCACAGGCTTGTTTAAATATCTTAATAAAACCAGAAAAGATGGAAACTCCCCCCCAAGTTCTGCTTTTCCCATTTGGTCTCCTGGTAAATAAGAAAATCCTTAATGAAGCAACAGAGTCTTTACAGATGGCAAACTGAAATTTTTATTATGAGATTTTTAGTTTGCTTTCATTTTCCTCTTTGTGGGTTTTACTATTTTTTAAATATGTGTTCATATGTTTGTTATGAAGGACCAGGATGTGGTCATTCTCTACTCATAGAGCTTTATGCAGAAGGTTTATGAACTGCTGAAGGCTTTGTGCATACCTGTGGGCTGATAGGTGAGGAAGAGGACAATGAATGGAGGTGCAGGACAAAAAAAATCTAAAAGAGAATGCAGTAAGTGTTAAGTCAAAGTCTGGAGCCCAGCAATGGCAACAGGAAAGTGCCTGCAGGTTTTTAAATGCAATGGTATGTTTGAGAAGCATGTTCCTCATGTAAAACCACGTCTGACTCATTGCTCTAATACCTCAGTAGATCAGCCTGCTTGATATTTTTGCCAATATTCATCCATACTTGGTTTAAGTATAATTTTGGACATTACTCTTGTGGTTTAACAACTTCAATTCATGTGCAAACCTCACCATAGTTGCCTCATTCCTAAATGTCTTTGAGAGTGGCAATAACATGCCTTTTCTTATTCCCATATTTTCTTAGGGCTCTGCTTGCAGTGGTTCCCATCAGAAGCAGGGCTGTTGGATGCCCTGCATGGTCTCTGACTGATAAGGAATCTGCTTTTCTTCTTCCTGGACTTTCGACTAAACAATCTTACATACAAAATTTTGATGTGTGAATTACAGAAATGTTCCCAGCTCTAGCTTTTTAAGATGATATTGTATTATTAAATAATACAAGTATTATAGGCACTCTAAGTTGCATTAATACACCTGGAGAACTAAGTGGACCAGTGTTTTCTGAAAGCCAAAACTTCAGCTCTGATGCAAGAAGACCAGAGAAGAGATTGCAGCCTGCAGAGATGACAGATCACAATATGCACAACTCTCAATCAAGAAAGAGAATTGTGGTTTGGGTTTTTTTTCTCTGAGCCTTTATTTAACAGGCAGTGGTGAGATTATTTGGGAGCTCTGTTATAGTAACTCAGTGGGTAGATAATGTATTTTCTGCATTCATGGTTTAGGAGAATAAAACAATAGCAACCACCAAATTTCTGGAGAATCAAAATGTTTTTACCTGTGATTCAATTTAGTAATTGTGGAGCCCCATTCAGCTCAGTGTATTTCAGAATGCTCATTGTTGTGATACAAACACCCAGTTGTTCCTGCTAATGCTGTCACTATCTGTGGAGAAGGAGAGGAAAAATAAAGCTCAGGAAACTTTCAAGACAGCCAGACCACCATAGATGCCATACATATCTATCTATACATAGATAGTTATGTATGTGTATTGGTAAAAAAAGTTCAGAAACAGATCTGAAATACCTTCTGCACCTTGTACTTGTTTCTTACAGCAAGACAAATGAAAATCTGTCTCCTTTACTTGGAAAAATGTTTTTAATTTCTGTTTTCTGTACAGAGAGCTGACATTCCAAGGAGGTGAGTCCACTTGGTGGTGACTGGCTTCTGAAGAAATAAGAAAGGAAACCCTTGTAAAGCACACTAATACAAAGGCAGCATGGAGTGATAAAATGACATGCCTGAGAAAGTACAGCTAAAAGTCTAAGCCTAAATAATTCTCTCTCACAGGGATCAGAATAACATAGTATAGTCTTGGCTTAAATGTAGGTCAGCCGGGTTTGTGTTCAGGTACTTATGGGTATACAAGATAAATTAATAATATGGCTGTTTGCTTATCAAGTTGATTTACGTCCTCCTCAGGATGTAAAACAGAACATTTCTTAAAGTGCCACCAGAAACATTTTGGGGAAGTAATGGATGACATAGCTGGAAAAAAAAGACCATTTTGCAGTAATGTTTTCCTAACAATGTGATCCTGCCAGAAACTGAGTGCCCTCTTTGATGGAGTCATCTAAAGTAGTATAATACATTTCCTGTATTTTATGGGAGCTTTCTCCTTTTTTTTTAAAGCAAAGAACAGATGCTCCACTGCAGCTAGATAGACCATCAAAGCACAGCACTGGCACACACACACTGAAGCTCCTGAGCAGTGATCAGCAGCTCAGTGCCTTACCTGTGTCAGCATGATTTTACCTGTGGCTGCAGCAGAGGCTCCTCACCTGGCTGGCAGAGGTGCACAGTATCGAGCTTGAGCTTATGTAAAAGATTTACAGAAGAAAAACAGAAATAAAGCCCAACCAACAATGCCACACAGGTTACTGCAGATGCAGTCGGTCTATAGTCACACGTATTTTATTCTGCTTTTACCTAAACATTTAACATGTAATTACCGGAGTGAAACTTGGAAGATGTTTACAGCTTTCTTATGTTTCAAATTTTCTTGTTTTGTTATTTTTTTTCTAGATTGTCATATTTGTTTGTTCCTGTATAGAAGTGGTAGAATTACAGAGGAGCATTAATCTGTACATTTATGCATGTCTTTTACCCGGAGGAAATTCCAGAGGAAACCATCAAATCCTGCAGAGGTACCATCATTCCTGTCTGTACATGGAGAGTGCTGTGGCTACAGCTGCAGAACAGAACAGTCGTTCACGTGCAGCAATCAGTGGAACAAGGGCTTTGCTCCCATGGAGCACAAGGTCTCCTGGATTGCTGAGCTGTATCCTCTTCCGTAGGCACTGCAGCTGCACCAGTCAGAAAAGCTTGGCATTGTTGTCTGTGAAGCACCAGGAAACACTCCTGACTTACTCTGTGGTGCACTCTTCCTCTGGCAGAGTGGCTACAGCAATTCCAATGGCTGGTAACATCCCACACTACAACTGTAGTGTCGACAGTCAATCCTTGGCCAAAGGCAGCACCAAAAAACATGGAGTAAAATTCCATAATGATCTAACTAGCAGCTTGCTGCCCTTTGCACTTTTGAAAATAAATTCTGTTGATTTTTAAAACATTTTCTACAAAATCAGCTTAACAGTTAAAAACACAGGACTTGAATGGATGGTTAGAAACTGTGATCAATCTGTACAGGTTTCTATTCACTTGGATGAAATGGTAAAAGATGAGTCTACCACCTCATAGGATTTACTGTGATGTTACTGCCAAGTAGCATAGCTACCTTGTGTATTTAAAAACCTGAAAATGTGTATTTTGTATTTGTTGCCAAGTTCACAATTTGCTTACTAGACTGTAACACAGTTGCAAGTTATTAAGGATTGAATCTCGGCATTAATTTGATACAATACCATTTAGCTCATGTTAGAGCAAAAAAAGGATAATTGGTATGTAGATGCAAATTAGAGTTTAATATCCCATGCAGCTGTTTACATCTGCTTAATTAAGCAGCAGTGACTTCACATTAGCATTGCTATGAAACCGTAAATATACACCAGAGATAAAGGTACAATCATGTTAACCACCTTCCTCATGTCAAATCAATGCAAGATGGGTACTTTTTGTTTCAGTCTTGTGTTTCAATGGTAAAGAAAAAAGTCTTCATGTTTAAAGAGGATCTTCGGGTTCAATACATTTGGTTTTGGTACAAGTGCCAGGATTTTATTAAAAGACTCTGCTCCTGTAGGCAGACAGTTTAAGCAGTAAATGAAGAGCTCTAATGGAAACTCCTAACAAATATAATTGGAAGTCAGTGGGTAATTTTGCTTTTGGAGCCTTTACAGGAGTATCACAGTAATTTTGTACAGTAATAGAAGGTAAGTAAATACCCATCTGGAAAAATGCAGTGCTGTTTTAACACTGATGAAGTTCTAACACTTGCACTACGTGGCATGAGCTCTTTGTTTCATTTATTTACCAGCAGTTCTGGCACAGGGCTGCTTGTTTTGCTATTTGACTAAGGACCCCTGAAGTTACAGAGACGTAGCCAAGTTGGTATTTTGAGAGGTATGTACAATCAGAACTGATTAACACAACACAGCAGCAGAACACAAAAACTGTTCTTCGGTCAGGACTATCAGAACTGTTAACCATCAGCATAAGAACACAACCTCAGTTGGTGCCATTTTTAATGATTAGAAATAATACATTGTAAAACAAAAAGTGAAAAAATTCCAGAGTGATACTTATAAACAAAGAACAAACAGAAAACAAAAAAACGTTCGATTTTGCCTGATTTATAGTATTTATCATAAAACAGATCATTAGTCTGAGGTAATACCAGTAAAACTTTTTAGTCCTTCAAGGATTGCTCAAAAATTAATAACAATGATAGCAATGCATGTTACGTTAAAAGTGAGACTTGATTATTAAATCAAGCAAACCCCTGACCCTTTTAGTTAGGGATCTGTGGCTGCAAGTATAAAACTGGAAATATGTCTACACAGTTCTGTACAGAACATCAGAGTCCTGTGTGGCGTGTCAGTACGTGAGAGTACAGCTGAGTACGTAAAAATCAGACATTTCAATACAGTAAAGACTTTGTTCCAGAATAGCCCTTAAGAAATTTAGAATACTGTAAGTTTGCATAAAATAGCCAAAAAACCCCAACTAATTCAGAAGTCCAAATTTTGGCATGAGGTAAAACCATGTGCATTTATTTCATCTGCATTTTAGATTTAGTAAGCATAAAATTAAGTATGTTGACTGTAATGAATTCAGTCATACAAGTGCAAGTCTTCAGCTAGAATGTATTTTATGGCAGTTTATTTAAAAAATGTACCAGTAAATCATAAAAGAGGGATCATGTCCATTTAACGTTTATTGAAGTATACAGGAGGTTTTCTTTAGAATCAAATATGAGCATGAATATATGGCCAAACGTAAAATCTATCAAATTCAGTGAAAATTTTCTGACTTTAAATAGTAGCTGTAAGAATGACCAATATATATTCTTTGTTACAACCGCCCTCACTCTACAAGTAAAAAAAAAATAATAAACATTCAGTAAACATTCTTTCCTAAGGTAGTTTCCCTTATATATCAGTGATTTATCCATTTTTTGTATACATAACTTTTTAAACATACCAATCAGTGGTTCTCACAATTGAAAAATAAAAGCACAAAAAAGTTTACACTCTTGTACAGGTAAATAAAAGATCATTTTTAATTAAACTGTATATCCTTAAGGGCATAGTATAGTTTCAATTTCATTACCTATTACATAATTAACTTCTTACATACAAATATTGACATATATTTGGCTTGTGCTTCAAAGACGTTGTGTCTACAAAGTCCATGTCAATGCAACTCATGACTTGAAATCAGTGGGGACATCTTTACTGCTGCTGGGTTTAACCTGCTCGTGCAACATGGTCTCTTCTGAGCTTGTTGTGGCACTGCATTTTTCTGTGGAGTCATCAGTGTCTGGATCCAATCCTTCAGGACAGGGAAGTTTTAGAAGTTCTTCCCGCAACTGAGCTGTATGACGCTGGATATACAAAAACAAGTCAGTGTGGAAGGCCTCAGTTAAAGCCATACTTTTTCACAAGGTTAGACACTATAAGGCAGAAAGAGGAGTGGGCAGAAAAGGCTTAAATGTACTATTTCAATATCTGGATCAAGTCCTCCCCTGTATTTAAGGACTGGTACTTTCCTTTTAGAAACAGAATAATTAGCAAGTGCTGCTAGGGACAAATTAAAGGTAGTCAACAGAACTGCAGCCAACAAGTGCATCACTATAAATGCTACACTATTGGTCTTGCAGTTGAGTCATATCTGTGTTTGGGGGTCACAGCAGAAGCTCACTTGGACTTGGTAGGCCATACAGTCAAACCAAATTTATAAAGAATTCATGATGAGACCTGTCATAGAGAGAGATAGGCAGAGATTTGTAGACTGATCACAGTAACTTCATTTTGAAGACCAGTCACACTGAAAGAATGGAAGTTTAGCAATAGAAAAAAGAAGCCCTTAAAAGTTTGGGGGTTGTACCTCAGGGGAAGAAAAAACTCAAATATTAAAAACAATATAGACCTGTTGTCTGTGTGGTCACAAAATACACAAATGATAATACTTGGCTAGGAAGGCGGAAAACATTTATAATGGTTAGAACTTGATTAAAGTTAACACAGGGTAAAACTAATTGTAACGGACCACAGTTTTATTACCTGCTTGTCTACTCTCACAGCTTGTTTTCTGGCATGGAATTGGCTGTAATACAACTTTTTCATTAACCCCCACCCACCCTTAGAGCAAACAAAAAAACCTCTGTTATCACAGAATACTCTCAGTTGGAAGGGACCCATAAGGATCATCAAGTCCAACTTTGAAGTGAATGGCTGCAGGGGATCAAACCCACAACCTTGGCGTTATCTGCACCATGCTCCAACCAACTGAACTCATCTCAGGGTCACTGCATCCTACACAAATATTCACAGAAAAAATAGGCAGGACAGGTGATAAAGGAAAATCCAACTTGTAGTACAAATACTGAGGAAGTGGAGTGCACATACATTTCATCTCCTGACTACTGGGAAACTGAGATTTGTTATAAGCGTCTCACCTTCAGAGCTGCTGCATGATGGGACATAGTCCTGCCTACCCGTTTGTCACTGCTGTACTGCTGTATGTCTGCTATCCACTCCTCACACTGAGCCATGATCTCCACTCTTTTCAAGTAGAAGTGTTTGTGGATGACCTGCAAGAAAACATTCTCAATGTAACATGGATGGAAGAACCATATACTTTAACAATACCAAATTTTCAAGGCCTTTGTGGGTCTAATTAGAGATGAAGAAAACAAAAAATCAGTATGAAGGTAATTCAGAATTGAACCAGGTTGGAGAACAGAGGTTTCCAAAATCCAACTGGAAAAACCCCTAGGAACCCGTTCTGAATTCAGCTGAGGCTGTTTTGGGGAGTTTCTTGGTCTGGATATCTCTTCCAGTCCGTAGGAATCCACTGCTTGTGTGCAGGCTGTCATTTCAGCAGTCACTTGTGTTACCTGGGTGCAGGGTAAGCGAGTGCCAGAAACATACGGAGCAAAAGCAAAAGGGAGAGCAGAATGAAGCTCACATTCTGCAGTTCAAAGCTGATCGTCCTATGCAGGTGCGACCTATGGATGTTTACATTCACACAGGAGCAGAGCTACATGGATAGGGTGCTGAGGCTTTCGTTGTTTCTGTCACTGCCCTGTTTTGCTAGAGGAGAAGCACCACATCCTCCCCTGTCGCTGACCACGGGCTGCCCAAACACAACACAGATGAGCAGAAATGCTGTCAGCAGTATGAGCACAGGAACAGTATACAGTTCTGAGGAGAGAAGGATCACAGCAGCTGCTTCAGAAGGGATGCAACTACTGTGCTCTGAGCAGAGGCAGCAACTTTGGGGACACTGGAATTCTGAGGCCATAGTAGTTGATCTGCCCACAGTTTGGATGGGAGTAATTTTGGTACTGGAGTACACATTTGAGTTTAAAAAATCCAACCAATCAACACTCATACAAAGTTGTGAAACTCTACTCGGTGTTGGCTTTGTCTTAAACAGTTTTCTAAAACTCTGAATGGTGAAAGAAACAATAAAACCAAAGAAATTTTATTGAGCACTGAGAGTTCTCGGCCATATTGCAATGTAATGGGAAAAATATTTTTTCCCTCTGGAGGTTAGAGAAAATAGCTATCTGTCTAAAGAGAAACTGCATATTGAAAGTGTAATTGACTTCAATTCTGGATACATTACTTAAATCCATAGTGGAGCTTGGAAAAACTCCCAAAGACTGGAAGTTTAGAGCTCCTGAGCCTACCTGTCATTTAAAACAAAAAGACAGCTCAGATTTTTGAAGACAACAGATCTCAGAATCTACATTCTTAGATCTCAGTCTTCAGGACGACTTTGCATTTGTGTTACTGAATTGATCATCACGGTTAAGGTTTCTAAGATAAGACCTCTAGGTTTTTTGTAGGGTTAACAAAAAGTGAATCTCCCAAAGAAGTGCTCCGATAATCTGGGAGATGTTTTTCCATTTGGATGGGGCTGCAGATGGAATCTAGCACTGTTCCAAAGCTGCTGCCTTCATACCAGCAGTGTGAAAGCTGAGCTGCAGAGTAAGCACATGATTGCTGAGACTCTGGAAGGAAAGTGCAATAACAATAACCTGGGCTTCAGTTACCAAATGGAGTAATATTGCATATCCTTTATTTCTGTACATGTGAGAAGAAACATGGAGCATTATTGTCAGGGAGCCCACTGCTTTCTTATATATTCGATTAATTTAATCTTACTGTGATTTGAGAACGTCCTTTGCCAAAGTGAAACCATTACATTAGCTAGAAGAAAAAGACCTATTAGCAGAGGTTATTGGATTATGTATCCGGATATTATCTTTATCATGGTCTTCTACTTACTGAGTAGAATATTTAAGAGGTTATTCTGAACCACCACCAGGTTTTATTTCATTAATTCAACATCCCTACACACACTGCACATCCTTCTTCTCCTGCATGTGGATAAAAGTATCTAACACTTGTAGTGCAGGTGAAGTGTCGATATTTTCTTATTCCACGAGACACTGTAATTTTAATGAAAAAAGGTTTTGTATTCCAAAGGATGTTTTTTACGACATCAAGGAAGGGATGGGAGACCAACATGTCAGATGCCACACCTAGCAACGTGCATAATCCTAAAATAATTAGGCTTTTTCAAAATTTTATAATGCAGACAATTGAAAGCATAGGTGATACTGCCAGATGGTTCCACACTTCAACACTGGCAACAGCTGTAGTAGTTCAGAACAAAATGTGTTTTTCTGGAAGTACTCGCTGGTAATACTGTGAGATGACTCATGTTTGACCAAACATTTTGCATTAATATTCATACAGATTCTCTTAGTGTTTCTTCAGCTCTTTTTTCCTTGGACTCTTTGCCATGTATGTTCAAGTCCCTGAGACCTAACTCATCTGCTTTGGGAAAGGAATTGGACTACAGACACTGAGAGAAGTCCCTAAAGACTAAATTCTTCTATGATGCCACAGGTGAGTTTTAGTCTATTTTCAGGAATGTAAACAAATTAAGCAATTTGATTTATTACAGTAATTTTTTTTAAGACAGCATGAATGCATGAAGGTTACCATTGCTTTTAGTAGCATCAAGACAGTTGTTTTCAAAGGCACAGGTTTCTAGTGCAGAAGCTTTGTGGAATTTTTTTAAGGTATTTTTCCAATTTGCACTATCTTGGCGTATCCAAAGTGTTTCTTAGTATTTGCTTCAAATTCACGATCCTTGGAAAAACACTGCCTGTTAGTTATGCAGAGTACAGAGCGCCCCTTTGTAGGGCTGAAGGTACTGCTCAGTAGTAAGAGTCAGCTGAGCTGATTGAACCATGTTTTATCCAACTGTGCACCACGATCCCATTGAGGTCAGTCCCACTTTGTGTGCATTCCTCTTTCTCAGAAAAGAATCTGTGAAGTTCAGTGCGTCCTTATTCATTGCCATCTCTTGAGTCAGTTGCCCCAGGTTAAAACAGACCTCTCATTCATGATCTTACCAAATATTTCCATTATTCTTAATGCTCAGAAAGAGAAATATTGCCTTTCACAAAACCTACCTCCTTAAAACATGGTGATGGGTTTCGCATTTGTTCGAGCATTGCCCACTTGACTGTTGCCTGCCGGATATTTCCATCATACTCTCTGGAGCTCTGGGTACCACTCGGAGTACCTCGTGATCGTTCGTAACCTGGCTCATTGAAGTATGGTTCTGCCACCAGGATTAGGGATTGGACAGACACTAACACCTGTTAAGAGAAGAAACCAAATATTAAAAATGTGCTACCAAAATATTCTTACAAATATACACAGCTCTGCTCACTTTACAAGCAAAACCACTTCCATGGCAAAGTACTTCCATTTGTGACACAGGCTACGTGCAAGGAGGGAATGTCCATGCTTTCAAACCTAACCTGTCACTACACATAAAAACCACCGAGTCCTGTGGCTGTGTATTTAGCTCAAACCCTGGGAAAATGACAAATGTAAATTAAGACCCTGCAAAACAAACACACAGATATAAGTAAAAGAAAGTATTTAAAGGAAGAGATGTCTGATTGCACCCTTTTGTGAAAGAGAAGTACTCGTCAAGTTCTCAGTCAAAAATTTTGATGCTTTCCTTGTGGCAGAGCTTACTAGTTCTTCTAATTCTGAACTAGATGGAAAACAAACAAAGGAGGTGAAATTCCAGGTGAACCACTGAAATTAATCCTGGTCTACACTCTCTCATTTTTTCTTTCAAATGAATGTTCTTAGCCCTTTAGTTTCAGATTTTACAAACAATACTGTGTCATATTCAAATAAAACAAAATCTCAGTATTTCTCTTAAGAGAAAAAATGTTTTCAGTACTATATACACAAAGCACTGACTATTCAGTAATTAGGAAATAACAATTTTCCTCCTTTCAATTTTACTATCCAGCAGATGTGGGAATAGATGCTTACATAAATTCAAGGCATTTAACTATATACTCAGCTACTCCTAATAAAACCCAAAGAATTAAACAGATACATAGGCCTCTTAGGTATCCAAATGTAGATGTACTGCATGTTCATGATTTGATGGCTTGCTAGTTTTTCCAGTATTAAGGTATTTGTCCCTATCAACTTGGTTTTTTTTAACTAAATGAAGGGTTTCTTCTTTACCTAAGAAGTTTTTCTTATGTACTTAGGACCAAATGTACCAGCAAAAATTTTAGGGATTACAGTTCTGTGACACGAACTTCCAGAACTGTAAAGAATTCAACAAAGTTGATTTGAACACTTCTATTTCCTCAATTAGTGAAAAGCTGATGCTATGTTACAGACATAGGAATGGCATTTCCAGCACTGGGCATACTAAGGTGTTAGATACCCACATCTGGAACTGACTCTCCTTCCAGTCTAGGTACAACATAGAGCTTTAAAACATTCCCTAATTTAGCAGCCTAGTTTGTGAGTTTGGATGTGGAAGACAGGAATCCTCCTTTTCCTTGGTGGATGCAGAATGTACAGCTTGCATCAGGTAGATGACATGTCTGCAGCAATTCAAACTCTGACTTTAACAGGCAGTGCCCTGACAACCACAGCTGTGCTCTGTGCTCAAGTGTGGCATTCTCCTGGAGTTTCTCCTGTAGCAAAGCCAGCATAGGAGTGTTTCAGCCTCCCATATTCTCCATGATGTGTCCACAGACACAATGCCAGCTCGAAGCAGCAGTCTAAGAGCTAGCTAAATGACACAGGTTACCCTCAGTCCCAGCAGCACTTCACAGGAACACACCCTCACGGCACAGCTTAACTTGGCACTTAGTCCTTCTGTAGTGGCTGTGCTTTCATTACAGCACAGATGGGCAATCTAGGGCAGCCAAGTCTTTATCTTGATGGATTGGACAGGTAGCTCTGCAGTGGGAAATGTGAACCAGCATTCCTTGTTGGGCTGAGAAGGAAATTTAAGTTTTTCTGTTTCTCAGACAGGTGCTCCAGGTAGCTGCTGGTACCATGTGCACCATCAGTCTCCTGTATGCCTTGCACTCAACTAGAAGCAGCCATGGTTATTTAGTGTTAAACCTTAAAATGCAGACAAATGCATTAAAATATATAGAATGTGCCTCACAAATGAGGTTCCATCAAGCAAACAGACACTTAGATACCAAAAAAGGCACAATATTAATGCAGATGTGCTAAGTCACAGTAGAGTGACTTCAGGGCCAAGGCCTTGGGTGTGAAAGGTGTTTTGGTGATCTCTGCGGCTTTTACATGTGTCTGAAAGAATAGGCTTTTGCTTTTTAAATTTTTTTTTTATTTTAGGTATTTATCTTTTTTTAAAGTAGCTATGGTGGAGCTGCACCATTTGACAGTGCAGTATTTGACACTGCAGCATTTTACTTTCTGGGCCTGAACAGGCAGTTGATACTTTGAATTATAATTGTAATGAATGAGAAACTCTAAACTGATCTTCCAGTTTCGCTGGGTAATAAAAATTAATTTCTGAAGTATTTTGGGTGGTCTGACAATAGTTCAACCTCTGAGCCAGAAAAAACATGTAGTGCTTAATTCTTTCCAAGCAATTTATTTAGTGCTACAGCTGTTTTTGATTTAATAGTTGTGAAGTGTTTTTCTCCCAATATGATGGGGACAGGACTTTTTCCAATAGTTTTCTTACTATACTTAAAATGAAACACTAAAAAAAAGCTTTAAATTATCAACTTCTATGCTGCATGTGATTTCCAACAATCAAATCTAACATGTTAATGTAAGAAAAAGGACTTTAGTGGAAGTAAGACTTCCTAAATACTTGCAACTTTCTACACTGATTTTACAGTTGAAGTCCAAAACTGCAGTTCATCTCTTGATTAAGAAGCTGGATCCTGGGAGACTTGCACTCAGTAAGGAAGTCTTGGATACCTATCCCAATGTGATCCTCTCTCTTGCTGATCTTGAAGCTAAGTGTGATTTTTGCCAGGAAGCTCCCTTGATTGTTCTGCATTTCAAAGATGAGAGCTAATGGCTTTGCAGTGACACCAGCTGGCTCCCTCAGCTCCCCTGGATTCACGGGGTCTGATTCCATATGTGTCCAAGAAGCTTCAATACTGTTTCCTCTACTGTGGGTAATTCCTCATTCTCACAGACCTCCCTAGTGAGGGCTTAGGGACACGGGAAGGCAAATCTCACCCCTAGAGTGAGGCAGAGATGATCTCTGCCTTTTCCATGCCCTTGTCAATAGTCTTCTGCCCCACTGAGCAGCTGGAAAGCCTAAAGAAAATGTGCTCTCTTGCTGCCAGCATAGTTACGAAAAGTTCTTCATGTTTGTCTTTATAACCCTCAATATTTTCAATGCCATCTGAGCTTTAGCTTCCCTAATTTCTCTCCTCAGTGTTTGGTAAAGTCCTTTTATTTCACTGAAGTAGCCCATCCCCCCTCTTTACACCTTCTTTTGCTTCTTTTTGCAGCTGAGCTTAGGCAAGAGTTCTTGTTTACCTATGCTGGCCCTCTGCCTCTCTTGCCTGACTTCCACACACTGAAACAGACCATTCTTGAACTTCTAGGAGACTCATAAATCTGCTCTCCAAGGCCAAATCCTGAACAAGCTGAAATCTGTTCTGCTGAAGGCAGTAATTCTATTATGCTGAAGCTGTGCAGTCTTCTAGGATTTGGAACAGAAATTGCACCTTGTGCTACATAATAATTACTGAAAACTGGGAATAAATTCAGTAACTGCCATAGGAAAGAAGCCACTGAAGGCTTTACTTTTACTTAATGTCTTTGCTTATGAGTCAGTGCATGTCTGCAAAATAAAGCTGAAAATTAAAAGGACTGTATGCCCTAATAAATTCTGCTCTAATGTAACACTAATTGTTATTGAACACAGCATACCTACTATTCCATTCCCTTCATCTTTATTTCTCTATTCAGCTCACCTGTACACTTAGGAGGAGGAAGGCTACAGTCTGCACTAGTGTACTTCACTTTCTCATCTCTCACAATGTGGGGCCTCTTTTGTCATCACCATAAAAAGCTTGTGATAATTCCATGAGATGATGTCATCTCCCAATCCTTCTTTTTTTTTTCTTTTAAAAAATCAAATAAACTATTTGAAATCATCTGAGCAGAGTTGGTACAGGAATGAGCTGTGCACATGAACAGACACTCTTCAAGACCAGACCAACAGAAATACACATTGAAAAGAGCACTTTGAAGAACCTGTCTCCTCAGCAGTATTCCTTTTCTAGAGTTCCAAGGACATTTTCTGGGCTTTTGTCTTATTTATGCTTATTTGAAGAAGATGATTCTAGTTTAAATTCCTAGAAAAGGAATCCTTAGGACCAAGAGACAACCTACTACTCCTAAATGATATTTGAAGAGAAAGAAGAAATTGCTCACCTGCAAAAAACTTGATGTTTGGGGATTCCATTTCTCTTCTGGCCTCCCATGCCATGTGTTAAGTATGCTTAAGCACACCTGAAAAGGTGACATTATTAATACCATAGACAAATATTATAACAAAATTGTTTTGCTTGGACGGAACAGAATGTTGACATCATATTCATTTCTTGGACAAACTTTTTTACAGCAGTATTCTAAAAGAAAAATTTGTTTCCTATCACAGAATCAATGAGCTTGGAAAAGACCTCAGAGATCAGGACTCCAGCCTGTGACTGAACACCACCATGCCAACCACACCACGGCACTGAGTGCCAAGTGCAGCCTTTCCTTTAAACACCTCCTGGGTTGGTCGGTGACTCCACCACCTCCCCGAGCAGCCCATTCCCTGTATCTAATCATCCTTTCTGGGGAAAAATTCCTCTGAACGTCCAACCTAAAACTCCCCTGGCACAGCTTAAGACCACGAAACTACTTTGGAAGGAAAACAGATAAAAATAATGTGGATAAGCAAGAACAGCATGGTAATAAACAAACACGACAAGGCAGATTACTCTTCCTCATGGGAAACCTATGGATTCTAGTGGCTTCAAAAAAATGAATTATGAATACTGTCTGATTCTCTACTTTCTGCTTTAAATACTGTTGTATAACTTATAATTGTGGGTTATAAAGACAGTCATTCTGCTTAAGCATGTAAAAGGTGGTTTCTGTCACACACATTATCAAGAAATTGGAATTAATTCCTTAACTTTTGTGACTGATATGAATTTTAGGGAAGTTTATGGTGTTCTTGAATCTTACTGTGAAATGGAACAATCTAAGACAGGGAAAACAAGGAGATAAAATAAACAGAAGAAACTTAGAGGCAAGTATTTTCCAAGACTTAAAACCAGGCAAAGAAACATGGATATAAAGTCTCCTCTAGGAATTATATTCTGTGTCCACATTAAGAGAAAGAGAATGGACAAAAAGAGAAAAGGCACTCAGCAAACATTCAGGTGCAGCTGATATGAAGTATATTCTGTCCATGAAAAGGGTATTTCAGCTAGCCAAAACAGACCTCTGACTGGTTCATTTAGCAAAAAATGGTGGAAAAGAACACTTTTCTCAGTCAAAAGTACTTGCTCTTTTGGTCCAATCCAGCTCATAAAGGCTGGATCTCCAAAAACCTCCAAGACTATTTAGAAAGGGGGTAATTCCTACTTGAAACTGGCACATCCCTCCCATTCAGTCACCAAAGAGCTTCCTCCTGTACCTTGGGAATGGCTGATCCATAATTCAATCACAAAATGAAAAACCTTTCATCTGGTTCACTTCCTTGTTCCATCTAACACAGGATCCCAGTTGACCTACCTTGCCATCATTGTAGAGGTTTGGATTAAATCTCACGCTGTGGCCTCCAGTTGTTTCCAGATTCACAAGTGGAGGGGAATTAGGATAGTCTTGTGGGAAATATACATCAAATTCAAAGCAACCATTTGCGTATGGGGTGTCTGCTGGACCAGTAATGAGAACCTACCAGTGTTTAAAAAAAAAAAAAAAAAAATTAAAATCCCCACCCTTATAACTATCACACAGTTGAAATTTTGTAAGTTGTATGAAGCATTTCATGTGCATACGGTAGGTAGCAGGAATCATTATTAGACATCACGATCGTACACAGGCTGTCAGTCTGTCCATTCTGATACTGAGTGTGAGTGAAGGCCTCTGTCAACATTCATTTCTCCAGATTACAAATGGAAAGCAAGACAGAAGGAGCTGAAACTTTTTCCTACTGGATGCTATTAACAGATTGCTTTTTTCAAAATACAGGTCCAGAGGCACTCAGTGTACTTCTCCATACCTACTGCCTACAGCTTAAATGGTCACATGCAAAGATATGTTTGTACCATAATGGAGTCAACTAAACTAAACTTTTCCCTTTGGAATGGCTGAAGAAGAATGAACCTTGTTCTGTGAAGACTTCTTGGCCAACAGAGCACTCCTGGGACAGATGGATTCTCCCTGTCCCTGCCAAATTACTGAGAAATCAGACTCAAATACTACCACTTCCATTAAAACCTGGACAGCAATTAAAGTAGACGTGAAATATTTGTTTTCTCTTAAGACTCCAGGCACTTCCTAAACACTCCTATACCAAGCTGAAGAGAGAGGAGCTTTGCTTCTTTACCTTCATGATGTCGAGCCGCTCCTCATCACAACGTACGAACACGCTGGATGAGGACGAGAGAGGCAGTGAGGTTGACAGAGTCACAGCTTCCTGAGCCAGACGTCGAGCCCTGGCAGCGCTGTTGGCGTCACTCGCGTTTTTTACCTGAGACATGTAGTGGTAATTTACTTTAAAAACCAATTTGCCATCATCATCTTCGGAAACCATTTCAAATGTATCTAGAAGAGAAACAAATTTTAACGTGTCAGGGAAGGAGTGAAGTTTATAAAGGATTAGTCTTGGATAAAGATGATGAGGTCTAAAATCAGGAAAGTTTAATTTGCATCACACTAATGCAAAAAAATACGTTCTGTGAGTTAACAGTGATCACAGAAACCAAAGCATTAACAGTGCTGGGCTGAAATAATTTCTGCAGCTAATTTACAAGCTTTCATATGCAACTTGTCAAATATACACCACTCCCAACTTGGAAAGCTACCAGCTATTCCAGACCTGGAATATGGGGATACTTACAAATACACAATAATGCTAATAATGGACCCTGTGTGAAGCCAAGTGTGAGCAGTATTTACTCGTGTGCTGGTTGCCACATTACTGAAGCACCATGAAAAACTACAGTGGAGCTGGTTTTCTTTAACCACTTGCTATATGAAATCTGCAGCACAGCTGCCAAAGGGAAAAGCCCCCACTTCCTACAAACCCTTCTAGCTCCTACTCTTGGCATACACTCCACCAACACTTGTGAGGAAAATCTCCTACAAATACAACAGCAAAGAAATGTGACTGCAAATGCTGTCACTGCAACTCAAAAAATACTCAGTGAACATGTTTTAGCAATAATTTTATAGCTCTTTTTTGGGTAAGATACGATTTATTCTCTATGTTTTTTTGTTGGGTTTTTTTTTTTTTTGGTAACACATTCCCTTTATAACCAAAGTAAGGACTGATTCCCACCACATTTTCCAAATGCAATATATTGCACTTCATGAAAGGACACAATCAAATTCACTGCAGTTTCATTTAAAAAAATGCATTTTGTTTAAAATTATTTTCTATTTAAAAAATAAAAGGTACATTAACATAGATGAACTTTAAAAAATCAAACATTTCAATGTAATTTGAGAACTGAAAGACTCACAAAAAATTATTATTGTAATGAAAACAGAAACATCATCACTTCATTGAATTCATCTGGTCCCTTGAACTATTTTAGTGCATGCTTAAAACATTTCTTACTAGTTCAAAGAATGCATGAGTTGGTAACCTGGAAACACCGATGTATAATTTTCCTTATGTGCAAATTATCAGTGGTGACGTATGTAAGACAGCTGTTAACTTTTAAAATAATAAGAGATTCTGTTCAACAAAACACACATTTCTTCAGTATTTGCTTTCTAAAACACAAACATTCACACTTCTCAACCTACCAAACTGGAGTTTTTTCATGACAGCCACATACTTCTCTTCAAGGGACCGTAAAACAGACAAAGGCTTGGGCTTCACAGCAGCCTTTTTGGAGTATTCAGCCATCTTCTTTTCTGTAGCATAAAATGTGATGATTATTTGTAGTTAACTATGTAGTTCCAAGAAAAGCATGGCAAGTGTTGACATTTTATGGTTACATTCTTTTGCAGAGACATCTCAAAACTGGGCATCACTCAGGATATACAAATCTCTTTCTCACTACTGCATATTTCATTATCTGAACAGCTTGGAGTAAACAAAGATCATAATCTCAGCTCAGAAATAATTCATGACTGCTGCAGGTTCTTTGAATGTTCTTTTATTGTTTCTTTTAATTTATCTTTTTTTAATTTAAAACAGGAAGTATGACATATGCTTGTGTGAATGGCTATTCCCACATGCATTCCTGGACTTTCCAAAATCAGGAGTTGATTATACATGCCTTTATAAAATGCACTCCCCTGATTCAGCTACTTAATCTTTAGTTTCCTTTACTAGACAATCAGATGATATTTTGAACATCTGCAAGTTCAACCCATGTTTCAAATTTTTGTTCTGCATTCATCTACTTAATAGTTAATCCAATTAATAAGATTTAGTTTTAACAGAAAACATTTCACTGCTAAAGGTCCTGTATGTCATTTTCTGTCAAGGATAATAATAATAAAAAAAGTGCAACATAATTGTGCTGGAAGCTGTGAGGTGTACTCTAACTTACTTGAATTATTCTGTTATTTGAAACTACTACAAGGTTCCAACCACCTTTGAAAATGCAGTCAGTGGCTGAGGACAGGAGGGAAGTGTTTTCTCTTGCTTTTAAGCCAATTTATAAGTTATCTGTAAATGACTGTATTACAGACCAACAGCACACAGTACTTATGGAAGTGTTTGTGTTTTACCTTGGTTTGCTTGGCGCAGACTGGTGGTTGCAGCATGAACGATCTCCGCAGTCTTTTGGATGTCCGGCACCAGGAGGGTCAGTCCCTCTGGCTCTTGGTCAGAAGCATCTGGTTTTACTCCTGCTTTAGCTTTGTCTTTTTTAGACCTGTGTGGGGCAAAGAAATAGGATATAATATGAGGGAATATTTTTCAACCAGACATACAATATCGAGTGCATTTGTTAGCGGAAGAAAATACCAAAGACAGAGGATCAAGACTGAACCAAGCCTTCTGCAACAGAACCTCTGTCCCTCTGTACCTTCAGGTTCATCACTGAATGCAGCAATCAGCACTTCCAAAACTGAACGTGCTGCCTTGGTTTGACAGACACATGTACAGCTGGTATGAGGAAAGTATGAACACAAAGCCAGCGATTCCAGTACAGCAGTTTCTGCTTCAGCCTTTCAGGCCTCCTGGTTGTTACCCTGCAGGCTGACCTGATGTCTGCATACCTTTACACAGTATCAGAAAACCTTGCAAAATCAAGCTAAGGAAGATCATGTTGTGTATATGCATTTCATCCTTGCACATACTCGTGCAAAACTCAGTCCTAAACAGGTGATAAAGTGCTCCTTCCTTCTATACAATACACTAACAATTACTGAAGATACGCTAGTGGTAAAACTCTAGGAAACCTCCAGTAAAAATTCACAGCACGCAGATGAACATCAACCCAGGCACCACAGGACCATGGGTCAAACATGAAGTTTGCCTCTCTTTGCAGCTAACTTCTGGGCTATACAAATGTAGGCCCTTTATTTCAATAAACAGTTTAATGTAACATAATTTAAAAAGTCTTAAAATATAAAAAGCATCTAGGTTACAATGGATGTTTATAAAGTATTCCAATCAAAATGTCAATTTAAGCACCTCAAATTTTTCTAATGACATTTTTTGAAAATACAGTGTATACTAACACTGCTGTTTGATAGAAGCTAGTTGTCTAGTAATCTAAGATATATTTAAATCTTTAGATTGTGACAATCCAGTCCTTACTACCATAGATAGTCAACTGCTGAAATGAGGACAAGGGTATTTGATACTAACTAATGTAACTTACATGTGTGTATTTAAAAGCTTCTATGTTTTAACAGCTAGCATAAACTTACACTGTCATCCTGCAAATCTTAGGAGATTTTAATGCTAACAGCACCCAAATTATTTTACAACAATTTCTATATATTTTTGTTTTAACAGCACTTGTTCCTTTAGAGACCCAAACAAGTCCAAGAGCCAAGATGAAATGGTTTTCTCTTTCCCACTAGCCTACTTAGAAGCAAACCAAGAAACTATCTATATGAGTAAAAACAGCAATTTAATATTTTGATATAGTAAACATATTTTACCAACTATAACCTTTCTGTGTTTTAATCTAGACTGAAATCATGCATAATGAATAACTCTCTAAACTATTCAGTAAAGGTGATTACAGTAGTACTGAATATGGTCTCTGAACTGTACCTAATCAAATGAGAATATCCCTCGAGAACATTAATAACAAAATACATTACTGCAGCACTGCCCATTTTCCCTGCTCCAGATTGAATCCAAAAGGATGTAAGCCCATTGCAGACTTCAAGCTATTCTGAGCTTTCAGATTCTTAAAGTTAGGAGTCAGAGGCATCACAGCCAGCCCCAGGTCGCATTTGAGGGACATTGTACGACAAAAAAGCAGCAGCTGCATCTCTTGTTCATACTTTCCAATCCTTATTAATGCATTTTTCCTTGTGGAAAGCCATGCCAGTATTTTTTAAATAACTAACTATGCACTTTCAGAGATATCTATTTAAACCTACTAAACCTCAGTGATAATCTGTTTTAACATCATGCACATGCTACCAGTCCCTAGAAAGGTACAAGATTTAGATCTGCCTGCTATTGATGCAGAAGCCTTAAGCTATTTGCTACAAAACCCTTGGAGAAATTCTGGCTGAAGTAAAATGTCAGTGGGCATTATGTAAGAGAAAGATGTGTGAAAAGCATTAAAATGTGCTTGGTGAAGGTACTGAAAATAAAATTAATTCTTACAAATTCATTTTCAAAACAGTATTCTTGTGGCTCTTTTATCTTCCACTTGCTTTTACAATTTAGAATACTTGTTTGGTTTTTCTTCCTCCTACTTGGTCTTAGAATCAAAAAAACCAAGGTGTTGGCTTCATTAAGCAAAATGCTTCACCACTTGCTTAAAAACTCCTACAGAGTTACTGACAGCAACCACCTCAGCAGACAAGGAATATATATTTAGTTGAAGCAGTAGGGAAAGGAGACATTTACTCAAATGCAAACTTTCAGTACCAATAATATAATTTCCTCTTGTTCTGCCTGCTGTCCACAGCAGTTGCACTTCAGCACTTTTGAATGGTCAGAAGAGAATGTATTCTCCAAACATCTCCTGTGCCACCAAGGAAAGGAGATTTTGTCCACTGCAATCATGAGCACAAGAGAAAAGCCCTGCCCTGCCTCTCCTCAGAATAGACTTTTGAAATCACATGCAGAACAGCTCTACCCTGTAGTTATCTGGGGCTTGTGTGAGGGTCTGCGTTACCAAGCTGCCTAACTTCTGAGTCAGGCCATACCTTTGGAAGGGCAGTTTAGGTAGCGAAATGCAGCAATAACTCAGCTACACCTCTGCCCCATCCAAGTCTCATTTCTGACCTTGATTCTGCCTAATCATGGATTTCAGTCAGTTTCTTAGGGAGGACAAGATAGCTGGTACACAAATTCCCAAAATTAGAAATACTGCCTTATCAACATGTAGCTTCCTCACACAAGCCTTGCTTGTATATTGTAATGGTTAGTTAGGCTAAAGGTAACCTTTTCCCCCACTTTTGGGGAACAAACTAACTGATATTGCCATAGCATGCAAGAATCCTATGAATGGTGACATCCATTTTTTTCTTCTCCCCTTTTGTCTTCCTACCTTTATGTGATTCAAAAGAGTATCAACTTAGTGCGATCAGTCCAGCACAGTTTGTGAGATCAGAGAATGGTTTGGGTTGGAAGGGACCTTAAAGATCATCTCATTCCAACCCCTTGCCATGGGCAGGGACACCTTCTATGAGACCAGGTTGCTCAGAGCCCCGCCCAGTCTGGCCTTGTACACTTTCAGGGTTGAGGCATCCACAGCTTCTCTGGGCAATCTTCCAGTGCCTCACCACCCTCAGAGTAAAGAATTTTTTCCTAATATCTAATCTAAATCTACTCTTTCATTTGAAGCCATTCTCCCTTGTCCTGTCACTGCATGCCCTTGTAAAAAGTCCCTCTCCAGCTCTCTTGCAGGCATCTGCCTCATTATTTTATTCTCTATTTTAGCACTATTCAACAATGTACTTTACAGTTTCTCAGTTTATTTACTATCAACATACGGAAAATCAAGTAATTCCCTAGACTCTAGATGGAAAAATCTGTCCAAAGTTCCCCAGCCATATGTAGTCTTGCACTGAAGGTAATTATTAAAGCTCACAGAGTTTTGCCATCTGAGATAGAACTGAACATCATTGCAGACATGAACTATTACACTTCATTATATATTTCCTTTACATTAGAAGACCACAGCAGCCCTTTCTAAAAACATATCCTTAAAACATGCTTATCATGGCTATTAAATAATGCAATTTAAAATTAACAGGAGCACTATAAGATTAAAAAAACAGCCCTAGAACTGAAGATGGAGGTGTGAATCTGGTCCATGTACCCATCTCTCTCATGTAACAAAACATCCTGGTCTGGAAGACCGAAAAGTCTATTTTGTTCCCTAAACTGTACAGTTATAAAAGGGCTGAGATAAAAATGTAATTCAAAGCCCATGAAAAAGTCCAAAGAGTTTCACATATCACTGATGCACTGGGGATCTTAGAACACACAAAGTAAACAAAGGTCAGAGTCACTGTGAGGGCACCAGTCACTCAGAAAGGTCAGCAGGCCTCCATGAGCCTGCTGCAGCCTTGTGGCTTCTGTAGGGACCTTACAAAGTAACTCCTTGATCAGATTCAATCTTGGAGTCCTCCAAGGTCAAAATTACAACTTTACTGAAGACGATTTTTTTTAGTCCATAAACTATTTCTCAGTGTGACCTGAAACACACAGTATTGCTTTGTGTGCACACGAGAAAAGCAACCTGATGACTACTCTGCCATTTGTGAGCATGTATAATGTGGGCAAAGCACACTATTAGCTGAGAAAATACCATTCTTCCCTCCTAGTGTCATCTGCACTGCTGCAGTCCTGCCTGGACTCATTCTCTCTCCAAGCTGTGTGTCATACATGAGTGATCCAGAGGCACCAGTAGGGCCCCAGCTTGAGAGGAGGAGTTGCTGGGAACTACACAGCTCTCTCAATACCATATGAAGGAGGAGATGAAATACCAAAAGTGAAGTCATAAAGCCAGTAAGATGCTTCATCTCCTTCCGTGCACTCTATCAGTCTGCACAGAAATCTGTGTATACAAATAGCTAACAGTTTTATCAAACTCCTGAGTTCTAGTGCAGGAAAAACCTTTACCTAAATGTTACAATTTTCAGAGTGGAGGAGGAGCCAAATATTTAATTTAGAGACAGAAACTTCCCCATACAGTTTTTCAGCCACTGAAGAAAAAGCAGAGAAAATGTCAACTCATATTTAAAGGCATGAGAGTCACTAATATATTTGCTAGAAGAGACAGCAGTGTACATGCTAATAATTTAAACCATTAATTTAGCTTGTGCTAGAAGATGACAGCCTTCTCTTTATGCTGTGCTAAATGAATAATGAATTATACACTCCCAAGGCAACTTTAATTTTCAAAGTCAATACTAACACTTACTCACCCGTGCCTGATACTTGGAGGTAAATGTGATGATACAGAATGATCCCCTTATCAAAGCATTCACAGAGTAAAGTCAATGAACCATTCAGCCCCTGTGCACCACAGGGACAGTGCTTATAGCCCAATGTTGCTCAGTCTTAGACTGGGGCTCACTGTCTTGGGATAAAATTACCCTGAGTTTGCAACCGCAGCCCTCATGGTCTCCATGTTTATTCCTTCCAGTAATTCATAGATTCTTAAATAAATCTCCTGAAATCAGGCAAAACAAGCAAGGGACTGTGCCTTTGCAAATGACCACTGGTGAAAGCTCACAGCCTCCTCAGACGGCTCCACCTACCTCACCTTGGAGCTTGAAGCACTATTTACAGACACTAAGGGGAAGCATTGCAAACCAGAGGCTGCAGGACTGCTCCCTGCAGACAACCATCAGCTCCGAACTTGAGCTTCAGCATGCAGCAAAAGGAACTGATAGCTATCTTTTAAAGAAAAATAAATTAAAACAAATTAGGCTTTGATTCTTGGGACCCCGTTCTAAAGAAAACATTTTCTGCTTCCAAAATGCACTCTTTCACATAGAAAGTTCTCCAAAACAGCAGTGAAGACAATGAAAAGCCATAGCAGAGAAAATGCCTCAGGCCTACTTGGTTGTATTCCAGCCATGAAGCATAGTTAGGAATTTTAGAGGTAAGCTTGCTAGACAATAATAAGCCAACATCTCATTTTGCCAGAATCGACCATTTGCCATGAGGCTCACCCAGCAGGCAGTGGTTCCTGCTTTGCCACACATCAGCAGCTCTCTGCAGCAAAGGCCTCAGCCATCCCAGCAAGCTCAAACTCGGCCCCTGTGGCAACTCACTACACCAGCCTGACTGCTCTCCAATTACTGATGGCTTTTGACTCCCTAGCAGTCAAAACAGTCATGAGAAATCATCTCATACCGAAATGTCTTCTCCATTATCCAGAAACTTCCCAATTTTCTAACAGAATACTATGGTCTTTGAAAGGAAATTCAATGCTAACTGGAGTCCAAAACCAAAACTGTTCCCCTTAAATTCTGGATCAAAGTGGACACTCCCACTCCAACATGGAGACGACATGCAAGTCTGCTGCTCAGAGGATGTGATGTTTTGCCTTTGAAATTAGATTATGGGTTAAACTTTGAACTACAATTACGGGTTGTTTTTCTGCCAATCTGACTGAAAAAGAACAGCAGATTGTCCCATTTAAGAAATTCATGCCAACACTTGCTTATATTTCTGGCACACCTTCAACTAAAAGGCTGAGAATTCAAACCTTCCACCTCAGTGATTCCAGGCTGTTGTTTTCATACTCATCTATACACTGCTTTAAAGACAAACAGCACTATGCTTACAACCAACAAGTAAAAGACAAGCTTTTCTTTTTGTGCTGGTATATCAAAGTAAAACAAGAAAATTGTGCAGATAATGTACAAAGAACCAACCACAGAATTCTTATCAAATCCATCTACTATTAAAAGAATACCAATTGTTACTCTGTAATTCTTCTTTGTTTCCAGATCCTAAGCTGGCACTGAAAAACTACTCATACTGTATTTACTTTACAAAATTGAAAAGAGTTTATGAACAGTAGTCACATGCCATTCTCACAGAGGAACTTTTTAGGCTTCAGCCTGAGGAAGTGACATGAGAAGATACAGGTTTCCATGGCCATTAAATCCGAGGCTAATGGGTGACCAGATTAGCAAAGAAAAAACAGTCAGTGATTCTGGTGGAGAATGACATAAACAGATATTGGAAATGGATTACACAGCAGCCAAATATCTTTCCTATTTTAAGAAGAGTACATATACCATGATATACATAGTACTGCCAGCAAGCACAAGCTGACTCTTTTAGGTGTGTATCCAACATATAGAACTACTTTTTGTCCTTCCCAGTTCTGTTTCTTTTGCACTAAGCTAGCAAAAAAAAAAAAAAAAAATCCTACTAAAGGTACCATACATGCTTGATAAGCGAGACTTGCAATCTCAGTCAAGAAGGATTAGAGAAGTTTATGGGTAAAGTCTAGTTCATCAGGAATTGCTAGAAAGAGTTCCCAACAATGAGATGCCTTCTCAAAAAGTCTCTCAGGTAGTAGTTGGTAAATATTCCAAATTAATAGTGGGAGAAAGAAAATTCTCTCCACACCTTTTCCTGACATTGTATTTACCTTCTTTTCATCATGTTTCAGCATATACTTAGGGATAGCACTAAATTTTGCACAGAAGGACAGGTTATTATCTCTTAACAAGTTGTCTTTAAATTGGAAGCAAGTAAACAGAATCAAGAAACCAATTAATTCCTGGAAGCAGAAAATTATTAAAATAACAAAACGAAAATTTGTATTGCAACATTTATAATTACCAACATGACAGGAATATGCAAATCTACCCATCCATACCTACCAAAACCATTCCCTGTAAATACTACAGTAAACCAGACAGATACATACAAATACAAATCTAGATCAAGCAGATGGTATATTCTCACTCTGGATGGCAGCATCCATTCAGAGAAATACACAGAATTCAATCTTCTTTCACTTCTATATTCATAATAAGTAAAAGCACAGCTCTTGTTCCAGCCAGAACAGGGTTAATTTTTGCAGTATCCAGGAGGGGGCATGGCCAGGACCCAGAGGTTGTTCTACACCACCTTGGACCATTGCTGGGGCAGGGGAAAGGGACCTTCCTTTGGGAAGAAGGGGTTCCTTCTGGTCAAGAGAGCATCGTGGCAGGAGCAGTTGGGGGTGCCAGTTCCACTCCGGAGGGAGCAGCTGGATAATGCCCATTCTGAGCTGGAGGGAGGGCTCAGGGTGGTGTACCTGCAGCTGGGTTGAGCTCTGTGGTGAGCATTTCTGCATGTGAATCATCCTCTCTTTTGTACATTTTTGTTAATAATACTGTTGCTGTTTGTTTTCTTATCTCATTGCTGCTTCCAGTAAATTGTTCTTATCTCAATCTGTGATTTTTACCTTTTGTGCCTCCAGTTCTCCTCTCCAGCCCACTACAGGGGGAGGGGAAGGTGGGAGCTGGCAAGGGGCAGCGTGGTTTGAGCGTCTCAGTGGGAGGACTAAACTGGGGAGTACCATTCCTAAACCACAACCACACACTACAGCTTAAATGAAGGACAGGGCTGATGAAAGTGCTTACCTCAGTCGGTTGGTATAGGTATCTACACAGGTCTTCATTTTAGCCAACAAGGTCCCAACAGAAGCCTGTGACTCCAACTGTTCTTCCTCCTCTTCACTGTTTTCTCCTGACAGAGGAAGAAGTAACGGCACCATGGATGTGCAGGATGCAATAGCCCGGAGCAATTCTAGCAGAGCTCGGTACAGGGGAACGTGTCGAGCCATATCCAAAACTAGGAGAGACAAATAGTTTACAAAAATTACTAAAACAGGAGACCCTTTCACTCTTAGTACAGATGTTTTAAATAGAAAAGCTAGATTTTAGTAATTACTAAAATACTAATGAAATGTAATGATAAAATACAGTATTTTGTAATAGCCATTTTTAATTTGTGTTGTAATGGACCTGTATAGAAAGAAAGTTACAAGATACCTGGAAAACAAAGGTTAACAAAAGACACAAGAGGACAAAAGTGCGACCTTCCCATCAAACAGGATTACCACATGTTATATTCATTTCTAGTACCTTAATATACAGTCCTGGCTCAAACTGTATGCTGACAGTAACCATAAACAAAAATCCATGGAGGAAAAATTGTAACCTATGGCACAGCAAAGTAGCATTTGCTGAATATAACAGCATAAGCATTAAGACCTTCCCATCACCCACTTTATTTAGAGTCATCTTCTCCTTTGGGAAAATTTGTCTGCACTATTGCAAGAATATTTACGGTCCCTAAATGAATGAAGTCATCTATTCAGCAGAAGACTAGTTTTGCTTCTTTTCATGAAGGAAGTAGCATTTTAAAAACCATTATGCATCCTTCAGAGCACGCAAATTTATCTGCATACATATGAACCACAAAACAGTAAAGATGAGTAAGAAAGTGTATTAGGCAGGCAAACTTCACTGTCTTTAGTGCTTTTCAGTGTGATATGTTATAGAAGCAACTGTGGGTAGAATATAGGTATCAGCTCCTCTGATTAGGAAAGACAGGCAAAGATACACAATTCTAATGGATACTCTAGCACCACATTGTTTATTTTTCTTCTCCACTTGTTTGGACAAATATGTAATGGATGTCATTTCAACTGACTTTGTAATCATTAATAGAAATCCTGAAAATGTAGCAATAGGCAGATACTTTAACACAGCTGCTTCCTCTGTCCCTAGGACATGCTATTTTTAACATAACGGCAGAAAGTATTTGCTCTAGTTTAAAGTATTCACAAATGACTGAGTTTATGATAAAATAAATTTATTCTTTTTCCAGCAAAAAACCCCAGACAACAAAAAGCCCCTGACAACTCACATTAGGACAGAACAAAGCACAGAAGAACTCTTTAATGTTTCATTTAGCACATCTCATCCTCCAAGCTAAAGCAGATCACAAACTTTCAACTCCTGTCACCAAACCCTTAGCTCTAAATACAGCATGATGGGACAGTATAAATAGCCAAGCTGAATTCAACAAGCCAGTTTATGCAGGTTTAAGGCTGGATTTATCTCTGCCAGTTCTTTGATCAATAGCTTGCTCTTTGTCTTTTGAATCTATTACAATGGCACAAACTCTTAACTGGGTGAAGTGCTGTTGAACAGGAAGAAAATTTACCAAATCAAAGTAATAATCTGCCAGGCCTGGTATCATGGCTCTAAAAATAACCCCTGTCAAAACACTCCATATATCTAAAGCAAACTGAATTTAAACATTGGCATTAAGAAAACCAGTTTCAATTATCTGCTGATTCTTATGTTTATATACATACATACAAAAAAATCCCCACAATGTGTAAAAATAGATCTGATGACATGTGGATTAAAAAAAAAAACACACCAAAAAAAAAAACCCACCAAAACCAAAAAAAAAAGGAAAAAAAAATAAAAGGGGGGTGGTGAAATAAAGGACAAGCATAAAATATATCATACCATAGTGTAGCCCTGGCCAGAAACCACCTCCCACCTGTAGTGCTGAAGACCAAGTGGCTCCTCAATTTAATCAATAGCTGTTTATTATGAGAACAGTGAGTGAGGGAGAGATATGACCTCTTAGATAACCACAGCATTTCACTCTGGAAAGCTTTTATTTATTTATTTTAACTATGAAATTTTCATGAGACCAGAATATATAATTTCAAATCCTTCAATGCTGGCTTGCCCTCTCCTTTGCTACACGGATAGTTAAGTTCAAAATTACTATCGTGAAGGGAACTGAACTGACATAACTTTAAAGTGGGAATGTTTTCCAGAGAGATGGGAGAGATTTCTGGTTTTAGCAGATCCAACCCACTTGCACTGCTTTGCAATAGCAATAGCTCCCATGTGAAACAAATGAAATGCATTTACTTGGCTTCAATATAAACAACCTTTTAGGGAACAACTACTAATTTATTTTACCTTAATGCCAGACTCCATGAAACTCAATTTTTGGTACTATGATGTGTCTTATGCTATTCTTCTCCTTTATTATACCTACTGAGAACTGTGACTCACACAAGTGTATTTTTTTGTCCAAAATGTCTGAACTCCCTTTCATCCCCAATCTAAATCCTCAAAATGCTCATCAAGACTGAATACCTAGATATATATCAGAAAAATTTGCTGTAAAGAATTCAAAATTGGCAAATTATTATCTTTATCTGGCAGTTCACCTACTCCTTGTGCCTACTTTGCTTTCAACTGAAAGAATGCCAAGCTGATTTACAGGGTATGCCTCCTGCAGGTACAGCTCTGCTTTCTGAAAGAGGTGAAGAAGACTCGAGCAGTTTGTTGAGCACAATGTAATTTTTAAGACACTGTGTTTAAGCTGCTAGGACAACAAGACAATCTTTTGTAAATTACACTCCTGGCCCAGATCCACTCTTTGCTATCCTGTCCCACTCCCCCTGGTGTGACCAGCCGCACCTACAGATGTCCTAACAGCAATTTTCTGCACTGAGAGGCTTAAAAAGTCCAGTAGCATTCCAAGTAGAACGTCAGTGTTCAGGCTGTGCCACTCACACTCCATGACCATACTTACTGATTTTAGTGTTTGCAGCATATTTAGTTGGGATTTATGAAATATGTCTTTCCTTTAGATATCATTATGCATTTATTTGGGGAGGGTATTTCAGAAACATAAATATAAATGACACAGGTTTGTAATTAAAAAAAGTAATTTGATCCTTTTAAAGTCCTTTAAGGGAATTGAATTGAAATACTACAAACATGAATAAACAAACATAAAATAAAAATCTGCAAATTAAAAAAGCCTATTTCCACCAAATCGAAGCAATGGAACTTTTGGACTACTACGCTCACATAAAGGTATCTGGCCAACTAAGATGCCAACAATTTCAATTTCAAGCAAATAAAAACATCAGTGAAGAAAAAGTGTTAAAAGTAAACCACTGTATTCTTCAAAGTATGCTCTCCCTTGGGAACATATCCAACTTTTTTTTGTGTGGCTCAATTGAGCAATAAAGGTGTATCATAACACTTTACCTGAATTAAATATGATAACTTCTCTTGTAAGAACAAAAATCCAACAGATCACAAGACAGAAACAAATACTTTTGCTTATACCAGACCTATAATTTGAATACAATTAGCACATATTTAATATGCCAGAATCTTTTATATGGGTACTTCATTTGTGTAAGAAGGCACCAACAGCCTTTGTTCTATACGGGCATGCACATAAGCACACCAAACTGCAAATACACAGCACTCCTAAGAAAATGAAAACGGTAGATTAAAATTCTTGGCTTTGTAAAAATGACAGATGGGTATATTACCCAGGATCCTCTGTTACCCCAAAGACAAAACAGTTACTAGATAATGACAAATACTTTTACAAAGAGCTCAGTTTGGGGCTCTCAGGCTCCTGCACTGAGTACATTCAGACCATCCTGGCTGTCAGGCTCCCACCAGCTGTGGGGTGTCACATCTGTCCATTTTTGTGCTGTTGGTGCTCCCTGATTCTGTGGCTCAGCAAAGTGCTAAGGGATGTTAAGCTCCCAGCACCACAGACTGCTTCAGAAGCTCTCCCTTGTTGATGCTCAAACAGAACTACTGCCCCAGAGAGCCCATAAGAACTTCTGCCAGGTTTCCTGAGCACTTCTTCAAGTGATTACTATATGACACATACTTGCATCAAAAGTAAAGATTAAATTATTTCATTTCTAGACTCAAGGCAGAGATTTGCTCTCAGGTTTTATCCTGCTTCCTTTTCTGCCCTAACCAGGGCTGTCAGGATAGGTCTGCCTGACGACAACAACGGTGTTCTGAGAAGGCTCCAAACCTGAGGTGGGAATTGTCTTCTGCACCACATGACCAAAGCTGCTTCCCCCATGCCTGCCATGAGATTCTCAACTTGCACTGAGTAAATACACATCAAGGTCTCACCTTTTGGCTATACCAGCAGTTAACCAGTTCAACTAGCAGAGCACGAAGCAGAGCACAGGGTAAAAACTGCAGCTGAACCTGGAGTGTGAGCAGGCAGCTGCAAGACAACCACCATGGCCTCTCACCGGGACCTGGAGGCAGCTGTGACAGCCCATGGTGACAGAGCAGGGCAGGAGGTGACAGAGAACGGCATGACAACAGCACCATGGGGGGCCAGATGATGACAGCAGTGCTCTTTAAGGCTGGAATACCAGTGGTACCACACACAACTGTTAACAGCAGCATCTTTATTACCACCTTTGCTTTATTAATTAAGCAACTATGAGTGGACATGTCCAAAAAACACATCAATATCTTATTGTCCTTGATAATTAGCAGAGGCAACAGGACGCATACATAAGTGCTCAAAATTCACATCAAAAAGTATCTGAAGACTAAATTTATTCTGTTGCACTTACGAAAAGCAGAAATCTCAGCAAGGTCACTGCCATTTGCTAAGATTTTGTAAAGATAGGTAGGGATGGCAAACATCTGGAAAACATCTCATGGTTTAGGGGGATAAGGTCTCACCCTACTTTTCCCATTCCTTCTGGTAATAAAGGTCAAGTGTTACCAGAATCACTACAATTCATCTAGTCTTCTGCCACAATATTTGCAATTTAAAAAGATGCTGAATGAAGGCTAAATAGGTAAAAAAAAAAAGATTTCATAAAATGAAATCTTCCTTATATGCTAATAACAATCAGTCTGATTTGGGTGGAAAAGGAATATGACTGAGGTAGTATTAAGAAGTCCTGAGTTCCATAAACTGCTGAACATCCTGTCTTTTGAAAACTGCAGTCTTTCACGTGCTAAATGTCATGGGATATTAAGGCATTTTTGAGAACTTTTCATCTATGCCTACTTATTCCTGGGAAGCAATCGATTAACATTTAAAGATCGTGTGTGACCTCAGAACATTTCAATTGCTTTCCACAAATCTATTTGTTCATCACTAATATAGATCTATTTCGTACAAGTATCTAAGACTGGCCACATGCAATTACAACCTTAATATAATGAAAAAGCACACGAGGGCAAGGAGTATCACAGGATCAAGGATTTCACATATATTTGTAGCAAGATAATGACCCAACTGAGTCTAATACTCCTTTGCTTTCTTTTAATATTATACAATACTCAAACAAAGAATAGCCAGGCCTAATGGCCCATTAAATAGACAGTACTGAACAGCAATAATTTTTTTTTTGCAATTGATTTAACATCCTCAGTTTAGCTTAACTGGCTATGAATAAGATTATTTCCATTGCCAAGGATATTTAAAACATCACAAAGAATACGCAAATTTATTCTAAAATGCAGTAAACTATTAATATAGTATGTCCATTATATCAAAAAAATCTTCACACTTTACAGGAAATTAAAGGAACAAATACAGAAAAGTCATTTGTAAGAAAACGACAAAAAGTTCTGATTCACTTGCATCTAATGTCAAGGCCTTCCTCACTGTGACTCTCACTGCGACTATACTAGGAATTCCTACCCTAAATGAGCCTACAAACTTGATATAAAAAAACCCCAAAACAGCCACTTGAGGAAAAATAAAAAATCAACACCTTTACCAGTTTTACAACTATGACACTGCCAAATGCGAACCCTCCTTGCTTCTGTGCTCTGAGAAAAGCTGCCTGTATATGCTCTCAATCTTTCTCCTGTACATAACTTCTCATTTTCTGCACTCATTATTTAAGGACCTAGTGAATTTCAGTTATCTTAGAGGCCCACAGAAGCATGGCTATTTTTCTTCTGTACAATCTTGTTTTACTTTTGACTGATACATGATTGATGTTCCGCCTTTGTTGAAGGAAAGAAGGTTGTGCTGGCAGCCACAGCAGAAGGCACCACTGCAAACTCTTCCAAAATTACAGTCCTTTTATTTATTTTCTCAAAGAAATCTGCCAATGCAAATATGAGAGAGATGATCATGAATGATCAATTAAAAGGAAGTAGCTGAAAAGAAAAAGGTGTTCTGGAGAGAACCCATATGTAAACACAGGAAATGTAAGGGAGGCCTCCTTCTTGCATGGGATAAAGTTTCCAGTGACCCAAGAGATGTCTCCAAATCTAATTTCTTATTTTGTTTTGGATCTATTTCAGCAAGATGTTTTATCTTCCTGGAAAGATGAATGATTGTGTTTTGTTAAATATTCATTCTGAAGCAGCCATCTAATCCTGCCTCTGTTTTAAGCAACATGAAGGAAAACCACTGTTCTAGTCATATCATGCACAAATGCTCAAGATTTACTATAGTGTATCCAAATCTCTCCTGCAAAAACCCCAAGAAAATACCTATGTATTCCATGTGACCTATTTTTTCTTTCATAGTAATTAAATTTTAAAGACATGGGATCATCAGGTTAAGTAAAAGGTAAAATAAGACATTCTCATTACCCTACTACTTCCTAAAGTTTAAGACCAATGTTAAGATCACAACTACAGTGCCCTACTCACCTGGCTCTACGTTTTTCTTTTTTATTTTATTTCACTCTCTTTAACCTCCAAATAAATTACAAGTAAGATCCTAAAGTTCTGCCAATTTTACACCATTTCTAAAACATGCTTAGTAATTATGGAGGACATTTTTTTGATGCCTCAGTATGTTATTCACAAACCTAAAACCCAGATCAAATTAAAGACTTCAGAATCTCATTATCATATTAAAGACTCTCAGCTGCTATGACCACTACTGCTCAAAAAAAACCACAAAAAGGAAACTCTCATTTTGTATTTTTAATTAAAACCTTCAGAAGACACAGTCTCGTGGCCAGATATACTGCATGAGTGAGGCACTCTCCAATAGGGCCACACCCCCTTTTGCTAAATATTTTAAAACTGGAGCTGTTTCTTCAGCCCCCCTTCGCTGCATCTTTGCAAACATATGATCTATGAATGCAGTCCCTGCTGCAGGCAATAGTGTCAGTTCCAAATACGTCATGCTCTGCTGCCTCTTGATTTTCTGTTTCAGAATCAACCCAGGGCAAGCCTCTTTTATAATAGGCCTAATTAACACGCTGTGTTCTGCTCTGCTTTGATAGAAAAAGAGATTGCCCACAGTTCAAAATCAGATCTCTAAGAAAACATTAGCCTTTGGGTAAAAATAAAACAAAAGCTTTCCAAATATTGTCATCCTGTAATAATTTAATTAGCTTGACTTTATCTTCACTTTTTAAAAATAGGAATAACACCAGCATTTTCACAGTACTGTTTTCAGTATTAGGGAAAATGACATCAGGAGGGAATAGTCCCTTAAATAATGAAGCAGGAGAAGGGGGTTAAGCACCCTTACAGGTCATGAGTCACAAAGGCCATGTCAGAGCAGTAAAACAATACAAGAAGGGTAGGCCTGTGAATTTAATGGGTACAGTGTCATGCTCCAAATTATTACTGTTATTGTTCAGGTACAGCTTGAAAATTTTGTTCTTCTGATGTCAGCACTGAGCCCATCAGCAGTCAAAAAAATCAGATCAAATGATAAAAAAGCTGAAGACATATTAGAAATTAAGTATTGAGGCTGCATTCAATCATTAGTATCACTTCAACACATGTGCATTTCCCTCTTTTATCAAAGAGATAGGACAGACCTGGAAAAGAGAGAGAAGCATGACTAAACAATGCAAGATACAGAATGAGTTGCTGCACTATCTAAAATGAAATAAAGACATTGCAGCCTCAGTGACTAATGAAGGGTATCATAAAGACATTGCTTTTGAATTATCAGCGGCAAAAAAAGTGAGTAGAATTGGACTGATCAATACATGCAAAGGAATGGGCACACCATTAGAAGAAACAGTGCCATTTGTACAGGAACATACACTACACAATATATCACTTTTAAGGTTTGGAAAAGCTTAGCACTGAATGTCAGGGTAGTAAATATTATCACAGGTTCAAAAGTAATTGGGTAAATTGGTGTAAGAACAAGCCATCAAGGGCTAATAAATGAGGGGACACCACCCTTGGCAACAGACTAGCACTACCAAAGCAGCATCTGCATGTCAGCCCCTGTTACTGTCCAGTACCAGTGATGAAGCAGCAAGCTAACAACCTTGGTCTGCCTTGGCAGTGTGAACTGTGTGTTCAAGGAAACTTGGAAAAAAAAAGTTAAACTGCAACAAGAAAGGAAAACTGTGCTCAACTACACAAGCAAAATGCATAGCACAGGGAAGTCACTCATCTGTAGTGTAATGTGGCTCAAAACTACTGCCCTTAACCATTTCTGGCTTGTTTATTTCTTAAAGAGTATTTGATTTTGCTGAAATTGAGTATTTTCAAGTTCTGTTTACAAGTCAAACAACACTTTTCACTCATGTCTCCATGAATCCAGAAAAAACCCTTTGCCAGAAAAAGTGCAAGGCATTATTTTATTAGGCCAATGTGTACAGTTGAATAAACAAGACACAATTTCCTGCATTTGAAAGGACGGGAAAAAGAAACCCAAACAGTACAAAAGACATGAAAACCAAACTGAGCTTTTAAAGCATAAGTGACTACTAAAACCATGCGTGATCCCCAGTTTTGGAGATATTACTATTTAATGCCACACTCCAGTCCCTCATAATTGAATCCACTAGGGATCACTCTGCCATGAAACAGAGCTCCAAATAAACCTGAAAAGGTGGTCAGGTAATGGAGAGATTCTTCTTGAAGGCTACAGAGCAATCTTATATGGGGGTTGGGAATACATCATCAAACAAGAATAATTAATGATATCTAAAAATGCAAAACTGTATTCATTGGTTTTATTTGATTGAAAAAATTGCCCAGTGTAGAAAGGCATCAGTGTAGAAAGGCTGCAAGCAAAGTACTGAAGTAAGTACATATTGCCATGGGATCCAACTCCACTGAAACTTTTAATAATCTCTCCTCTGAAAGAAAGGTGGATTTACCCATTACCTGTTCTTAAAACCAACAAAATATGAAAGAACTCAATTAAAGCATAAAGCTCTAACCAAATCATGCTTGCATGAAAATCTAGAAAACAAGCGTAAGGAAGCATTAATGCTGCAGGAACATTCTATATTATCAAATAAAGAAAGAATAATATAGAGTAAGGCATAAATATTATGAAAAATAATTTAAAAAATATATAAAAATGTGAAGAAAGACACATATAAAGAAAGGAATTCAGAATCTGCACAAGAAGTTGTTTGCCTGGTCAAGGGATGAAAAAAACCTTATTATTAATACAACCCTTTACTATGGCATTTAGTAAGATAGAAAGGACCAATGATTTCTATTTGAGGTCGATGTACTGAAATAAATCTAATAATAAAGGTAAGCTAGAAGTGTCAAATTAATCTTCCACTTAGGAAAATAAGAAAATATTTTCTGTGGAGAAAAATACAAGGTTTAAATATCATGCAGACCAACCTTTTCTTAAAAAAGTAAAAATAAATTAAAAATAAGTAAGAAGGTGGAAGCTTGCCTATCATCTCGTGTTAAGTGTCTTAAGCATGCAGCACTACACAGAGAAGAAAGGAAAGGTATCACTATCCTTAGAACATGGATCAGGGTTTTTATAAAAGTTAATCTGGCTTGCATCATCCCTGCAAGGGAGGAGGGAATAGTGATTTCACTATCTTTGGCAGAGGAGTGGGCAAGCAGCCACCTTGAAATGGTCCTAGTCTGAGTGTTACCTCTTCCAGGCCATAAAACAGTCACTAGTATTTTAGAATAAGATTGAAAATAAGATGGAAATCTGCCATTTCATTGCACATGCTGCAGAAATAGATGCAGAAATTCAAAATTAGATAATGAAGTTGTGGAGTGTTTTTAAACCATTACTTCAGCAGATGGAAAAAGGCCAAGACTTGGGTCTTCTGCTCTGTCAGCAGAGGACACCAACCCTGTTACTGGAATGAAAGGATGTCGACTCCTGTGCTTTATTTTTTCTGTATGTGTGAGCACACCTACAAGATCACGTCCTCAGGGGACAGAAAGGAGATTATTTAAGCATCTCTTTCTGCATTAAATATCTAATTATTTCGCTTGGCCAAGATGGCAGAGCGCCTGTGCATATGCAAAACAGAACTTTTATCACTCCAGTGTATTTTTCAGAGAATAGCTGATTGTTTAAATACAAAAATGGGCTTTTAGTAAACACATGAAGGGCAGGCTGAAAAGAAAAATTAAAAGCTGAACAGCCTCCTTGAGTCTGAATTAAATGAAGGGTAACCCTTTGTATACTCCATATTCAAAGTGCCTTAGAGAGCAAATAGCTCTTATCAATCAATTTAATAATATGATAGGAAGAATCATGTCTAAGACTTGTGGAATAGGAGAATTTACACCTTCCATACAACCTCATGCAAGCTCCTCCACCACTTATTAAAATACATCATCCCCCATTATGTTACAGCAGAACAACAAAAAATAACTCAAAACAAAATACAATATTCTTTTTTTAATGAGACGCATTATCTTGATGTCCTCTAGAGATGACAAGAAGATACAAATCTCATCATAAAAAACTATAGTTTATAAAAAACTTAAAACTATATATATATATAAAAATATGTATAAACTATTTAACTTTTAGTTATATACTCTATGGAGTAATTTACCATAGACTCCTTCCTTCAACCACAGAGATCCATTTCCTTGGATTTGTAGTCAGGACTAAGAATGGACTCAAAATACAGTGAGAAAGGAAATACTATGAATGGGAAGTGTCAGCATAACAATACGGGAAATGCCAGATACATTTACAATATTTTATTTTCAAAACTGGGAGAGGAAAAAAGAACACAAAAGAAATAAATGACAAATGAGGTTGTAACTGCCCAGAAAATGAAAACCTATCACTTGACTAAATAAGACTTTCAACTACTGAAAATGAAAGCCAGCCCTCACCTCAGTAAGTTCTTCAAATGCACATTGAGCTACACACCCCAACTGACAAAACTCTTCCCTGAAAGTACAGTGAACTTGCTCTTAGGAAAAGCAAAGCAAAAATGTCTAAGACAAACCCTGGCAATCTGCTCCCACATGAACAGAAAGGGATTGTTAGTTTCTTTAGTCAGGAAATTTTTAGCAGGTTATCTAACTGTGCTGCCACTACTTGAGAAAGCCATTAATATGGAGAAACAAAAAATTGAGTATGTATTACAGTTCTTTCAGAGGTCTCATGTGTACCGTAAAAATTTGTGTCCTGTTAGTGGTCACTGTATCATACCAGGAAGGCACAAGAGTTAAAAAAAAAAGGGAAAGAAGCACATTGGAGATTTCTGCTGTATAATATGGAACTGTAGGACATGTAGTGTGGTGTCACAGTCTCCTCTGAAGTCACATTCTCTTTTCAAAAAAGACTGAGTCTGTTGGTAATGAGGCATCATTTTTACAATTAATTCTTAATGCCTCTAGTAAAATCTGTGAATGTTTGTAGCATGTGGCACTGCAGAGCAATCTGTATCAGACATCCAGCACTCATATTCCCAACCATAACCAAGTCTAAATGAAACCACTTGAGATGTGCTGTCTGACTAAAGTAAAAGAAGAAAAAATGGTAGGACTGGCAATATTTATACTGGAAATTTTGGAAGATGCAGTGTGGTATCTCCAATTTTAAAGGGCTGGTTGAATGCCTTTATCACTCACCCTCAGAGTAGAAGCCAATCCAGTACTTACAGACTCCCAGTCTTGTCCTATGAGCAGGGATAGAGCCACCAATGTTGGCTTCCAACTGATGAAGGGAACTCCTGGGTGAAATGCTGGCAGGCCTTAACAATGAGATAAATGGTCCAAGAAAGCCTAAGGATAGGATGCTCAACACTAAACTTTACTGCCTCGTGCTTTGAAAAGTCAGGGCAGTGGCCTGCACTGTTTTCCCAAAATTAAACTGCCATCACAAGATGGTGACAGTCTATTGGCAGAGGGAATTTCACTGAACACTCATGGCCAAACCCAAACACTTGAAGACAACCAACTAGACCTTTTATTTCTCAAGTGAACACCAGCTGCATCTCACGTATGATTTGTTAGCTTCTATACATCCTTGTATCAGGGATCAGCATCTAACTGTATTTCTCCTGAAAGCTTATTAAGAAAGATAACTCATCTGTGGGAGGCAGGGAGGCAAACGCCATAGTTTAGCTTCCTTTTACGTAAGACATACTACACAGTGAAGTGCAAGGCACGAAGGTCTGTCAAAAAAGTATATCTCTGCTTAGTACCAGAAGAGTTATGTCTGAGTGGATCCAAGGGGAATAGTAAAAAATAACAGGTCCTTGGCAGGCAAATATAGATACATAAGCAGTCTGTTGCTCAAGCTTTCAAGACAGTCATATTATCCTGTAACCACAAAGGTCCAGAAATTCACAGTGGTCCCAGATGAGGAAGAAATCTTGTTTACTTAGGTTTTCAGGACTGTCCTGTAAAGCACCTTCAGAAGCTTAGTCATCAGTTGGAAAAACTTCTGTTATTTAAGGCTCATAAAACACAAACTGACAGACAAAAATCCCACCCGACTCTGGATCCCAGAGTAAAATACTCTATCATTTAGGCAGCAGGACAAAAAATATGTGGGTGAGAGGCAGAAGGAAGAACAATGTGGGATGTGAGAAGCCCCACTGAAAGCTCATCTTTACCATTCCTATTTCTCACCTGGTATTTCTTGAGTATATTAACCACGAAAATCCCTTCCTTCTGGAAAATTTAACAGGCACTTTAATTCACTATGATCAAGTGAGTGGGGCCACTTGAGAGGTCACAAGCTAGTCTGAGGTATGCTCTGTACATACCACTGCAAAATATACCACCAGCTGTATAAATCAATGAAGATCTGCCAGTTCATGAATTTATGTTTAAAAGCCATATAAAACAATGTGCAGCATAGAAACAGATAAAAATTGAAGCAAAGATCCAGTCTCTCAGCGAACTTTGCCAAATACCAATTTGTTGAAAAAAAAATACCTCCGATTACCTCTTTGTAGCAAGCTTCAATCTTGAAAAGACTAAGTGTTTTATCTGTCATGCAATCCAGTATCCAATTACAAACCAAAACTAAGCTGCTTCATTCCTGGTAACAGCTAGGTTTTTAATTTTCAAAGGTTTCAATGCCATGACGTTTCAATACATAATTACTCCTTAGAAATTAGAACAAATTTCTGCAACACAGTTGAGTTGAAAGTACAAATTTATAATTTTTTCTTTTATAAATATTTTATATTATTAATCAGTCAAACAGAAAATCAGTTTTGACATTTAAAAAAATTCTGTTATAGTTCTAAACCAGTTTTCTAGTATCTACTAGAAAACAGTCTGCTGCTTTAAATGCTTTGAAAATACAAGCATATATTTATATTCTTTTGCAATAGGAAATAAGAGATTTCGTAGGCTAATATTTTCTTCCTCTTATTAAAAAACTATTTTCAAATAAAGATGACAAAACAGAGGAAAGAAACATAACAAAAGATGCTGGAATTGCAGTAGCATCTAGGTTTGTTCTGTTTTTCAAGATCAGTCATCTGAAAACTCAGACAGAAAAGATGAGTTCTTTCTCAGATGATAAGATGCTTTAAGGACTTCAGAGAAAGAAGAAGTTGGTGTACTACTGCAGTTCCCTGAGAGCCACCCTCCTGGACTACAATCGGTTCTCACTACATCCGCTTCCCCTGTGCTTGCCCAGTAAGGACTCAATATTCACTTACTGGACTCCTCTAACACAACAAAATTTATGAAGATGAGAACTCAAAAACTGATACTTGGAAGCCCTAATACTTCTACAGAAGCATGAAGCCTACACTCAAACCAGTGTGAAGGAAGAGTCCTAACAACCTGCTGTCTTTCATTAAAAAACCTCTCTCGAGCTGCAGAGAACAGCACTGAATCTGAACTGAAGCATACTAAACGTTACTAACCACTTTACATAAAGGAACAATACCCATACAAGAGATTCTCTTTGATGTAAGAAAAATGAAGATTGCCCAGTGTCGGAAGGTCACCACACACAGCTGGGGCTGAAATCCTCACCTCTATCTCAGGAACATTCATCAGACACCAACTTCTGAATTGTTTCAGTACATGAAGGTAGTGATTTAAATACTTCTCTCCGAACACATCACATTACGTCTTCCAAAGGCTTTTTCTAAAATTTTACTCAAAAGAGTATTGTCCAACTTAGCACTTTTCCTTACAAAATAGCAGTGTCCATTCTGATCACAGGAATTGAGCTTGACCAGTACCAAGCTGGTGTTGAAAGGGGTGTGGCAGAAGAACTGGTACTATCTCACATCCATTTAACTGACTTCTTAACGCAGAACCACTTCAGAGTAAGTGGCAGAGACAGCAACAAGAAAATTTTTGCTAAGCGAAAACTGACAGGTGGGAACTGACTAGAGAAACTTCTGCAGTTAGTTATGAGTGAATTCTGAATTTTTCCAAGGATACTTTGGGTGAGCAACTAAGTTACAAAATCAGGAAAACCCCTAGACAACAGCCAAAAGGCAGTGAAGTTCCTCAATCAGAAGGAAAACATGATGTAGCATATAGCTGAAATGTCAAAATCATCAAGTCAATCCTGAGCTGAAATACATAGAAGAGCCATGAAAGAGAATAGTAAGAAAGCTAAAAATAACTTGTGTTGCTTCCGATGAAGGACCTGAGTCCTTCCTCTTTTTTCACCAGAAGAGTAAAAATATACTTTGAAACCTGGCCATGCCTATCACTGCTGACTCAAGGGCATCACACATCAATCTGTATCATAAAAAATAGGCTAACAGCTCCCACAAAGGAAACAGTATCTGTGTTATCAGGAGAGAGTAAAAAAAAAGAAATAAAGAAAAAACTAAAGGAGAAGGAATGTGGCTATCCACTTCTTGCTTATGCTAAGCCAGCCAGTTCATCTTAATTTGTGCATACTATTGCATCTCCCAAGAGACACAGCTTTGCTCTATTGTTCTGCAATTTAACTGAAAAACCGTCAGACCTCATAAAGGGAAGTTTTTGGAGGTTGTTCGAGAAGAAAACTAGAATGCATCACCTACAGGATTCATGTGCTACCTCATTTCAAGTAATTTCCTGCATTGTGGGGAAAATTCAGAGCAACTACAAGAGAAAACAGTCTTCGTGGACAACTGTTCTTTTGGATTTTGTTACAGCATTTTAATCAAAATAGACTTTTAAGTCTAGACACTGACTCAAAACATCTATTTTAATGAAAAAATACAGCACAGAATAATTTTAGTGTACACAAAAATCAAAATTATAATAATTCATAAAAATACATAAGGAAAAATAAAACATACACTTAAGAGAACTTGCTCTTTGCAATTTTGATGCTCTGGGTGTACCACATTACTCGTAGCAGTAGTGTATAGCAGGATAATGATTGTCACTGTAATCAAGACTGTAAATCGTTGAATTTATATCACTGAGTTTTTATAAGATAGCTTGGCAACTTCCCCTGAAGTATGAATATCTTTAAAATATGACATACATTTGTATTGCCCAAGGTCTATTCCCATGCAATAGAAGCCTTCAGTGGTAATGAATAGAGTGACCTCTAATCAACCAAATTTGTCCTGCTCTCAGAATACCACATTAATCAGTTACTGAGGAGCTGCCAAAGTCTTACTAAGTGCTTGAAAGATCTTCCTAGATGGAAGTAACAGAATTAAATGTAGTATGTTTTTGGATACCAGTGTCCAAACTCCAAATACTATATAACCATGAAATGTTCACCGCAAAACAGGTAGGTTTATTACTGGCATTTATAAAATGTACTTCCAGGCTCTTAATGTTATTTTACACAAAATGTAAAGTATCTCTCCATCTTTCCAAATGTCACCAAGTATTATGGATAAATCAAGGCCTTTTCAAATCAACCTATATTACTCACTTCACTCATGTGAGAAATCTTGCATGAAATTTTCTCTTCACACTGGAGATGCATTGTAGCTACAAGGAAATTATTTGTAAATGCCAGCTTCCACCCAACATGGATGATTTCCTTGAGTTTCCTATAACTGACAAATGTTAAGTCTGACAACCTTTATTTGTTTCTTCCCAAACAGCAACTCTTTGCCACCACTGACAGCTTAAGCAGCTACTTCCCCATCGTTCTTACTGTGTTGTGCTAGAGATTTATTTTTGGCTGGGCCTGTTTCCCAAACCCATTCACGGCATGTCCACGCAGCCACGCATATCGATGCAAGGGCAGGACGTGAGAGAGAAACGTCGCCAGACCACGGCAAACGCTGCTTCTGAATCACGGTGTGCAGGAGGCATCTCTGCCCCTCACCTGCGTGCAAAGGGAGCACAGACACTGCCAGGTGCATCACAATTATAAAAGCAGCAGACCACTACGAGACCTCAGCCACGGCAATAATGACGCCAAGAAATGTTTCGGGATTTTTTTGCTGCTCTCTGTGGGTACATCATAATTAGCTGGTTATTTGCAGTGGAGCTGCAAATGTATCATTAATCTTTAAATAAGATATGCACGTTGCACAATTTCCCCCTTTCACAACGAAAGGGTTTGATTTTGAATGTGTGAGGGTTAATACAGGACGGTGGCTTGAAAATTCTATTATTGCTAGGTGCTCTCAGCAATGTGAATGGTCAGAATACACAGGTGAAAATTCCCCCATCTTTGCATCTCTAAATGGATCTAAATGAATACAGAAATATATTCAAGATACATAGACACAAAACAATTCCAAGAACAACTGAAGATGCAGCAGCCTTTTCAGATCAAGGGAAGAGCTTGAAAGGAAAGACCATATATACATATTAGAATATATATTTAAGGAAGGTATGATGGAGAGATTTAACCTAATGAGTTAATTCTTCTAGAGTCAAACAATTCACTTGAGGCAACATAACTTTTGGGATAAAGGGCAAATAATGTACAAGTACCATAAAATTCACAATACTTCAAACATGGTATTTACCATTAAAATAATGCACGTGCAAAACACGCAGTTTTGTCTATTACTAAGAAACAAACAAATGTACTTAGACACCTTGGAAAAATAATGTGAAAAAATGCAATGTAATTAAGTTGAAAACGGAAGAACTTAAAATAATGACTTTACAGTCTTCTGCTTTCTCTATAAAAGATTATTCAACACTGAATTTCAAACAGTGCCTTGTAATTCCTAAAATATGCTGTTCTGGAAAATTATTAAGGCTTCCCATTGTTTGAACTCAATCTAATTAATTGTATTTTGATTTTTCGTACACATATACAGAAGTACATTTCTGTACACTTGAATTCTGAATTGCTTGACATTGCAAGTATTTTTTACAAAATGAGTTTTCCGATATATTTAAAATCGGTTGCATTCACAGTAAGAAGCTATGCTACACCAACGAAAACACATTGCATTGGTAGCCTTCATAGATCAAAGTGACTGAATAAAATTATTTGAAATACAACTCATTCCAGAGGTTATTAAAATTATGTGCTTTTTTTTAATCTGAAGAGACTGGGAGGAGAAGACTTTGCAGAATTCTCCCCCCTTTCCAATTGGGCAAGAAAAAATTGCCTCTCTGATTTAAGCACAAAAAAAATTGTGTTTTTGCTTCCTGTGAAATCAGAACAGGATTATTTTAAATTTTTTTTTATTAATTACGTGGTAACCTGCATTCTTTGGGTGGTGAATAAAAGAGGAAAAGCATTTATTTCCCATAGAAACAATTGCCTGTCAAACAAAGCATAAAAAGACAAAAGGCAGAAACACTGTTTCAGCTTGAATGCCTTAATGTCACCATTTGTCATGCAGCACTTCCTCAGAAAACCCCGAAGTACAGTTAACTCTGCTCTTCTTTACACCACACACTTTCTCCGTTGGTACAGGATTAAAATGTGCCTGGCCTGACGATGAAACAGCAGAGCCATCGCTGGATCTGGATAACATTGTTATGCAACTCCCTGTCTGCAAGGGTGGCTTGTAGCTCCTTCTTTATTCAGCAAGTGCCAAGTGCATGTTTAATCAATGTCACAGCTCACCACAGTGTGCAACTAAGCCACTGTCATTCCTCTCTTCAGATTTGCCTGGCTGAGTTATGCAATGCTCTGAAGAATACCTTGGAATTCTTTCCAGAGGCTCTGAATGCAGGTGTGTGACAGCGTTCACACTACTGCCAGCAAAGCAGACCTCTTTTCATCCTTTTTCAGGCTGGACTAAAATTACATAGTGTGACTGCACGTAGTCCGCTGCATTTGGAATTACAGCATGCCAATGTAAGAAAGCCTCTTCAGATGGCTGCCACAAAGAGTAAATCAAAGACTGGATGTTTCTGAAGTCTTAATAAATAAGTATAACTGAACAAAACCAGGAGCTGTTTGGATTTTTTTTTAAGACAGAACAGCATGCATTTCATTGCTCTGCATCATCTAAGGAAAAGAAGCCTCAATTTTAATGATAATTAGTCAACAGTGAGGATCATTATGAGAAAGAGCTTTACTGTTTTTTCGACTACACTTGCTTTAGTGGATTACTGAGAAAGAACAACAGTCATTTGGAAGATTCTGCAACATTGTTATCCTCACCGATAAACTTCTTCATCAAGAAACCGTTTGTGCTCCTATCTGGTCTGTCTGAGAGAGGAGAGCAGCCCCTTCATGAAGATAAAAGCCTGGCTTGCCACTGAATCGACGAGTAAGAAGCATGTCTGATGACATTTTATTCCTGATGCAATGTAGGGTAAGAAATACCTTTTTTTTTTAACCTTTCTGTAAGATATGCTCTGAGCTGATGACATTAATTAGACTCACAGCAGAAATATGTTAATCTCTAATGATTAAAGCCGTTTGCCAGGAGAGAAAGATGCTATTGCACTATAAAATGTGATTGTATGTCTTCAGTAAATTGGAGTGATCTGAACTAGCAGAAATCCCCATCAAATTTCTAAACAGTAAAGCTAAAACAGCATAGCAGATTACATACAAGATCAACATCTCAGTCACCAATGAGCATAATTTTACAGAGAATATGTTTCTAGAGGATATTTGACTGTAAATTAAGAGTACAAGAGCAGCTAAGTAATAGAAACAACCTGTCAACTTCATTTTTGCAAGCAAAAAAAGATAACAAATAATATATGCATCTGTAAATGTCTACTCAAATTCTTATATAGCACAGAATGTTGCTACTATAAAAGCATTACCATCCGGTGGCATACTGCAATAATCAGCATATATAACAACCACCTTTATATTTGAAGAGACAGACATTTTCTGTTAAATGTTTACTGTTGCATGGATGTCCAAAAGCTGATCTATTAAACTGATCTATTAAGCTGATCCTACGAAAAAGGATAAGATCTCAATTGCAATTGCCTGCTTGGGGCTCACTGGTGAAAAACAACTGTGATACTGTATTAAGGAGGCAAATTTTCCACGTTTGAAAACAGCAGGCATGAATATTTTCAACTGTTTCTGTAGTGTGGCAGTTAAATATTTAAGAAAAGCTGAAAATGCACATAACCTCCCCAGGCATTTTAGAGTATTTGACAACACTCACATACCTGCTTTCACCAGTTTCATCTTTTATAAGGAAACAAATTAGATGGCTAAAGATAAATTTTAAATGTCTTTTATAATAAAGCATATTAATTGGTTTGAAGCACCAAGCTATTTTTCACTCCTATCAATCTGTACCTACAGAATATTTATTTTTCACATGGACATGCTCATACAAAAAGAAAAAAAGACGAACACAAGTCAATAAACACAGCACTAAGAAACATTGTAAGAAGAACTACAGAATTGTTTTAAAAATGATCAAAGCGTGCATGTTTGTCAGACCAGATTTACCATTTGCTTTCTTTTTTCTAGCTAGCTGCCAGAATACTGGTGAAGGTATTTGCAGGAAAAATGGGGACCTCTGCTATCACAACACTGGAAGATGTAAAAAGGCAAGAGGAGAAAGAGGAAAAAGAAGAATCTATTTTAGCACTGCTTGGGATTATTGGAACTGTGCTCAATTTATTTGTTATAGTTTTCGTGTACATCTACACTACACTTTGATGACATTTTTGACTATCAATTGTACAGCACAAAGTGCAAAGACCTGCAATGGTAAGAATGATTTCTAAATTTAAAGCAAAAACCCCACCACTCTTTGAAAAGAGTATCAGAAGCATTCCAGAGTGAAGTGTCTGGCTAAGGGTGCTGCATCAATGACTGCAAAGTGCACCCATGAGCCCAGCTAGGGTGCTAAATTATGTAAATGAAGGAAGACAATATACAACTTCTCATTGGTAACAGATGAAATCCGAATAGCAGGATCAGAGATGGCACTGTTTTATTGCCAGTAAACAAGCAAGACAGAAACGTAGGCAAACACTGAAAATAATCAGAACACAGAAGGAGATAAACTAAATATATAAGCAACTATAAGCAAGTCTCATGCTTTCTATAGTTTTGTGCAATATGTCTCTTCATAGCTGAGACCAGAAAACAGAAACAAGGGTTCTTTATTTTTAGGCCACCATAATTTAGGCTTATAACTTACACTAATGCATAATAAGTGTGGAAACAGGAACACTGTTATACTAGAGGTTGTAATATTATAAATAAAATTTTAACTATTGACTATATTCTGCAGCATTTTTGTTAGTCTTGTGGAAAGCTGAAAAAGGTTAGATTTTCTTGCCTTTACAAAATCTGTATTTGAAATCATCATGCTATACTGACAATGTGCTTTTCTAATTAAAAATACTTTAAAGTGGTGTGAAAAAATAAAAAATAATTTTAGTACTTCTTGTAAGACATATTAATAATTCCAATGACACACTACTGCATATTCTCTAAATGAAAAAAATCTTAGATTACATTTTCTATATCATCATTTTTAGAATGCGTTTAAGAGAAGCCAAATACAATTCTCATGTTTTCACCCTGATGCTTATTTTCAAGTAAAACATATCATGCAAGGATTCACAGTGTTACATGGAAAACACGTTTAACCTTTGTCCAGAAGACTGTACTCTCCCTTTCTGGACTAGGTCCTGAAGACATTTTCCCTTTTTCCACTGTCTATGACTGAGGCCCAGAATTGCAACTCTTAATCATACTTCATGGAACATACAATTTGGCTACTGACATTAGTGAAACTATATCCACATTTTAAATTAAATCTACGTATGCCTTTAAACTAGATCCAAAGCTGCAGATGGTCTGAGACCATAGAAGTTTTTCTACACTTGAATGTATCTCACATGTACCTTATAATGAAAATTACTTTTGAGATCTTAGGACTAAAAAAATCATTAAATAAATAACATGAAAAAAAGTAAAAAGAAACTGATTTTAATAAATACTTTTCTTACTATTACATGTGCCACAGAGGAACAACAGAGCAACTGCATTTCTGAAAATCAGCTCTATTTCTTCTAGGCTATAAAACTACATCCAGTCCCTCCATAAAATGACATGTGAAGAAATACATCCCTTATATAGGTGATAGCTTATGACTGTATAGAATTTGGTAACTGCTAAAGCAACTGAGCCTTTGGAAGTCACTTTGAAACCAGTACATGCATAGAGTAAGTTCAAGGATCTAGAACAGAACGAATTTGGCAATGATATTTCAGTCAGTTGCAGAAATGCACTGTAACACTGATTTATGGACAAATGAGGTGAAAGATGGTATATTCTGGTTTTGCAACTCTGAGTCAATACTGGCTCCACTAGAAGAAATGACAGACCCGAGACTGCACTGGATGGAAGCACATGCAGGCAAGAAAATTTATTTACTAGCCACAGTCTTCAGCAAGTCTCTATTAAATGTATATTTGTGTTCAGTATATGAAGCACCAAAGCATTCTGTAAATCTAAGCTACATTCTAGAGCAATTATGCAGGTTACTAATGTTTATTTAAGACTACAGAACAGATATTACCATTATTAATTTTTTCAATGTACTTCTTATATCTACGTACTTACGGATATTACTGCATTTAATCTCATAACACAAGGATATTTGAGATGGGTCTCTAAAATGAAAGATTACAAGAACCTGAAAAGTGAAATTCAGGTAGAAATTACTGCTGTTTATTTTGATCCTGAAGTTATTTAAAATTTGTCAATTCTGTGAAATAAATAAACAGTTTTATTTCATATCATTTCAGTGCATAGCTCTCTTCTCGAAACCATAATTCTACTAGTACATCAGCATTACAGTGAAGTGCAGCACCTTTTTTTTGTAAGATCTTCAACAGCAAAACAGTCAAAAACCAATCTCAAAATTATAACTAAATGTGGCAAAGGGTCAGCATGATTCTTTTACCAATGAATGAGTTCATTAACATTAATGAAGGCTAGGAGAACTTTTAATTTCAGTAATTATATGCTGTCTATCTAAACTGCCACTGTACTTGTAATTTCATTTATAACAAAGGCTTTGACCCTTAGAGGGAAGTCACAGGGTAACATAATCACTAGATTGCCACAGCATACAAGTTACATTTTGCTTTAAAGCAGCAGTCTAACATTCTCTCCTAACAGGCAATACCTGTGGTCTATACTCAGGCAGACTCAAGTCTAACTTTACTTAAATGAGCTCTAAAACAGCTTTGGGACTTAAAAGTTTAATCCAATAAATGCTTAAGAATTTCACCAACAAAAAATATCTTAATAGCACCTACCTCTCATTATACATAGGAAAAAGTCAATAGTCTAGGGAAAAGCAGAGTTGCACGATGATTCAACATTTACACTGCAGCAGTACTGTCATACCTCCAGCAATGGATGAATAAAGAGCTCAGTTTGCTTGCCCCAGAGTACTCAACATACTCAGTTCAGTGGGACTGGACCACTTGGCAGAAAGTAAAACAACAGCATATAATGCCTTGAGAATAAGTGTGATTTCTAGAAAATAAATACTCTCTCTTCAGCAGACCAACTAGTGTAGTTCATGGTCTGAGGCCTGAACGGTATGACTTTAATGGACTCAACTAACAAAGGTACATCAAAAGAGGCAGAAAGAAGAATGCAGCACATTCACATTCAACAGATTTGTCCACAGTACTTACTAAATAAAGTTCTCAATGAGATATTTGGCAGCAGGATAAAGCAGCGCAACATTAATGAATCCACAAGTCCATGATGTGGTAGTACTTGGTAAACTACCAAAGGTGCGCTGGAAGCAAATACTGGACTCTCATCAAGTGGAACACGCTGGTCAGTAAAGATAATCCTTTTAGCAAAGCTGTCCCACAGAAATGCTTCATATCTCTTCTCAGCAGCCAAGCCCAGGGAAGACTAAGCTCAAGTAACACTACAAGCTATGCTGACCACATCACATGGCGTCTTTGCCCACCAAAGAAGGAAAGGTGCCTAAAAAAGGAGTATGCAAGAAAACCCCAGCTAAAATTACAGTACCATCTGCTTCCTGTAAGTCTGGAAATTCAAACAAGGAGAAGTCAAACAGAATTCTGCAATTTGCTATGAGGTCTTTTTCCAAGGAAAAGGTGATAACAAAACCTCTCTCAATATTTGACTTTAAACAAGACTAAGTAATCTCAGGATTTGCTAGATACTAGTTCAAGGACAAACCAGTAAAAAACTGTATTTTTTACCATGAAGAGACTACCTAATATTGTAGTATTGACAAATCCCAATTTCACTCGGCTTCTTACTGTTCAAGGCTATTAAAAAATAGTACCTGTCCTAAAAGTCACTTAACTGTCCTTCTGTTTCATGATTCCTTTCCACTGCCTTGTCTCTATAAATCTTGTTAGCTACAAAGACTATTATAAATACCGCTTTCTTCTCTCCCACTTGCAAATAGAAAGCTTGCATTAGTTCCATAAACTCATCAGTCAAATAACTCTTGCTTGTATTAACAAAATCTAGACCTTCAAGATAGTCATGTATGGTCAGACATTTGCTGGGAGCCGCTGGTACAGTGCAAATTTTATTGCTGTGCACTTTGTTCAAGAAGAGAAGTGTTCACATATTTGGAAGAGTTCCTACAGCAGTAATTCTTTCAAATGAAATGTGCTGAACACAAGACAATAGTGAAAAGATTTTCCATGACAGCTTTTGGTGTGAAATGTACATATATGCGTGGTAATGAATACGTGCTAGATGTTCCATGATACAGAAGTTAAAAACTACGTCAATATTTACAAATGTGAGTTACATACAACATGAGTCTTAGGAATAAACACAGGTATAATAAAAAAATCTCACTGTGTTGCAAAAATAAACTTTTTTCATTTGCAGAATGAAAGATAACAAAAGCCACAGCAATGCCATAACAAGACATGAAACAAACACCAAAAAAATGATCAAGAAATGGTGAGGATTACAGCAGCTATTGCCCCTTGTGACAAGAGCTATCTTGCATACTAAGGAAAGTTCTTCAAAGACAGATAAACCTTCCTTCTCTACAAGAAAAATGCAATTATAGAAATTAATTAAAGTGGTCAGTTCACAGTTTTCAAGGACTTCACAATCACCTCACTTTGATGCAGATGGAGCTGCTGAACGTATCAGAGCAATCTGGTTTGTACTGATCTGGTTCAAGGTGAGGTTTCTAAAAGATTAAATGTTATGTGAGTACTGCTTGTCTGATCAATATTCCTTTTATCTAGAACTATATAGATAACAATCTTGTCCATGTATGTTTTGGGCAAATTAAGCAGAATGCCAAAATAAACAACAAAAAACCCAGATATATTTACAACTGTGACAAAGGCCAACCTGCTGAAAGAGCTTTGCAAGCTGGATGTGCCAGACCTGTAGCTGATTGAACAGGTGTAAACAAAATACCAAATTAATAGCAATACCAGAATACTTACTGTCTTGTATTACCACAGTTACCAGCCTACTGTGCAATGAAATGAAAGAGCATGCCTGCAGCTTCATTGCACATACTGCATATCTCTATCAAAACCTTTTTCCCTCCTCAGTTTTATGTATATGGTAGATACACATAGGTAAGTGAAGATCACTGTTATTCCAACAATTAAAACGAAACCTAAAATCTAATAGAATGCCTTCATTATAAGGGTGACCTTCTGCTGGTCCCACCAGTACTCATTTAAATCTGAGAAAGTTATAGAGCTGCTGAAAATGGCTAATTTCTGTCACCATTGTGCTGGGCACAGCTTGTTCCTGCTCGAGTGCCAGAACCCGGGAACATTCTGTTAGCATTCTATATGCAATATCCTAATTTCTCAGTCCAGCATGTTTCAGGAAGAATACAGTTACCTGCTTCTTCCACATAAAAGTACATTTTGACAGCAGAAGTTGCACCAGTCAAATTAGAATACTATATATATGTGCATTACTACCAATGCTGTCCCCTTTTCTACTCTCCATAGGCTCCTGTTCAGCCCTACTAGAGAAGACACAGGCATTCAACATAGGTAAATATGAAATTAGATAAAGCTCTTATCAAGGAAAGACTCAAATCTGTTCTACTACATTGCATTGGTCTTCACGGTTTTAAAAAATAAAATAAAAATAGCAGTAATAATGAAAAAATCATCTCTGTATTTGAAATGTCTGAACTATAAACAATAAGTGAATTTTTCAGTCCCACAAGCATTGTACCACAGCCTAACAGCTTCAGAGCTTCTCAAACTGCCTCTCTTGTGTTAGTTACGTCTCCTGACACTCAAAGTCAGTGACACTGGGAGCTCCAGCATCGCATGTAACTTGCACTCGTTAATGTGCAAATTATCTGTCTGCCTTTCAACTCAATGGTAATTACTGCACTGGAATTATGCCTTGTTATCACTAAAACAAATTGTTTCCAGGGATTCTTTCCCAACTAGAAGCATCTGGCTCAAATATTAACAAAGAGGACATTCTTTCCAGAAGTCATCCTTTTTGCACACTTCCCTATCATACTATTATCCTATTGTGCTTCCAAAGATGAGCTTGACTGATGCAAGCCTGCAAAGTTGTTATTTTTTAAATCCAGGAGAACATTGTTAATTATAGTGTTATACAGACTTATGAACAAATACAGTAAGAAACATCCACATTGCCTGGGTCAATCAAAGGATAACCACCCTCGGAATTTACAGTTCTAAATTTCAATAGAAATAACCCTATTCTTTGTGAACTTGTAATCGGAAGAGTAGTTTTCATTTTCTTCTCTGAAAAGCAAGGTTTTGCTCTGCTTTAATAGTTTAACTACTACATTGCTTGCTATTTCCTAATTGTTAATGCACAGGCACAACATTTCAACATCTCCTGCCATCCACAAAGAACAGTAGTTCAGCAGTGGAAAACACACCAAAAATGTTGTCTCACCAAAACTTTGCCTTTTCTTCGTACTTTGGGAAAACAAACAGTCCCTGAAAGTCAAACTAGTCTGAACTTCTCACCACCAGCCACATATCTCATCTCTTCTATCAGTATCTGACTGTTCTTTCCCAGTCAAAGGTGACTTACATAGACAGATAGATTCTTCTGTTGAAAACAGCAAAAAGCAATTTCAGCAGCTGTGATTCATCTGTAACTCAGGATCAACTGCTTCATCCTTTAGATAACATGGCATTTTTGCCAGGCCTTTCAATAACTCTTCCTTTTCCTCAACAAAGAAGAATTTATGAGTATCTGTTGGAAAGATTACTTTATTCTTTTACTTTATAATTTCCTTTATTGTTTGACATTTTGTTTTCAATTGCAATAATGAGCTTGGTCTATCATTAGTTCATTTTCCTCATTGCAACATGTGCAAAACAGAACCAACAAACTCATTGCAAAATTAGGGTGAGGTGTATTTTTATTTTTACTGTAAGACCCCAGCAGACTTTTTGAACTAGTTCCATTCCATCACACAAGATTATGTAATGCCCTAGTTAGTACAAATTAAAAGAGCCACCTTCTTGTTTTAGTCCTAAGTAGCTTTGCAAATACTTAAGACAGGAATTATTTCTCTTTTATCTCTAACATAAAATATATGCTGTTATTCAAGAAGCTATGACATTGTTTCATAAATTCACATCACCACACCCTCCAACTGGCATCCCAAAGAACTGCAGTAATGTGACAAAGACATTTATCAGTTGCTTCAAAAATAGGGCAGGCAAAATAAGCTCCAAAACCAAATTACCCAGGTTTGGAACAACTCCTCCAGATACTTAAGGATTAAATCCATCTTTATAAACAAAGTAACTTAATAAAAATCCCATCTAAGGCTCATCTCCATACTAAAGCCTGTCATCTAGTGAGACTGAACATAAATCACAAACCCAGTCTGCTGATTTGCCATTAGTTCTGCACAGGCATTTGCTTAATTCATACTGCTTCACAGCACCTTGTACAACTGAAATGGTTTCCTCAGCAAGGTACAACATACCAAATGACAACTATCAAAGTATCTTTGTTTTAAAATTGTGAGAAGAAATTTGATGAAATCATAGAACTCACTTGTTTTTCCTTTAAAATACCCAACAATTTATTTGTGCACACATATTTGAAGTATTCTACAGTTCTGCTAAGAGGCTTATTTTTGTATTTCCTAAATAAAGGAAAAAAAGCTTTGATTGAAGTAGAATTGCCCTACTATGTGCAACATTTACCAAATTCAGGCATACATTTCCTTTAATTTTCTTTAAAATTAACGTTTTTCTTCACAGTTAAGTTTCATGATCTTGTGGTCTTGTATAAAGTACTCCCTCTCTGTGTATCTTCTGCAGAAGAACTAACACGTAAACTTTACAGAAGAAAACACCATTTTTCCTGTTGGTTTCAACAGCTGAAGAAGTGAACTTCAAACTTAAAGATATTGCAACAAATGTGAGCATTTCAACAAGATTCTGCCAGATGATTCTATTTTACTTTGTTTTCTAAGGTTCATGTCAATGCTCCACAGGTAAAATTCTAAGCTGGCAAGTGCACTGAAACTAGCAAGAACTACCTATTGTTTCTACAAAGACTGATTTGATCTTGAAGGAGGCAAGGGCTCATTACCTGAGTCGTTGCGGAGGTACGATGACATTGCTGGGATGAGACAAGACTGGCTGAGCAGCTCCAGGAGAACGGATGGAAGAGCACTGCTGTTATGGCCTCTCCCCTCATGGCTGGTTTGAGTCTCTTCGTTTGATGTACTCCCTGCAGGATTTATGTAACTGGCAAGAACCTGAAATACACCGAAATATTTAATCAAAATTAATTTATTTCAGTCAAAAGAACTTTGACTTTCCTTAAGAAAGATGCCCTAACACTTCACTAGCTGTTTCATGAATTCAGTACTGGTATTTATTTCAGCAGTCCCGAAGATGTTTCGGAAGAATTTCTATACAGTTATTAGATTATTCCAGCTTTGGCTAAGGATAAAATTAAGTAACTATTATAATTCTGAATGATTTCAGGAGATCAATTAATATGAATTTTGACAAACCTGCTGGTGTTATTCAAAGCAGGAGTTTGCCAGCTCAGATCATAGAGACCTGTAGCTGACCAGTCCCTTTCACTTTAGAACATCAAGTACACTAACTAGCAGTAAGACTTTTCTTTTTTTCCAACCGGAAATGCTTCAAGTATTTTTGTAACTTCCTTTAGGATGGGACTTCAAGGTTTACAGATGAAGCAGTATGTTATGGTGAGCACAAGAGCTACCTGGAGGAACAATTAGTCATGAGTACAGCTCTTATCTGAGTAAACAAAGAGCAGCCTTCCCCTTGGCGATGGTGAGAAGGCACCTCCTGACTGCACAGCCACCTGTCCCAAGGGCAGTTGTGGCTCAGTTCACAGGCCCCTACCATGTGTTGTAGTTATAAGCTTTTCCATGGGTCTGACTTCTGCAGCTGTACTCTCAAACTAACTTTGAGGCTTGACAGCCTGTATTGCTTTAAGTCCCAGGGACTCTATTCACCTTTTCACCTCCTTCTCTTTTCTTTCATTCTCCCTCTTTCTTATAACCCCCCTACCCATGGTATTTTCCTCCACCGTCTTATCAGCATTCTGTACAACAGCATTTCTCTAAACCTTTCCAAAGCAAGGACCAAGGAAAGTCTGCTGTACAACTGACTGACAGGTTCAGCAAAATGCTACTTCCTTCAACTGCTGAGTGCTCTAAGCAAATGTCTCCTTACTCCATGACTTATCCCATTCACAGCTAAAGTTTTGTCTGGAAGAATACAGAATACTGCCTGGAAGCTTCGCTGAGACTACTTTAGGTTATTTTCCTCTTTCTTGCATAAAAAAATTGTTTTCAGACTTTATTTGTTGTACTTTTTCAGGGGATATGAGGATTGTGCCATGTAATCTATAGTGATTAAAATAACTGAAATCGAAATGGTATCTTCATCAGTCAGGGTGTGGGCATTTTCAGAATTTCATCTCCTTTGTGCTCTAACCCCAGTAGGTTAGCTAATGCTTTTGAGCTGAGGGTTCTGTGAATTAAACTTTTGATGACTGGATACAATCTCATATTCCCAATATTAATCCAAGGTAACAGGGATTGGTTGGATTTCATAATACAGTGAAAAGCCTGATTATGCAGGATTTTCTTCTCAGGTATTTGGAAGACATCAGAATTTTACTAAGATCTAGATGCTTACTGGAGAATTACTATTGTAATTGACATGCTCAAGATTTTCTAGTGTGTATGAGTGAGATTTTGTTATATTGGCACAGCACATTGATGGACACTAGTATCAACTGTGGGCACTTCCTTTAAGCAGAGCGAAAATATGCAAGAAATGAATAGGTAACACTGTTTGGCACACAAAACAAAATGCCTATTCCTGTACCCTTCTCCTTTAATGGACAGCCTTTACTTTTGACTGAGTGCAGTGCTTTTGACAGAGGTGTGTTACAGCTCAAGGGAAATGCCTGGTTCACTTTCTCTTCAGAATTAACACACACACAGGTCTTTCATGCAGCAGCCTAGTGATATCTGAAGACAGCCTCGCCCAAAATATGATCTATATAATTTTCCATTAAGACAGCTGTTTGCAAATAATTTTTGCCCAAAATATTATAATTAGTCTTCTATGTGACTGACAAAACTCCAGTTTTACTATCCAGTACTAATGCTTTAAGTGCTTCTCATTAATCAAAATTTCATAATTACATACCTGTAGAAGGCAGGTCACATGCTCTTCTTCTAGTCTTTGCTTAGTCAAAGCTTGTTCTACATCCCATCCTGAAGCTGTAGAGCCTGTTCCAAAGCCTGTACCCTTAGCCCAGTACAACTGCTGTTCTTCTGTTGATGCAGTATTGTGTGTACTTGACACCTGTGGCTAAGGTTAAAAAAAAAAAAATTACAATTATTTAATTATTTCATCTTAGTAGCATTATCTTTAAAAAGCCTTTGTTATACAAAAGAATGTAATCCCAGCTTATTAACTTTATAAAGATATCATCAGGATCCAGTGAAATTCAAAGCTTTCCATAGGAAAGACTGCCGCATACATGAAGTTCTAGTAAAGGACAGCAGCAAATTGTTCAAAGTGGTTCTTCAATTTGACCAGTACTGTAAGCCCTTTGTTGCTCTTTTTTAAGATACTATTACTGCTTAAATAATGAAAGGTATTAAAATGCTACTTAATCAATATCATTCTAAACATCACAGCTCTGTAATTATTGCTGTTTAACACCCAGTCAAGTTTAATAACATAATGAGATGAAGGGGATGCAAGTGGAAATGTTATCAAGAGAACAGAACTGAAATGTTAAGATGCTCAAGTGTTTGCTGATTTTGATTAAATGCTCCAAAATAGCAAGAGGAGTAAGTTACATGTATAGCTCTGACACATGATCTCTGTGTCACTAAAATACAAACTACCTCCTTAAGAGGGAGGAAGTGACTCATCCTTAAAATTTTCTGAGAGAGCATTTTCCCAACAGTGCTTGCACAGCTTTTACCAATGGTCTGCCTCAGTGATTTTACTAACATAATTCCAATATTACTCTGCATAGCCCTCATGAAACTGTGGAAGTACTTACACTAATTTTTGAATTTGAGCAGGTCATTGGTGAAAAGGATGCAGAAAAAACTCCAATAAGAATTTTTCAAGTGATTCTTTCCTATTTACATATTTAGCACCCTAAACAAGCGACTTGTTGCTTTCGTTACTAGGTGACAATTAAATGGAAACCACACCATGCAGTATTTTTTCAATGGCTCCAAAAGGTTTCATTTTCTGTTCAGACCTTCTTCAATGACATTTTAAAGATTGTATTTGAAAGGAAAGAAATGATGTATGAACAGACTGCAAATGTAAAAGAAGTCATCACCTGTGAAGTATCATACTGACAGTAGTCTGGAATCATCTTTTAACTTTTACATTGGGAATGTAATGTGTCTTGGTGATGAAACAGCTGTGTGGTTATTTTCATGTAGACATTACTCATTACATCACTCATGAACATGTTGTGCCTTTAACACTCAAGAGGACTGTCATGAGCACTGAATTAAAGCACTTAAGGGAGAGCCTGGCCCCAGAAATACAAGCCTCAGTGCAGGCCTGATGGATCTCTAGTTTCAAGCTACCATCTATCACTTGATAGATATGAATTATGAGAAAGCAAGCTATTTAAGGGGTCATGGTGTTACTGAAGCAGAAATAAGAATTAATGGTTGCCCTTTCCCTCCAAACATGCAAAAATGCTAAGGTGTTAATGTGTCAGCAGCCTGATACCCCATTAGAAGCAGAATCTCTCAGCTTCCCCTTGGATTTGATTAGCCATTAAAATGAATCATTCTCAGGCACAGCTTTACCTCCTGCTTGCTCAACCCTTCATCAGTATCAGAGCTGCCAAAATATGGACAGACCTATTTGCAGCTACTAATCCATATTCAGCCACCAGGAACTGTTTCATGCAAGCCTTTACCAAAACAACGCTACAGAGGGAAAGTCATTAATGGTTTTTCTAAACACTTTTATAGACAATTAGTAGATTATGCAGAAATGGTACCTTACAATCCTAAAAACAAAATCAGAGTACATATATTCTGAATAGAGGGTGGTATAATATGTGAAATACATTTAAAAAAGTTGAATTTTTGAGATTAATTAGGGATCTTGAACACTATGGAACATAAAATTTTTGTCTTTAGATCTTATTTAAATATCACTACAAAGATTGTAACAAAAATCATTGCATTCATTCATTAATTTTCACAACTCATTTATATTTGTGAAGCATTCGAAAGGAAAGAGCTTGTAACCCAGAGTTTAGATGATGGGAATGTTAAAGAAGGTAATGAGGTCATGCTATCTAATGGGTATTAAAGAACCATAATTCACTGAGCATTATGCCTCTCCTGCCCTGAAAAAGAATGTCTTGTGAAAGAAACTACACCTCAATGCCTCAAGACAAGCCTTCTTTCTCTACTTTCATAAAAAGCCTACTTTCATGATTATTGTGGTTTTTTGCAACACGCAGAGACAATTACCTAATCAAGTACTTAATAATTATTTTTAATGTCTGCAAAAATTAGGCTACAATGAAAGCAATGAGATTATTTTCTTTTTTACTGTTAAAACTCTTAGTACTTCTGGGTGGCACACACAGTGCTGATAACCTTACCTCTGCCTGGTTGGGGCTAGAGTTGGGCACTCTTGGTGCGTGGTGGCTTAGAGCAGACAGGCAAGCCAGGATAAGATGGATAGCCCCAATCTCCAGTGCCATCCTCCTCAGCAGTACTCCATCATCAGTCGTCAGCGGCGTCGTGCTGAACAAACTGCGCAACACATGGAAGGGCAGAGTGGGAAGCACGTTTGCAGAAGGAGACTGCAGGATATGACCTAGGTTGAAGAAGAAAAATATCAAACCCACATTATCTTTCAATACAGCCTTTTAACCTCTGCAATACTTTATGAACATACAGAAATCTACTAAGGACTTAAGCATTCACATACAGTAAAGCTATCTAATACTATGTTTCTTTTTAAAGAAAAATTTCACCATGAGGAGAGTGTAGAAGAAAGAATGTTTCTTTATTTTATTCATGGATTTGGTTAAGAACCAAATTTTCAAAATCTGATTTGCCATTTCCAGGGAGAAAACTGGTCTGGAAGATGGTTTGGACTAATTTTTTAAAAATACATATATATTTTTAATCATTCCAAATACAGCAAGGTAAAGAACGCATGTGACCAGCTAATAGCAGCTCAGCTGACAAGCAGCAGTAATAGTTTATATCATATGTAGGATTCTTTTTTGTATTCATGTGCCCAAAGTGTGAATTAAGTCACTGAAACAAACCAAGTTTCTATAGTTGAATATATGGTGAAATACTAACATAATTTTAATTAGTTGAGTTCCATGTATTAATTTTGTGCTACAATTATGTAAAATTTTTTACCGCTTTGCATTATGAGCAAAACTTTTCTTTTAGAAGTCACATTCAAATAATAGAGTGACCTATTAATGTATGATACTCAGATACGGGAAACTGTCTCAATTTTTTCCTATATTTAACAATACATTTCACATTCCGTCCCCAGCGCATACATAAACAGAGACAACTGACAGCTAGAGATGCTTCAAACAGTGAAAATACTTTAAAATAGTCAACTCAGTCCAGAAATCTGCTTCATAATTTAAATATTTTACTTTCTCCTTCGTTCTCAAGAGTTTATCAGCTATATCATCATCCAGAGATCTAAACTGAAATACATTATAAATACATGTCTGTATTTGTGTGTATATGTATCTACACACACACACATACACACACATGTTTTAATTCATATCTATCTGATACTCTTTGTAAAGACAATAGCAGGAAAGAATCAAAAGTCCTCTCACTGGGATCATCATAAATAAAACCAAAATCTTCTGGAAAATAAGCCCATCTGATAAAATACCATAACTGCAGGTATAGCCAAATCAAAAAAGAGAAAATCTAAACATTTCCCCATTATTAATCTTTAAAGACAACAGAATCCATGTTTAATCTGTAAGACATGGATTTATAACTGCAGCTCTTCATATTATGCAAGAAAGTAATGAGATTCTACATGTGTGAAGAGCTGCATTTCCAACAAAAAAGGAAGATTTTAATAGTTTAAACACAGAATGTGTATAACTGAACCCACATTTTGTACAGTTGAATTTAGACATTTGGCTTAGGGAATGGAGAAATTGACTGCTTAGTCCAGCTAAAACAAAGGCTATGAGGGAATGTAATTCAACAAATTTAACATTTACAACAAATGCATTGGAGAAAGAAGAGCTATTGGCCACAAATTGCATAAGAATTAATATAGGCTGAAAATTAAACCCCTACCCACCAAGAAAATTATGTTCTGGAACTATATTCCAATAGCAGTAGTAGCTGCACATACACATAAAAAAAGAAAGCAACCCAAATTCTGAAGGTCTCTTTATAATAAAAAGAAAAAAAGGATATAAAAATTGCCTGCAGTAATAAGAGACTGGGACTACTCCAGCAACTGCATATAGTTCTTTAGTTATTTACCACTCAAACTAGGTGGGTGTAAGCAGCTAGACTGCATTTTTATTGCCCAGTTTATTCTCATCTACTGTCCAGAGAAACAAAAAGATAAACAGGAGGGAGGGCAAACTCTGCTCTTGGTTTTTCAGCTGGTCTTATGAGGTCCATGTTGCACACTCCATAGAGTGCTAAATAGAGATCAACTTCTGATGACTGCAGCCTAGAAAAGCCAGCACTCTTTTCAAAGTCATAATTACAGAATCATGTAGGTTGAAAAAGACCGTTGAGATCATGAAGTTCAACTGTAAACCTGACGCTGCTCAAGTGCACCACTACACAATACCCAATGAAAGGAAATCCCTTAAACATACCACAACATATTTCATACACACTCTTCCAGTTTTTCAAAATAGTAAGAAACACAAATATTAGAATTATATGCAGAATTCCAGGTTCATTTGCAAAGACACTGACAACTAATTTTGTCCTGGCTTGTCTGTTTATTCATTGAAGAATATCCCATTTCTCCCTCTGAAATCCCATCATTTAAGGTAGAGCTTCTGCTTAGGCAATTTAATCACCATAATCCTTAGACCTTACTCTCCTTTTCTAGAACAGTATTATTCAACGGTTTACTCTACATCTGTTGTAGCTTTGCTCTTATCCATATTATTCTGGATTTGGTTGCAGAATTATATGATGTTTGCTCAATTAGCTGAGCATACCCAGCTACTCAGATCATTCTGTCTGAATGTAGTCATCTTGACAGTGTCATTGTAGGTTTTATCAGTGGTTATTTTACAATTACTCTGACATGAGATGAGAACCCTTGAATACTGATGATTGTATATTGATATATATATTGATAAAACTTTGCCAGACAGAATTTAATAGAGACAACAGTTTATCAAAGATGCCTGCAACGCAGCTCTGCACAAACCAATTCTAACTTCCCGCTAAAAGCAATACAGTGCAAATAAATTTAAGTTAAATTATCTAGCTGTGGTCTACAAAGAAAGGTAATAATTACAGCACATACTTCCTTCACCATCATCTGTAACTCCCAACACCAATCTCAACAGACACTGAGCATGTTTCCGTTCTTTTAGCAGCACCTCAGCATAGCCTGGGAGACGGAGAAATAAACCAAAGGCAGCCAAAGAATGTGCAGGTATGGGAGACATAGTCTGGACTGTTGACTTGATCGGTGGAGGTTCTGCAGCAATTGTTTCTGGTGCTTCATACACCAATTCCCCTGATTGTTCAATGGTAACCCATTCAAACTGATCACTGTCCTTCTGTTTTTCCTGTGTGGCTGACGTAACCACTGGAGTGCTCACCTTAAACAAGAGAAACAACAAAGACATTTGGCAGTCATTCAGTTAAACACCTTAGACAAAAATTTTATTTTAGTTAGGATCTAAAAGACATGCAATCTTAATGTAGGACTCAATAAAGAAGTCACATGAAATTACCATTTGCAGATACACGGACCATGCCAAATGGCTGAAAAGGGCATACTTGCTGCATTTTCAATACAGTGCTACAAAGTCGTGTCTACACAAGCAAGCAAACGTATTTTGCCAATCTAAAATCCTCAGTTAAAGTGTGTTGCCTAAATATAAAGGCATAAGAGACACAAAGTACTCTGAAGTAAATATGAAGATCAGTTTATATACCAGACCGCTGAATAAGAAATGGCCGTTTCTTATTAAACAATGTGAACCTAAGTATTTAATTTTTAATTACATATTACAAAAATAAGAAAAATTAATCATAATGCCTTTAAAAACTAAGAGTAACTTTAGGCATCTTAGCAGTCTTGTATCAATTCGTGATCCTTTTGAGCTTTTGACTGACTTGGCAGGCTTTATTACTATTACACTCTAACGGAACAGTTTGTTTTATGACCAGAGGACTGTGCAGTCAAGCATTACGATGGGAATCAGAGTTTAAGGGGTAGTAGTTGCATAGTGCCCCCAGACACAATTTAAATGAAATTATGACACTGAGGTCCCTCTCATAATTAAACATCACAGAGGTTTCAGGCTTTCATGCTATTCAGATAAACTGATTCCGTCATATTTAGAATTTTAGTACTTATTACCAGACTGATCTAAACTGGAAAAGATTAATATGAAAAGCCTTTACAGAATTTATGCAGAATACCAAATTCCTAATTTAAAGTCAAAGCCATGTTTTGCTGCATTTATTCCAATTATCTTCACTTAAGGAGAATGAGAAGTACCAGTGACTTGGAGAAATATAGAAGTAAAATTAAAGAATTAAAGGTCTGGAGAAATCATCAGTCTTCACTCTGAAAAGTCTATTAGGTATTATTGTATTTAATTTTTTTAATGGATCACAGAATTCTTATTCAGTATTTGAATCTAAATATGTATCTCAAGCTAAGAAATTGTGAAAAGACAGTAAGTTCCCAGGACTACAGAAGGAAAAAAATGAATGCAATTTCTCATGGTCATATTTTTTTTGTGTGAACACTTTCACATGTTGCAGAGTTTCACATATCAGTTTTCTTCAATACAGAGTACACATTATCCCTCTAGGAATTCCTAACACATTAACTGTTTATGTAAATACTTTTCCTTAACTTGTAATTTTTGAACTGTGTTGGTACTAGACCTCTAAGGCCTTTGTAGAACTATTTACAAAGGATGCATACTAGTTATCCAGTCTCACTACAGGGATCCTATGGTTGCCATAATTTTACACAGCAGCACACTTAAGTCATGATTCAAAGGGAATAAATATTCTTTCCTGATAGGACTATCAGCCAAAAACTTAAAAAATACAGTCAAATTGAATTTGAGTAATTCACAGGTTATTTTTTCCCTTTTTCACAGTGTGTACCTAGAACAGCAACCAAAGGAGTAATTCCACACTAATGCCACTATTGACACTTTTGAAACGCCAATCAGTGCATTCAGAGGAATTCTATATATAAGTATATAAATAATATCTATTATTTATCAATATAAATATAATTAAGATTATACTGTTATTTATAATAATAAAATTACATCATCTGCTTTCAGAACTGAATTTCACTTAACTATAAAAATATCTATGCAGGTACACTTACATGAGCAATTAACTGAGAGGCAAGTATGCCTATATAGTGCATCAGCAACTTTATTTTACTGCACCTTCCAAGATATTTTCTGTTAACAGAAGCAGCTTGCCTTGGTCCCACAAGGACATGGCTATTCAGGCAGTCTATTACATGGACAGGGAAGCACAGGTATAGCTGGACAGGGCTGTGGAGTTATGCACTTGCCTATTTTAAAGTAGCTTCCCTGCATAACTGAGAAGTTAAACTGAACCATAGAGAAATATAAGGAAAATACTGTCCTTAAACAAACAAAATACTCTCAACATGTTTTCTGACATTTATTTTTTTCCACTCACTTGCTGAATTACGTCAGGATAAAGCATAGGGAGTCTCTCTGCAATAAGAGCCAATCCACCCATGCCTGCAAAAACTTGCAGAGGAGACTGAATGGGACAGGTTTCAAGAAGTGATTCATCTAGAACTGCATCCATACACTCATCCCCAGGACTGATGGCTTCGTCTTCAGGGCAAGGTCCCAGTAAATCTGCATGCTCTACAGAAACACAAACATAAAAGAAATTAATACATATCATCAGTACTGTACTTATTTCTTTGTCTTCACTAAAAAGTGGATTTCAAAAGTATTGGTCCCTTCTGAAGCAAACACTGAGCCAAGAATCCAAAATGAAGGAATGCAAGAATATCAAAAGAAAATAAAAGTGTTAGTGGTACCTTCTGCCAGTGACAGCAGATCCATGTCAAACTTAGCATTATTTATACAGGGCGACATGTTAATTATTAGAATTCTATGTTTTATTAAAATTTGATCGATGCTTTCAAGACTTTGCTAATTTTGGAGTAATGACACTTTTTAATAATATCTTCTATCTAGAAGTTAAGAGTAGGTTTGTTACTCTCCAATAAAAAATTTATAGCTGAAGAAAGGAAAGATAATCTTAACCTTAAATTAGTTTTGCTTCTTACATCTCCTCTCTGAGAGGTGTCAAAATGTCCCTCTGTGAAAGCTGTGAAATTTAATTCTATTCTTCCTCATGAAAAACGACCATGATCTGGATTTCTAACTTTCTACTTGCTTCCATCCTCCCAGTTTATGACTAAGCACCCTTATACTTTATACAACAGACCAAAAAAATTCAACATTCTATGCACGGATGCATACAGGTATATACAGAATATACAGAACCCTACCACAATTCCTTATTGCCAAAAAATCAACCGTCTTTGTTAATTGCCACAGGCAAACTTCAGTGATTATTCTATATATTTAATCTAAAATTCTGTTTTGCAGATTATATTATTAAACAATATAATTCTGGGATCTTCCAAGTCTTCACAATATAGCCACATCAAAAGGCAGGAGAGATGAAGTGACCTTAGTATCTCTTCACTGTGTGCAGTCTGACACCTACAATAATCCATGGTTATACTCCATATATACAGTACACATGCTATTATTTATTATATACTTGCAAAAACACAGAAGCACATTAAAGAATAACTTGTGCAGCTACCAAAACAAATTTCTTATGAAAAAATTTTTAAACAGCAGACACCGTATCTTTTAACAGATACTTCATCTTTTAAAACTGTTTCTTCTTTAATTTAAAAGGGAATAGGAAACAGCAAGTCTTTCCCCATCCTAATTCTCAACTTTTAAACATGCAAGAAATACCATGCTACAAGGACATAATGGATATGCTGTGGGAGAATCACATTGCTTTGGAACGATATGATCAAAGTCTAAGACTTAATAAGCTTAAATCAGGGATATGTAGGAATATGCACATCAATTCATCCTAATTCAAACACACAGACTATGAGAAGTCTGTCTGTCTGAAGAAGTCTTTCATAGACAGACTAAGAAAAGGTCACAGATACTTTCAAAGCAGGATAATCTTTGTAAAAAACCATCAAAACGTAACACTTTCAGTACATACAGCTTTGATATCTACTGTTCTTAAGGTCACAGGCAAAAATCGCCTCTGTGGAAGTGCTCTTCTTCCTCACAGATAGAGGGCGAGGGTGTCACAAACCTGCTCCTATCAGCAAGGAACTGTCTTCCATCAGACATATGGAGGATTCCACCTCACTGGACTGAACATCATTTGCAATTCAATTGCTTGCAACGGCATGAATTGATCAGACCACATGAAATGTTACACATCCTTCATAATGATGGTTTTAAAATAAAGATTTTGACAAAAACCCCTCAACCCTCAGTTTTGAAATGTAAAAAGCTGTAAACCTTCCCAAAGGAAGAAAACAGAAAATTAGAAACAGAGATACTGACAATGCACAGAAAGCTGCTTCTGTGGAAAAGACACTTGACAAGTAAGTTCTCAGTAAGTACAGCTATCGGCAGTTCCTTTCACTGTGAGCACAAATACAGTATCATCTTAAATATTCACTCAGTGAGTTACACTTAAATATGCTTCTCAAGTCCTTGCTTTAGTTAATTGTTTTATAACCCAACTTAAACAATTTCACCTCCATGAATATTTTCCAAGTTTTCAGGGAAGCCATGCACTTCAACTGTGGAAAACTGCTGACCTCAACAGTAGTGAAGCACAAAGAAAAAAATGTTAATAAATGACACTTTTCCTCTGGTAGCAGTAAATGCAGCCCTAGAGACACCACGTGAAGCTATAAAATCTATCCAGTATGGATGGTGTCAAAGAAAAGCCAAACTACTTTAAATAGCAAGTAAAGGAATACTGATATGTAAGAACGATTTCTCTAGATACTACAAACTAGTCATGAAAAAGCAGTAGCTCTGACCTTCATTATTGCTGAGTGGTGACTGTGAATGTAACTAATATTTTGCTGTGTATCACCACAGATCAATGGATTTGTAACGACAAGTTCAAATTTTCAAAAGTATTTGTCTCAACTTTAAAAAATAAAGTGCTCAGTAACTTGACAAAAGTTCAGAGGACCTTTATTTCTTCACATGTAGCTCTATTACTAAACTGAACTTTCTCTAATGATTTGAGTTTTATTCAAATAGTAAAATATTTATTGTAAGTTTAGAATTTAAATAAAGAGCATAACTAAACAAAAGTATTATCTGAAAGAGACAGGTCTTTCAATAATGCGAGAGATTTGCATATCTAGACACTACATGGAGTCATTAAATGCTTATTTCAAACCAGATATCAAGATTTTTTTTTCCAATACTTCTGTTTCTTATCTTTTCTAGAAACAGACTATCAAGTGAACAGTTACTAAAAGAAGCCCCTGTCTTAAAATAACTGAATGATTAACTTTGGAGTTCCATGCTGTGTCAGCCGGCTGATGATCAGCAGATGACAATTAGTTTAAATTCAAAGTCCCGATTCTCTAAGTCTTGCCTAAAGGAATGATATAAAAATATTTTAGAATTCCTGGGATAGACCTCCTCCCTTCCCCTTCCCCAGCAAGTAGACTGCAAGCAATTGGCAAAAGTATTATCAAGAAACAGATCATAAAATGTTAAAAACTGATACATGTTTTTATAGCTGGAGTTATAAGACCTGCTTAGATGGGCTTGAGAGAAATCTCCATTTTCGAAGCAGCATTTGGTACTTAAATATGCTACAAAAAAGAATTTCCCAGACTTCTCTAATTCATATGGTTTCAAAGAGCTCCTGTATTACTTTATCTGGCCTGGTTATCAGCACAAACACTTACTAGAGAGAACTGATATACATGTCAAGAAATAAAATATACTGTGTATATGCAATCATAATTGTATCACATACAACATTACAATGAAGAAAGAAAAGTGAAACCAGAACAAACATATTGGAGCATCTTATATCTGTAATTTAGACAGGCAATGTATTTGTTCTTCATTGCAAAGTTTAGCTCTTGTCTAGAAAAGAATAGCTCAGGAAAATCATCCAAGAGAATACAGAAAACTGCTCTTTCTCATCAGGAAAATCAAAGCAATTTTTGTCCGAAATAAAAACATTTTAAAAAGTAATATACCAAGTAAATAAGAACACTCACCTTTTTCTGTGTGAAGACGTTTAAATGAGTCTGTTTTTGATAAGCTTGGATCTGAGATTACTTTGGAACCAAGTTTAACTGTCAAATCTATTGATCGGTATCCTTGAGGGAGTTTACGGTCATACAGCAGAGTCAGAAGCTGAGCAAGTGTCATTTCCGCTGGCAATGGTTGACCTAGACAACAATGGCATCAAGTCAGAGAGGAAAATTCTCATTGGGTTATTTTAACTTACATATCCAGGTGCTACTCATTATTTGCACCACAGATGCCAAATAGACTAAATATTATCTGGCTCCAAACTAAGGCCTTAACTTCACCATTTGTTCTCTTGGGAAAAGGGGCCCCATCAGTTTGGAACCAATCATCAAAAAGATCTATGCCAACATTCCCTAAGGCAGCTCCGTGCTGAGAGCACAAGCACTGGGCATATTTAGTAAATGGCTAAGGCTGTAAATTCATGTGCATTTTAAGTCGGTACTGGCTGTCCCCTTCTATTAAACACCACCTACGCATCCCCCTTGAATTGTGGGGACATAGAGGTATGTATGACCAATAAGGTAAAATGGATGGTATTGAAAAAACTGGAAGACAAAGAAACCAGCAATTCTTTTTCAGTCCTAATAATCTCAAGCACAGCTCACTACTCCTTTGTCAGAACAGCAGAACTCAGCAGAAAAAAAAAGAAAAAAGGGCACTGCCAGAACTACTTTTCTCCACAGCAATGTTGACTTGAAATGCACATGCAATACAGTTCAAATTGATTACTCAAATTCAGATTTTGGCCACCTTGTTCATTACAAGTATGTTCTTCCCCAAACTTACAAGCTACTCTCAATGCAGAAAAATTTTGCCTGACAACAAGTAGATTTACACTTGAAATATTTTAGATCTGGATCATATAATAAACAGCATGTCCATTTCATCTTGACTGTACTTAATTAAGTAAAGCAATATCCAAGAGTTATTCAGTTAACAACCTGTTTCTTCAATTGAAGATTGTGTCTTAAGAAAAACAAAAATTAAAAATGCCTTGCCATTGTACAAGTGAGTACATTTTCTGCCCTTTTTCCCCCACCACTGATTTTCTTTGCATGGCTTATTTTTCATAAAAACTGCTGTGCAAGACATGACCAGATCACAAATACAGAATGGTCTACAAGACCATTGCAAGACAGTCAACCTTTAACAGCTAAATACTGAAAACAGCCACTGGGTTTTGATCTCATCTCCAAAATAGCAGTATCACAGATAATACTGAGCTGGAAGGGAGTCAGAAGGATCACAGTCCAACTCTTAACCTGACACAGGATAGCCCCAAGTTATACCATGTTCCTGAGAGTGTTGTCCAAACACTTTTTGAACTCTCTCAGGCTCGTGCTGTGACCACTTCCCTGGGGAGCCTGTTCCAGTGCCCAACCACCCTCTGGGTGAAGAACCTTTTCCTAATATCCAACCTAAACCTCCCCTGACACAACCTCAGGCCATTCCCTCAGTTCCTGTCACTGTCACCAGAGAGCAGAGATCAGTGCCTGCCCCTCTTCTTCCCCTCATGAGGAAGCTGTAACTGCAGTGAGGTCTCCCCTTTCTGGCTGAACTGACCAAGTGACCTCAGACACTCCTCATACAGCTTTCCCTAGAGGCCTTTCACCCTCTTCAATGCCCTCTTCTGGACTCTCTTTAATAGCTAAATGTCCTTCTTATATTGGATCACCCAGAACTGCCCCCAGCACTGGAGGTGAGGCCACCCCAGTGCAGAGCAGAGCAGGACAATCCCCTCCCTTGTCCAGTGGCAATGCTGTGCCTGACAGTCGCCTGACCTGCCTACACTCCAGAAGAACCTGTAACCATCCGTCAATGGCACACCAACCACAGGACTCATCCCACCAGGTTTCGCTCATCAATTTTAGATATTTTAACTGAAGTATGTGATCCTGCCAATAAGCCAGAGAATACCCTCAAAGCTGCTAATTTGATAGTTAGTTTCAAATTTAGAGGTTTTTTGGGTGAAAATTACTTAATCAGAAGTTAACCACTGAATTCCATTAGCTGGATCCAGACAAGAAGCTGTTCGGCATAATACTGAAGCGTTTCCCCCATGTTTCTGTCCTGTATTCCTGATCTAAGTCACACCAATTTCTTTCTACACAAGAGAGATTGCCAACCTTGCCATACCATATCTGATATACATGGAACATGACTAACTGCTTAACATGCTCATGCTTTAAAACAAAAATGTTATGGAATTCAAGAATATGCCTGAACTGGCAGATCAGCTTTTCAGAGAGCAATGCAAGATGGTTGCCCACTTAGAACCTGAAGTAATAGGGCACCGGTACCAGTTCAGTTCTGCCTTGCACATGGAAGAAAACCTAAATCAACTTACAAACCCACCCTGCTTTAATTTCTGAGTGAAAGCGGAAGTGTTTTGAGAGGTTTTTTAGGAACAAGGTACTAAACTTCAGGGGAGATCAACACAATTGCTACTTTTTAAAAGCCACTATGATGCTACAATGCTTCAGTTGCTGATGCTATAATGCTTTCCACTTTAAAGTTGTTACCACCCCAGAAGAAGCATTTCCAAGATGCTAATGCCCACTACCATTGTAACTAGTTCCTGATCACATATCGGCCACTAAAAAGGACCGTAATTTTGATGTTTAAAATGTATTAAAGTTACCTGGTAGTAGTTTATGGTATAGATGAAAGACAGGAACACTAATGGTCTTGCTGGAAGATTCTCCTCCTGAGGAAGAAGTACCAACTTTATCTGCCATCACTCTTCCTCGCCTTGATGGTGGACGTGGAGGGGTGGATGAAACAGCTCTTTTTGACTGAGATTTCAAACCTAGTACAGAAGTAAAAAATTTCAAGTTGTTCTAGTATTTAATACCTTCAACCAAGATACAATGTACTCAAAACCTTCAATGATAGAAAAAAAGTAAGAACTTAACCTCACTGGCTAATTAAATACCAGAATAGCATCTATGTATAAAATATAATGAATATAATTTTAATATAATCTCAGTATTTTTAGTTAAAAGGCTCTGCATTCTCCTAAGCCCCAAACATAAACCAAACTAGATCATATCATGCATAAAAAAAGTAAAAGCTATTCCGATTCTGCTCTCGATAAAGAGAGTGTCTCACAATGGGCCCTACAGCAAAACTTTTTCAGGTTGTCTTTTCGCCTGAAAGCAAGAAAGGCAAAATGTTCCAAATTAACACACATTTCAGCACAGACTACAGATAACAACCACACGTCTGGCCTACAAAGGTGACTTTAGCTGCAGTACTGACAGTACCACATGTGATGAAAAGTGTCTTTAAATGTGCTTTTGAAGTTCCCTAGCCCCAAAGCATTTGAAGTCATCACTACATGAAAATAAGGAGGCAGAACAGCTGCATAAAAGCCTACTGTTATTACATAGCAAGACTGCCCTATCTTAAAACAGCTTAAGCTGATTTAAGGTACTGCAAAATTACTCTGCAATCATGTACCCTTCTGTGCAGGTGAGAGACCAAGGTAAAACACCAGTAGGTCAAGATACAGTGACAATTACCAACTTATTGTCCAAGAGCCAATGCAAAACTAACAACATCCACACTTCAAATGCTGTAATACACTCTGGGTTCAGCTGATCATTAGGAGCAGCTCCAACATGCAGATCTAATAGGTTCAGGAAGATCAGGCTGCAAATACCATCTTCTCCCTCTACTAATTTTACCAATAGGTAAAAAGCTAAATACTTTTAACTTTTTGAGATTCTGAAGACACTAAATAACCCTCAGAATATATGAAAAAATAATGACAAAAGAAGAAAATATTTGACAAACAAGTAGTAAAAACAAATGTAAATGAAATAAGCTTACATTTAAACTCTCTTACTAAATTGGAGAAAATTGGAAACAACATTGGAAAAAACTGAAATCTGCTTCTTTCTAATACAGAATGGGCTATATCAGGCAGCAGGATGAGCGATGCAACTGGAATGACATGGCTGACTATGCTATGTCCTATCTTCAAGCTTGGCATAATATTTTTCTTTCTTTCTAGATTTTTTATTATATTTAAGTGGCACCTACTGTAAATATCTTGTCAGATAAAGATGCTGTAATTAACATAGCTATGTTGTTTTAAACATATACCAAGTTCAGTGAAACTGCTGCCCTATTCTACATTTGCATTTAGAGTTATATTCAGCTAAAAACCTGAAACAAAAAGCTTAAGAAATATTGGTGCCAAAAGTCAAAGGAAATCAACATCTCTGCTTCATGCTTCATGAAGTGTGAACAAACTTGAGGTACCTCAATAATGGCAGAAAGCTAGATAGGAAGGGAGTAGTTTGAAGTTCATTAATCAACTTCAAACTGAAAGACTAATGACTCCTCCAGCCATCATCTGAACTGTAACATTTGTGTATCACAGCAAAATTACTGTGTTCAATCTACATCTTCCAACAATAGGTCTGCAGGAAAAGGGCTTACATGAAAGACTTCTGAAGGTTCGACACATTACTTTTTATAAACTGAATGCTTTAGTTGTTAGTTGTTTCCAAGTATTAGTTGTTATTAGTTGTTTCCAAGTGGAATAACATGGTTTTATGCCAACATCTCCATCTGACAGTTTTAGCAGAATACCATTAGTTATTATGCAAAGTATACGGATACATTTTATTTCTAATAAAAGCATGTTTTGGGAATAGCGGTGGTTAAACACTGATGCACCAGCTCCTGCAAAAATGTCGAAGTAATAATACCCACCAAGCTCCACGTGTGTATTTAAAAATTGCTGTAAAATACCCTAGCAACAGAATCCACAAAGATAGCACTGACACATACATTTAGGTACAAATTTGTCACAGTATTATCTGCTAGAGGCAGTTGTTCCACCAGGAATCAATCTTTGCTGCCTAACAGTCAGTTACTTTACAACTGTAGTAATGGGTACTACAATTTTTCTAACCATCACTAGTAATAAAATTAATTACTGGTAGGTATTCCCCCCCCCCCCCCACTTTTAACACCAGAAAGATCCATTTTAAAAAAGACAGAAGAAAAAGACGTACCAGAAGCAACAACAACACTGTAATTGTCCTGAAATCCATTTTCTGCTTTAACTTTTTCTTTCTCTTCATAGTTCTTTTTTTCTTTATCTTCCTTCTGTTCATTAATTAGCTTAGCTGTAATACTGGGTGTATCTATATGGGGATCGGGGTGGGGGAACACAAGGACAAACAAAAAAAGAGAGAAAAGAACAGCATTTCAAGATGCTAAGTTGATTTTATTAGTTTCTAAGCTGTTTATAAGGCTATTCTGAACTACTTTAGTGTCTCAGAGCTCCAACACAGGCAGCAATAGTCTTGTCAATACCTCTGAATTAAGATACTACAGTAATTCTGTCCCCTTCTTCTCCCAAAACTCTGTTCTCTGACAATTTAAATCTGTAACAGTTTAAAACCATTACTTGATGAGTCAAGCATTTTCACAATAAAAAACTCACTAAACCACTGCAATCAACCAAAAATGAGATTAAGCAAAAAATCCCCATCCAAACCCAGTGAACCAAAACATCCACAAAAAATCTTGACAAAACAACGACAGCAAAAAAATCCAACAGAAAAGGAAATTCCAAAACTTTTTTGTTTTTTAACGATAGCTGCAGGATTCTTTAAATAGGCTCTTGTATTTGGGCCTAGGTATCTCATGTTACACACTGATCCAATGTCAGAACAGGTGAACTCTCTTCCTTTGAAATTGGAAGATGCCTAAAGTACATTAGACAACGAAAACTTCAGCTGCTTGCTTAAGAAAACATTAGATTACTGCAGTTCAATCATTTTGGTTCAATCATTAGCGTAGATTGCAACTATAAGTAAGTCACTAAATCTAATCTTATTTATTAAATCACTGATGATTGGTGACAATGGATGATTTCACACCATGTCCAGTACAACACTGGCACCACAATGGACAAATCATTCTCTAATTGCTTCTGACTAGTAACTTGTTTCCACACAGCCACAGCAGCTTTAAGTTATAACCAGACTCAAGCCTGGAAGAACCATCCAGCTACCTTTAACTGTGTGTCACCTGTGGGTGAGGCCCTGAAAGGGATTGGCTGCTTGGAAATATATTATGATTTGTGGCCTGAAGACATTGGTTATGTCTGTGTTAGGCAGCAGTGCAGGCTAAAAAAACACAGAGAGTGAGAAACTGCCACTTAGGACTCAACATTCACACACATACACTCTCTCTAGGTATAGATGTGTGTATATATACAAACACATGTATATATACACACACATATATATATATACACACATATATATATATATATACACATCTGTCTATGAGACTGTCTTGGCTTTTCAAAAAATTTTCATCAGTACTATTATTATTATTATTATTATTATTATTATTATTATTATTAATCTTCTGAGTTGCTCTGGTTTTGTCCCATGGACTCAATGTCCATTTACTCCTGGGGAATTTAAAGGCCATTAATAAAATTATTAAAGAAGGTTAAGCTATGGTATTTTAACTACTTAAGTGATACTCAGATTTGTCATTGAGTTTTTCTTACCAAAAGCAGTAACTCAAGACTAAGGTGCATGGAATACAAAACAACTGGTACTCATCCTAGGCAATCCTATCTGCAGTGTACTGCACATTTGCTTCCTATGTTGAAGGGATGCAAGCAGCAGATTTATCAGGGATTTTGGGACCCCTTTCTCCCCCTCTTTTTTTTAAAAAAAAGCTGGGAAAATAAGTACAAGATGAATGTGCTTCTTGTGATTTATTTACGCAGAAAGTATGAAATGGTTAATTTGAGACATTAACATAGTTAAAAAGAAGTAAACCCAAGGGACAGGTTCTGACACAGGATCTTCATGACTTCCTAATGCTGCTGTGGTAACAGCCTTTTCTTTCTTTTATCCCTTCTCTCTCTCTCACCCCAAATACACAGCTTGCTCCTCTTACATCCAAGCCTCCTTTACTCTGTCCTAACCATGGACTTCATGGAATGCCATACAAGCCACAAAGCCAAGGCATAACAACACTCTAGCGAACACCAAAGTTATGGTGCCCTACAAAGTCAGCACTTGACCATTTTCAATTACAGACATTACAGTTTACCACATCACCACCTTCTCCTCTCCAGTCCTTATCAGCACTGGCTATCAAGCTGACCACAATACACCACTAAGGCAGCTGCTCAGTACAGTTTATGTCACTGCTCAGCAACTGATCCCTACCTCCGATGAAGTGACCATCCCACCCATTACAGTAATGAGATCCTTGTGCAGTTTGTGGTCAGAAAGACCTGAGTCACATTGCACACATGACTCTCTGGACAGTAAATAAATATAGAATTCTATCAGAAACAGTAAACTATTCCTTGATAAATAAGATACAAGCATTTCGCTAGGAATGGGTATTATTCTATTAAAGTCCTAAAATACGTCTTGTCCTATCTAGTATTCTGCCAAATACCATTTTAGCACTCCTATCAGCTTGTTAGGTAACATTTATTGCCCTAAAAAATATGTTAGCAATTTCAATGTAAAAATTTTCAATAGATACAAAAAAGCAACAGTTACTTTTAATTCCACAAAGACCTGCCTCATAAATTAAAAGCTGATCTACACTGAATTCCAAAAAATTACACATTCAAGTAAACATACATTTAAGAACATACATTCCCAGCCAGATTAATGACTAAGTGCACACCCTTCAGTGCACATCTCCCATGCTGCAAAACCACAATTGCTCCAATGATCTTTGACTTTTCTTTGATATTATTGAGAACCATATCTTAAGAATAAAGAGGAAGTCCTGTATTTGTTAATTTTTTTTTAACTAGACATGTATAAAACTGATTTTTCATTTAACATGTCCAAACAATTTTTGCTCTATTTATTACCAGAGGAGAATCAACTTGCATCTGGTTTTATTTAGATAGCTCTGGTACGGACATGACATCTTCAGTATAAATTCTACTACTTAACTAAATTAAAAAAAAAAATATTAACCCTAATCTTTAACATACACTTCTGTTTCCTAAAGTATGAAATAAACACTAAAATTAAAGGTGTGATTCATTTTAAGATGTCTACCACTGAGGTGTCAAAATCCTTATTATGGTCTGTGAAGGCCTGATCAACAGAGTTCCCTACAGAGAGGTTCATCTCAGTGTACATTCAAGTAGTATAACTGAAAGTACTGAAATTTAAAAAACATATAAATTAATGCCTTAACATTATCCTCTCATTGTGCATAATTTTAAAATTAGTATCTAAAAGTAAATGATGCTTTTCAATTTCCATTTAGTAAGCAAATGGAAATATTTATTTAGCAGACAAATGTATATCCACAGAAATTAAATGGTGCCTTCATTAAGGTCCTTTTCACAGGACATACATCTCCACCTTGAGATATATTACTAAGTTCCAGGATATTTAACTGACAAAATTTGGGGAAATTTAATGAATGGATGAAAGACAGTATGTTTTAAAGTCTGATATTTGCAGTACCATTTGTATGGTCAAACAAAAAATATAAGATTTTTTTTTAAATTGCATTTAAAAAAAAAGTAAAATAAAACCATGAACTATTCCAAACTTGCCTGACACGCGATCAAGAACCTCTGCTAGAGTTGTTGAGACAGGCAAGTGAAGAGTACGAAATTTGTGTCCAGCTCCATACATTGGATGTTGAATTACATGACTCGTAGCATTAATTCTACCTTTGTACAGCTGAAAGTAAAAAGAACAGTCGACATTTAATATGACTTTAACACTGAGAAATAACTTAAACCACTAAGTTCTTATAAAGCCATGTCAGCTAGATAAAGCTAAATTCTTAGTGTGCTAAAGAAGAAAACTGACACATCCTTCAACTTTGGAGGTATACAGTAAAAATGCCTTAAATTAAGACAAGTTTAATTTTTTAACTCAAAATAATTTCTTTTGAAAGCCTAGAATATTTTTAGGATCAGAAACAGTATGATACCATATTTGCTTTACAAAACCCAATTATTTTACATAGCTGTAATATGAGAGAAAAATTGAGTGCCTGACACTTGCAATTACGTAGGAAATGAAAACTTAACTCTGAAATGAAATATAGAAAAATAACAATATGCTTTGAGTAGAGAAAGATGATTGGGTTTCTATTTTCTGACTTGAGGAGGAAGTTTATTCTAGACTTAATATCTACTTTTTGTTATTATGACAGGTAACTAAGTCACTACCAGTTAAAACATTTCAAATATTTTACCGTAATGTATTTTAGACAGCCCTGAAGACTTGTTTATTAATATGCACTTACACGACCTATTTTTTTTTTAATGCAATAAAAAAAATTAGTATTTGCTGACAACCAGAACTGAGCTTCTGAAATACAGTTTTGTTAAGAACTTTTAAGATAAAAATGGGGAACCAATCTTCGAAAAGCTACATTGTACATATGCTGTACATTCACATTATTTTTAAGGTTTGTCTTTGGATGTTATAGAAGGAATCATCTCAGTAAGAATCGACTTTCCCAGTGTTTTTAATGGAAGAAACTGAATTATGACAACTTCAAGAACTTTTTTCTGCCTTTACATATCTAGTAACAGCTTTCTGTAAAAATCTGTTGTGTGTAAAACAATCAACGGAAAATTGATGTTACCTTCACATTATCAATGGACCTGTTAATAATTACTCAGCCAAGTTCAAACAAAGCACTTAAATGTTTGTGCTAAAACTGAATTTGTGCCTCCTTTTCCATTTTATACTATCTGATCCAGTTTCCCTCTCGTATATCTCCTGGAGAATTTTACTTCTGAGATGGAGAAACCAAAGCAGAAAATATATTTTTCCAAATGAGACAATCAGATCTTTTTAAAAAACTTGTGTTTTCTTGCTTTTTTTTTAGTTACAGTCTTCAATGGAGAGCATTTCAGACATCAATTGTAATTCTGTTCCAGTGAAGCATGTGGAAGCATAAAGCATACATCTGCTTTATAAATTAATTCACATATTTGTCACTCAATTTATTCATGGCATTTTGGCTAATTGCTGAAGGACCTCTGCCGATTTTGACTATGACCGATCCTTAATGAAACTGCTAAGGACTACTGGACAGATACTGTATCTATATTTGCTGCTAGTGTGTAAGGATGCTATCAAAAAGTCTCCTGTAAGATAAATTTCAGTTCAGAAGCAGTACATATCCAACAAATATTGTGTTTTATCTTAACACAATGCCTTGAATTTTCTTTTAAAATGCTGAGTTACAATTCAACAGCACTTTCCTTTCCAAAATTCCATAATGTGTGCAACAGAAAAAAGCTGCTGTCTAACACTGCAAAGTTGAATATACTCTGACTTAAGATTTAAAGGCTAAATTTATTCCACGTTTACTACACAGTATCAAAAATTCTTACTGGACAAGGCGACTGAAGAAACAAAGTCACTTTCTCATCCTCTAGCATCAGCTGCAAAAAAAGCCTCCTAATAAATCCTGAAATATTTCCAGACGTTGGGAGGTTGCCACGCTGAGGAGAGGACTGGAACAATTCACAGAGAACCTGAGAATGAAAAATGATATCAGATTTAAAATATTTCTATATTTAGGTCTCTAAAATATAGCTCTACACAGTTATAGTAGGCAGTGCCTGAGATCCACTTCCAGTTACAAACCAGCTCAGAAATGAGCACCACTGCAGAAAATACCTGCAGCAAATAAGGCTCTTAATATAAAAGTTTAAAACCCTGATAGGAGCATCAAAGTAATTGTAAAGATGTAGATTTCTCTGAAAGATAAAAACCTGAAAATAAAGTTGTTATAAAAACAGCTTCTGAATCCCTAAAAGCAAACATTTCCCATGGCATTATGCAGTATTACTCCCAGCCAATAACAGAGAACTGACTCAATTTTTTACTCTACTTCTTCCTAGGACATCATCATTCTTAATGCTGAAAAGCCTCTTTTTCATTATACTTGTATGCAGCTAGGTCTGCAAGGTTAATGAATGTGAGGAAGACAACTGAATCTGCTCTAGAATGCCAAATGGAAAGCCATATTCTGCAATACCCTCTATTTCCTCGGACACAGGTTGCACAAGCAAACATCCCAGGAAATCTCCTTAGGTTACGAATAGTAAATATGTGTATGAAGCTTGAAGTTCAAATTCCATTTTACAAACATTTAGCTCAATCCAATTAAATAGTCTTTTGGAGTTTGGTCTAAAGTTTATTCCTCTAAACCAAGAGGAATACAAATCTATACACAGAACTGGAGAGCCACACCAAAACATATTTATACATTTCAGACTCAGACCAACAAGCCAACAATTCTAATATAAAATTTTTCCATTCAATAACAGCTTACAAAAAACTAGAGTTATTATAAAGAAAGGCAAAAAACATAGAAAATGGTCACAGTTAGCTGTAGCTATTAATAAATGAAAACATTATTATTTTTCCCTCTCACCTGTGCCATAAGTCTCTGGTTATTCGGATGGCAAGAAATGCACTGTAGGAAGAAAGCAACTGTTGCATTTTCAATTGCTGTCCGCTGCTGAGTGGTCAATCCTGTGGTTACAGTTGAAGAAAGCAAGCTGGATCTTGCACTGGTCTGTTGTGCTGTCATATTGTGTCCTCCAGAGGTAGCACCAGAATGGCACAACAGGAATAAAAGTGCTGTCCACAACGGATTGACTTCAGAGCCACCCAACCAATCCTTCATCATGTGGCTGTTGCCAACTTCTGTCAGGAACCTGAGAACAGGAGCAACCAGGTCTGCCGTGATGGGCATTTTATTAAAGTGCTGTGGAACATGATGCCTCCTGAGCCTGTCCTGGGTGATATCCATTGATTGTGCAGTGCAGTCAGAGCCAGAAGTATGGTTAAAGCAAAAACTAGCAAGACTTCTTACAAGCAGTGAAGGTAAACCTGAGTCCAGTAACTGCTTGATAGCTTCAGGAGACTGAGATGAGGCAGCAAGAGTAGCCAGGTGAGACTCTGTTAGTGCAAGAGGGGCTTGTGCATTTTTAGAGTCATCTGTCAAAGATGAGCTAAGGTCCTGCTTTTTGCTGTCATCTGTCATAGACAGTCTGTGTTGACACTGCATTGGAGGAGGAGTGATACCCATCCATCCCATCAGTAAGGAAAAATAATTTGGGTGGATGTGGCACATGGAACAAAGCAAACTATCAACAGCTTTCTTCAAAACCATGTTGCAGGGAAGAGACATGGACCAGTTAAACAGTGACCTGTAGAAGACAGAAAATCATATCAGCACATAGTTTGCCACTCATTTTCCCCTTTTTAATCATTGGTTCATACAGCATTTCTGCACATTTATGATTTACTATTGTAGAAGCTGCTGTAAAACACTCCATGCTGAACTCAAAAGCTTCTTTTGGATCACAGTATCACAGGACACTGATTACCCAAAAGGCATTTCTCAGCTGTACGCTTAAATTACTTTCATCATACTGTATTTTAAATAGATATAAACCAACTTTTCTGGCATGCTGCACACAAAAACCAGGTTTACTCTTTTGACATTTGTCATACAACTTATCCATTTTTAACCAACTGCAACTTCTTCGTGCTGTCAGCTCTCCAAGCTGCAGCTATTAGGGTCACACGTGTGTGTACACAGGCTCATTTACATGAAGGTCTCAATTCTTTTTAAGAACTGAAAGTATTTTAAAATGTTTCAAAATTTAAAAAAAATCTCCCTTATTAGGCATATTCCTAAAGATGCTGCAAAAAAATGAAAGCAGCAACAATCTTGTTGATTCAACAACACTACCCTTGCCATTCTTACTTGACCTAAACTTAAGATACAAGTTAGTAAGAGAATTGTTCCTCAGTGATTCTAAAATCCCATCCACCTTTGACTTCACATCCAAGTACTATCTGCCTGAATGCTAATCCAAAGCATATGAGTGCAGAAGCTAATTTAGCTCCTGTTATTATTATTGAATTTCAGAAGGAGTACTTATAAAGAAAAATGCTAATTTCTTCACACAGACTTGTTCAGAGTACATGAAGTATTAAAAAAAAAACAAAAAGCCAGTTTTCCAAACTGCATTCACAGTACCTTGACACCACAGATGTTACATTACCCTTAACATTTACATACAGAGGTGAACACGCACTTCATGCTATTCAACGTTAGGTTTTTAAATTAAGTTTGGATGTATCGTCATATATTACATGCCCATTTGAAGACAAGGATTGTTTTTCCCTCTTCTGGATGGAAGTGTTATCCTGTGTTTAATCTAATGGCACTCTAGGAACTCAAGGACCTCTCTAGGTTTAACCAAAAGTTGGATTTACCACCAGTCAAGAGAAAGGTTGATAAAACCCCTCCCCAAGCAGAAAACTCATCTCAATGACTAAATGATCTATAACTCTGGAAAGACAGTCACAATTTCCAAAAGTCCACATATAATAAAGCTACACTTAAACTCTTCTCCAACTGTATATTAACACAATCCAAATGCCAAAATCGTCTGGATGAGTTCATGCTTTATGAAAAATAAGGGTTTTTTTTCTGAATACATATTTAAAAATAACTCAGGGATTAGCATCCATTGGCCAAAGCAAAAACACTGAAATGGAAAATGGGGATGATGGGAAAATATTTCCAAGAAAAAAGTGTTTTATCACATGAAGGAGAAACTTGGAGTTATAGCTAGAATCCATTACAATATTTCAAAAGTTACAATATCAAAGAAGATTAAGAATACACATGAAAAGTTATTTTTAATAGAAAAATTATTTACCCATATAACTCTAACAAAAATGCTTTTATATTTATTAAAGAATATATTTTATAATTTGCTCCAGATGGTGGCTGATATGAGCTATAGCTCTATATCTGGCAGGAGGAAGGGGAACAGGGCTATATTATAACATGCATACTCGAACTAGGTAGAGGAGTTTTACTAGTATTCTATCATTTCTCCGTGTGATGAAAACAACACACTATCCTCCAAAAGACAGGAACTCAGTTGTGAAACCCACTTTTATATAAATCTAATTGGGCTGGGTGTTTTAGAAAGTCCTTTTTTATTAGAGCTTTTCCTTTTTAAATGTTAAAATGTATGCTGAAAATATATTTCCATTGAAGTGTACTGCTAAAAGGACTAATTGACCTGCAATTCAAAATCCTTAACGCGATTCCCAAGATGAACAAGCTCATTTCAAATTAAAAATTATCCATATCACAGTATCACTCAAGCGTCTTTGGAAATTGTCTTGCCTGTAGTCATGTATCTAAAGATCATAATGTTACACATATGTAAGAGCTCCACATGCTTGTACCTGTAACCAAAACTTACACACTTGCTGGTGTTCAAATGTTTGACTATGCCTAAAGGAGACTGGTCATGGAAAAACATGAAGGTTTCCTAAGTGCAACAACAAAACCAGGTGCAAAGATCCCTTCATTAACTGCATTTGTATTCAACAGTACAAATCAAAGATGCCTGGCTAGTACTAGATACAGTACTTTAACAGCCATATTCTATAAAACACGTGAAACAAAGTTATGTGGCTTCTCTTTTTTTTTGTTTTGTTTAAACAGAAGACATAGTTAAGTAACATAGATTGCAAACATTAGATAATTTCCATTTTGTGAGTCGCTAAGAGTATACATTTGGTGTTTAGTGTGAACTTCTCTTTAGAATGCACAAAAATGAAGCTAATTCATAGTTTAGCATTCACTTCAGATTTTGTGCCTTCATTTCTTTCAGATCAGACTGGCCAGAACAGAACTGGAAACTTCAAGAAAACATCTCCCCCTTCCTACCTCTCAGCTATCGGTTACAGATGTTGGATACTATGACAAATAAGATAATGCTTCTATAACAGCATCCTAATGATGCTTCACTTAGAAGTACTGTGAAAATTACTGCAAGCAATTTCAGCAAGAATAGTCCATTAAAAGATCTCATGAAGAAAACCATGAACCAGCTTACCTTTCACATATATGGCAAGTATACAAATGGATTTGCTGTTTCATTTCAGATTTTTGGGTCTTTAAACACAATTACACCTGGAATATGTGAAACGCAGCTTTGAGTTTAGAACTACAGAACTACCTGTTTGGATATCATGAGCTATTCACTCTATCAATTAGCTTCAGGGATGTCACGTTCTACTGCTATTTCACAATAAATGCCCTTCAAGTTGTATTTTTTCAGTGAATAGAACAGTTTAGTTCTAAAAATCACACGGTGCAAAACTTTGCTTTACTTACTCAAAGAGTTCCCTGTCCAGCAATGCTGGCAGATCATATTCAACGAGCAATTCGTAACTATGCCACAGAATTGCTGCGACGCAATGCAGGTGGGAAGGAGATGGCATCAGGAGCCCATACTCCCTGGTGGAGCTATTGGGACAAATGTAGCTGACCCGACCACTTTTTTTCATAGCTGCAACTCTTGCAGAATCACTGACCCATTTCAGCAATGCTTGAATTCTGTAAGACAAGATGATGTTGCACATTATAAAGGATTAAAGAAACACTCAGAACCAAATTAACTTGCTGGTTTTTTGTAATTCAATTCACACATTTATCTCTTCCTTGGAAGTAAAGTTCAAGAGTGAGTTCAAGCTCTGTTTTTCCAAGATTTAGATCAGGGCAAAAATTAATTTAAAAAATTTATCTTGGATAGCCAAATGTGAACCTTCTACAGAAAAAGAAAATATGGCTGGTATCTGAGTTCTGAGTATTTGAGAGAAAAGTCAGTTGAAAACCAAAGTTTTATCACATTTAAGAGCAGAAAAAGAGGGACAGCATTCCCTGGAAAAGACGCAAAGAGCTAGGATAGTTTTTCCAGAAAGCTGAAAAGATGCAAAGAGCTGGAAAGTTTTTTCAGATTTCTGCAGTTTCATGCTATCTCATAACAATCAGATTTCAAAAATGTTTTGTTTTGTGAACTAATATCAAGCCACCATTTAGCAAAATTTTTTTGTATATGCTTCCACATGACAACCCAAATAACATTACCTATCTTTTGTTCCAGGGTCTTGAGTTGTTCCAAGCTGATAAAGAATGTCTATTGTGGAGTCAGAAGAGAGACCATTTAATCTTCCAAACAGTAAAGGACTATTCAGATCTTGCCGCATTCAAAAAAAAAAGGGGAGGGGAAATAACAGAAGTACTTACATACATATTTTTTAAGTGTACTAATGACATTATTACAGAATTGCAATATTAACATTGAATTAAGTTTTGCCATCAACGTAAGGATGAAATTCTTATTCACACCACTGTCTGAAAACTGTGCATTTTGTATGTTCAATGTTCAGCCTCACCATGAAAGGAAAAGCCATTACAACATTCATCAGATGAATGCAGGACTTATCAAGGTTTACATAGTAGGGTTTTCTTCATCATATTCCAAAAAGACATGACTGATTCCAATAAAGCTGTCAAACCTCTTGCTTCACAAACAGAAGCAAACACTTCTTTCAAAATGAAAGCTTATTTAACTCTAATTTCCATCGATGGGATTAAAGCTGAAGATTTTCACAGATTACTTCCTATTCAGCTTCATCCTCTGTCCTGACAGAAAATACTCTCTTATCTAACAACATTCCAGCAAAACAGAGCAGTCTACACTGAAACACTAACACACAGCAAAAGAAGTAATGGAAGCCAATTTTAAAAAGTGCTTTCTGTTAGCAGTCTCAAAACAGGAAAAAAACCAAATTTGTTTTATTTCATTTAAAAGCTACAAAACAGCCAAGTGGTATGAAACCATAAGTACTAATCCCCCAGCACACAAACAGAACAGTTCCTGCTGTTCACTGTGGGACATAGAATGTAGTTGTATCTTCATTATGAAGCTCCACACAAAAGTATTTTCAATGCTTAGTGCTACTGAGAATTCATACTGTCCTACAAACTACTGCTGCCCAAATTCTGCTGCATTAGTTCTCCTTAGCAGTACTTATGGCAGTACTTTTTCTATTTTAGAATGCCTGGACATAGTATCTAAAGTAAGAGGCATTTAGGATACACTGTGCATCCTATTCTGTGTCTTCAAAACACTCACCTAATTATGAAGAACTAAACAACCCTGGTTGCAAGCTTTACTGTTGTAGGACTACCCACACACAAAGACTGTGATACTTAGAAGCCCAACAAAGCACAACGGCATTTCTGGCAACCCAGATTCAGAATCAGAAAGCAACATGCAAATATACTGTATCTGTACTTTTATATGAGCAATGTTTTTAAGCAACAACTGAAAAGAAAAAACACTGCACTCACCTGCAGGATCACTCCCTGATGCTGAGCAGTTTCTTAGAAGAATGTCAATCAATTTTAGGCCAATTCTGGTGGACTGAAGCCCAATTTTCACAAGCACAGCCTCAATGTTTGGAGAATGCATCCCACAGTAAGGGGACATTAGTAAAGCAGCACATGTCTGCAAGAGATTAGCAGTGGGTGCTGCAGCACTAGCCATCATTCCTTCCAAATCACTTATGTGAGTGAGGCAGTGGTGCAATAATCTTAACCATCCAATACTGAAAAGGAAAACAGAAAAATGAGCTAATGTATTGTTTTCTTATCACATTATTTTTCATCTGTAGCACAACTACCTGTACTAGATTACAGGACAAGTACTGTAAAAAACTTCTGTGACATGATCAAACATCATCTGAGCAAAGCAAATGACTGAATTTAAGACCAAAATGTAATAATACACATTAGTAATGCTGTTGCAATCATTGTACTAAGATTGTAAGGAAGGCAGGGTCTGTGAGTGGGAAGAGTTAAGAGCCTGCAAGCTTTATTACTAAAGTTTCTCAAGATTTTTCAATTCACATGCATATTTCTCCCAATAGGGCCAACATGCTGAGGGAAGGATGAAAGGGAAGGTGTTTACGTAGAGGGATGGGTGTGGGGTGGGTTTGGGTTTTATTGCTTGTTGGGTTTGTTTTTCTTTGTTGCGTTTTACTTGCTTATGTGTTGTGTTTTTTACATCAAAAGGAGTGAAGGTGCAACAGTAGTTGGCATTAATTTTATACACCTGCACAACCTCCCTGACATTAGAAACACTTAGAATCATGCACATTTACAATAAACTACAGTGAACTTAAGGGAACCTGATTCAAAATGCATACAGGAAAAGCACAGAAATTAAAACATGTTAGCTTCTACATTTCCCTCATGTCTCTCATTCTTTGACAAAATCATTCAGAAGTCCTTTTAATAACAAATCTTGAGCAGTAAACCTGTTGTAATTTAATCAGTTCACAAATGAATCAGACTTTATTTATAAAATACACCACAATACTATTTAAACTAGCATCATGAACAAGATGGCAATCTAAGCTGTATGTGAAGAAAGGCATCTTTCACTGACAACTTCTGCACTAGTACTTGTTTACCACAGTTTAAAAAAATGACAGCTTCCATATAGATCTTAAATTGAGCTTACAGTTTTATTTTAGGAATCATTTACTGATAAATCAATTGGATTCATCAATTACAAGAGAGCAAGTTCCCTGTTATGTCCAAAAAAAATTTATGCAAGTTTATTGAATATATCTATCACATTTACCATCATTATTTTATTGAGATACTTAAAACATTAAGCTGAAAGCTACAATAAAACATTTCAAGAAATGAGGAACATACACTCACCTTCCTGTTTTAGATACTATTATTGTGTGACTTTATTATAAACTTTTCTGAAGTAAAAATATAGTATAATTTGGCTATAATAATTTTCTTCACTGCTGTTCAAGAGCAAAGACCAATTTTAGTTTTACAGTTTCTATTAAATATACACTGAGAGTATTCATGTTCTCTAAATTTACTTATTCTCTCAACATTTTTCCCTGCAAAAGAAGTGTTTTTAAAGCTTTCCCATGCTCTCTTCAAATTTACAAACATTAAGGTTCAAAGATGAAATATATAAAATTAATGAGTTTTTACAATTTAGTAAGCTAAATTTAAGAACAGAAAATCTCAAATTTCCATCCAGCAAATTAAATTGGAAAAGTTGGAAAATACTGACACTTTTTCAAAAACCCTCATGCGTTCATTTATTTTCATTTTTAAAATAAGTAAGAAACTCAACATGCCACCTAACAAATAAAAGCCTTTGAAAAGAAATCTTGCTGATATGCCAGAATCATAACAACATTCAGCTCCTATTTCTGAAATGTGTGCAAAAAGCAATATTAGGTATGACTTCCACAAAACATTCCATAGTTCTATTTGTACTCCTGCCCCATTACTTATGTAACTCTGTTGACTTCTATAAGGATAAGAATTTTGGCATTCCATTTTTTTTGACAACTGCGTACCCATTAAAAACACAAAATGCAGCTCTAAATGCTTTCCTATGCTTTGTATTCTCTCACCATTGCAGATATAAAACACTCCCTTTACACATGCAGACTAAGCATGCTGCTAAAGAAGTGAGAAGTACTGCTTATATTTCCCTTCATATTGGAAAAAAAAAAAAAAAAAAAGAGTTTGCTGCTGAAAGATCTGACTCAGAGAAGAAAATAGCATAAAAAACCCAAACCCTAAACCAGGAACTGGCACAAACTGGCCCCTGACACTGGAGCCTTACCTTGTTTTAGAGACCTGATCCTCAGAGGGAAGGAAGGGATTATTGACGGTGGCAGAGGAGGTGTTTCCAAAGGCTGTGAGGCCTAACAGTTTGATCTGAGAGAGGCCCAGGGTACTAGCATCCCGAGGACGATGGAGACGAAGGCAGACAGCTGAGGCAACTTCAGCTTTTACCAGCTGGATTTTTATATAGGTGAGACCACTCGTGATAACGGGAGTTGACAGAGGTAACATATTGACACCATCTGCGCTTATTTCAACAGATACTGATGAAGGGCAAGCTACAGAGAAAGATACGAAGGTTTAACACTATTTTAAAATCTGTACTAGTTCATCTTCGACAGCAATATATGTTCAACACTTAAAATTCAGAGAACAAAATGGCTGGAATGATCTCAGGCAGACACTACTACAGAACTGCAGCTGGAGGACTTGGCATGGGAAATGGTATCGTTAAAAAGCACAAGCATTTTGATACATGGTATATACAGTTTATTTCAAAGACATCAAATGAAGAAAAGTCCTGTCACTGAAAACACCTTCCTTATCAGGGCTACAATAAGAGCTGAAAATATCATGCTTTATCCCAGCTACCATAGAAAAGCATTTTGCCTGAAGAGGCTTGACCAGTATCACTTTCTCACTGGGCAAAGTTTTTTGACATGTTTAACATGAACACCACATGACAACTACTACACTAGAAACTAAGCAGAGGCAGGGCCTTTCATTCTCAAGGAAAGCAGAATTTTCAAGCTTTGCACACTTATTTTACAGGCATTAGTCAAACAACCTCTCAGCTTTAGTTCCTCTGATTACACTCTTTGTATTGTTTCCAAATCCTAACCTTCAAATTTTTGAACTGCCATCAACATCAGTGAATTCACTTACTTGCCAGAGAGGCCAGGTGAGGCTGGATGTGGATTTCCTTGAGCAGCACAGCTGCGGGAAGGTGAATCGTGAGGTCACACCAAGCTTCCTCAGGTAAGAATATGTATGACCATGCAGCAGAGCGAGCCCGTCTGTGGGGAGGAGTAGCCTGCAGCAGCACTTCAGCTGGCTGGGCAGTGGGACTACTTGAGGTGATTGAACCTTCAGAAACGGAACCATTAAAATTGACCATTAATGTTTATTAATAAAACCCAGATTCATTTACAAGCTGAACTGTGGAAAACACCTTTTTTTTTCTGTCTCATCTCTTTTGCTTTATCAGTAATATCCCATGTGTAATGCTCACTGCTGAGTTATTTTTCTTTTACTCTGAGACTGTTTAAATAGGCAGTTTTTATATCCCCATGCATATGTATGTCCTTGAAATTTGCTAGGGGACACTTGCTACCAAAATTCTAAGCTTATTCTCGTGAATACATGACAAAAACAAACCAAACGGAAAGATGAAGCTTGAACAGTATGCTTAGAACTTGAGCTCAGTTAATTCACAGTTAACATACTATAAAGGTTTAAATACTAAAATAACATAAATGACTTTACAACCAACTTCTGCAACCCTTTTTCTTTAACAAGGTTTCACATGAAAACTCTTTTTTAGAAAAGACACCAGAATCAGAAAAAACTTGACTACAGCAGCTGCTTCTTTTTCTACTCCTAGTGTAAGTTAAAAATGAAGAAGGAAGATCTAGGCTGTCTTCTTTAGCAAGTTATAAGGTATAACAAGACCAGATTTGAGCTGTTCCAAACTACAGGTACTTGGGATGTTTTACTTTAAAGTAGCTATAGCCTGACCCCACAACTAAATGCCTAGCAGCAGCTGGACACTAATTCCTGGACATATTTTAATAAACTTTCATCCCAAATGAATTAAGCTCATCTCAGATAATAACCACATGATGAGAATCAGAATGTACTATAGAGACTACTAAATGATGGGAATCAAAATGTACTAAGTGAGGGCAAACAGAAGGTTAATTTCAAAATCACACTCCTGACTGAAAGTTTTAATATTAAGAGAGATGCACTCATGGCAGAACAACAAGAATTGCAGCACTTTGTAAGCTGGGAGATAAGGTAGGCAAGAACTTACCACCACTATAAAGAACCAACATTTGCAGGATTCCTAAATTTACCTTTTAGAAATTTGTGAAGAGCAAAGGAGATTTCCAGTGGCCCCTATTCTGCCCCCACTCTACCAAATATAAACCTCTTTTTATTGTCTTTTGTAATGCCATTATTTTTGACACTCTTAAGTTTGAACAGGACTGAATGGATTCCTCTCTTGTCCAACATCCTCTCCAGAAATTTCTTTCTCCCCTCCCGTCAGTGAGACAAACTGTATGAATATATTCATTGGCTATGCCAGGCTAGTGGGCAGCAACAGAAAACAAAGACGCTAGTATTGAAAAGGAAAGCCTTTGTAAGATATTACAGTACCACTACCTCTTAAAACACGTTTTAGTTAGCTGGCAGCCATTGTATCGATATCAAAACAGCATCACAATTCTAACAAATGCTCATGCAGGCAACATGAGAGCAGTCAGAAGCAGATACGAGAGCACCATCAGGGATATCAGCCTTTTGCTCTAGCTTCTTCTACTCTGCTTCACATAGCTCAGGCTCATTCTCTATCACCCCACCATGCTACGCTTCTATATTAGCTCCATCAAATGTGCCTTAAGAGAAGTTAGTGTGTCCCAGTGTGTCTATGGCAGACAGTGGGCTGGAACCAGGTATCCCCTGACCTAGGGGCAGAGAAAGGGGCTCACCTTGATGCATGACTTCACCAGACACAGATCACTTCCTCTCCTTCTCTCCCCTACCACTTGGGGTCTTATTACCTGTGGTGGACGGGACTAATCTCATCCCTCAACGATACCTTGAAACACCAGCAACCCCTCTCATTAGAAGATTTTGTAGTATTGGAACAATTACTATTATAATACTTTTTGTTAAGAACTTGATACACATTCTAATGACCAGCAGACATTAATCTAAGAGAAAGAAGCATTACTCACCTAAAGGTGCAAAATTGTGAATTCCTTCTGCATTATCAGGCTCAGAAGCAAGCACTCTGGCTTTCAAACTGCTATCTGTTGCTTTGGTGGGACCAGAATCCAGGAATTTCATAATAGTTGAAACCATGCTTCTGGCTGTGTTAACAATAGCTCTTGTGCTTGTTACCATGTTGTTACAGATAAGTTGAACACCCCCTGTGTGTAATGCAGGCAGAGAGAAAAAAATACTGCTCAGAAGCAGATTCTACACAAGCAAAGGCCTATTCAGTAAAATGGCCCCTGTAGAAACATATATGTATTCCTGAAGCGCCAAAAAAATCTACACCAAACCTTTTATTTGATGTGGCTAAAGAAAGGACATTCTTACCCATATCGTGGAAAGCCTTCAGTGCCTCACTTGTATCCAGCACTCGTAAGATGAACCAGAGTAGTGGCTCAGATAACTGACATGTGGCAAGAGAACCCTAATAGAAAAACAAGCAAGGAATACATGGTTTCATACAAAATTAGTACAGTAGGAATTCATGTAACAGCTCACAGGCTCCCCTTTTAGTAGGAAAGACTACCAGAGAGGAAATGCCACCACAGTTGCCACCATACAGCAACACCATGTTCCACACGGTTCAATTCTTTACATAAGAGAAGTCTTTGGGGTATGGAAAAGCTCAAACTCACAGAGTGAGCAGCTTAAGGTAAATAAGAGCATGAAAATACCCACAATAAATGTGCTTCTCACTTGCACATAATAAAATATTGGATCCATCTTCAAGCCTTTAGCCAGCAATGTTTACATGAATGTCAACATGTCCTTAGAGAAACTCACTCTCCCTCTATCGTGGGCAACAGAGAGGCTTCCTAACTTCAGCACCCAAATGAAGCGAGGCTGTAAAAACATTTCTTTTACACAGCACCAGTTGAGTTTTCTGACCTGATTACTGATTACAGAATCAACTACCTTGAAACACAGCAAGCCTAAGGGAACTTACCTGCCTTCCCATGTACCCACAGGCCATGTAGGTAAGAATAGGCTGAAGCATCACTTGAACTGTTGTTGCTTTCTTACTCAGTGTTGTCAGGATAGTGAACAACCCATCTCCAACTGATATTGCATCTAAGCCACCGTGAAAGTTCTCGTGTTTAGTGAGATGTAAGCCACTTGCACCTTAATGAAAGCAGACAGTTCAAAGGTCACAAACTGAGACCTAACAAATCACTGACAGCACATAAGACAACTCAAGAATATTCAAATGTTCACATGGAATTTACAAAGTACAAATGGACCAGTTTTCAGGATCATATGAATTATCATTAGTGTTCCCAGATACGTATAAATAAGAAGACTTGGCCCAGGAAGTCAGGAAATTTAAATCAAATTAGACCATAAAAATGAGTGTAATTAGCAAAGGAAACGGGGTAACTACAAGGATTGGAGTCACTCCTAGCTAGACAATCTCCAGAGTTTCTTTAACATTAAGCATTCTGAGATTCAGCAAATTCAAATGCCAAACACGTTCCTGTTTGGTTTCAATTACTGTCTTCCACCCCACGTTACGGATTTTTTTCAAGCATCTGCTCTGCTTTACCTTCTTCTCTTTTTTTTCCTGTCATTTCTGTGACACCTTCTTTCACATCTACACCCCGCTCATAAGTTTGCAGAAGTTTCAAATGCTTTACCATGCACAAGATCTTCCATCTTACTCAGAAAATACCTACCAATAATCATTGCCATAGCACTGCTGTTACACTGGCCAAGCGCAGACAAAATCTGACTCATAATCTGTTGGTTGGCTAACACCAAGTCTGCCACGTATGCAGTTGATCCTTGAGTATTAGGGTTGTTTCCATTGCCATCTTTGCCTCCTGAAACCTTTTCCTCATCAGATACACTGTCTGTAGTACTGCTTGCTACTGGAACACGGGCGCTGTATTCTCGGTTACTGGAAAGTGGCAGTTGAACTAAAATGTTTATCAGCTTTAATAAATCAAACATGAGTTGATCCCTTGTCATTTCTCCACAAACTGCTTTGGCATCACCTGGACGGATAATATTGGCAAAAAGCCCTCCAAAACATGCTCGAGCACCCACAGAGCTGTCTGAGCCACTGCGAGACATTACTTTGTCCGAACATGTAATGTAATGATGCACGAGAAAGGTTATAGACTCAATTACTGCAGAAATAGTGCTAACTGATACAACTTCAAAATTCTGTTCCAGGGTGAATTCCAAGAGTTTCACTTGAGCATCCAATGGTCCCTGGCCTGTCTGGAAAGCACCTCTGAAAGAAAAAAAAGAGAAAAAGAAGAAAAGAGAGAGCTATTACAAGTTAAACAGGTTTGGCTGTTTGAGTATGGCTTTTATCCTTGATTTTTAAGAATCAAAAAGCACACCAGACTTCTAATAAATAAAAATCCAGCTGTTTTCAGAAATGCATGTTGAAGCAAAATCTTGTCTTTCACCTGCATCAAGCTTTTGCAATTTTTTAATATACTAGTCATTAAACAGCCTCTGCAGAACCTGCTCATGCCACCACCTTCCTGGTAACTGCTAAGGATTAGGAGGTTAACTTTGAAAAAGGCTAGGATTATTTTTTTTTTTTTTGTAATTCAGTTAATTTTGTAGGTAAAAACTTGGAACAGTCTCTATATAGACTAAACAGTCATGTTCAGTTCTTGGTGAAACGTTTCCTATATTTGCAAGAAAACCTCATGGGAAACAGTCACATACTACTTTAACATCATGAGGATTATTTATTTGCTAACAGGAAATCATGATGGATTTTTTTCTTCTCGTAAGTCTTTTGTTTGTCCCACCCAGCCACTCCCACCCAGAGATAAAAAGAAGAATGGTCAAGTTTTACCTATCTAAATAGTAATTAAACATAAGACCATGAGAAGATATTCAAAATATCACAGGCTGTAGGTTGCTTGTAGGTTGACTGCTGGAAGAATTTCTCTTAGGAATAAGTTTATTTTATCAATTGTTTTTACACATATAGTGGTGGACTACAAAAAGAACCTATTAAATCAGTGTATCTAAAATAAAACTTCCATTATTTACTGAATTTTCATATACTTCTCTGTATCTTTCACACTGATGAACCTTATCCTAACTTTTTAAATTAAATACAGAACAAAACAGTTTATAGAAACAGCCCTGAAGAAAATATTTGGAATTTAATTAATTCTAACAGCAAAATACTGCTTTTCTTCAATTAATACTTCTTTATCTTTCAGTTAATCTTATGATCAGACATGGTACAGTCCAGTAATTACCTGCATTCTTAGAAATAACTATCTAAATCCCTTTCTGGTGCTTTGCTTCCATTTAATGGCATTTCAGTCTCACCCTAACATATTTCAAAAAAACCCCTAACACATTCCAAAAACTACCCTTTCAGTGGTCTAATTAGCTTACTTCAAACAAATAAGTTTTGCAGCACATGCTGCAAATAAGCATGCAGACACACACTCCAGGGTTCACTGTGAATCAAAGATTTTATTGTATTATGACATGTCTCATAGAAATCACTGATCATCAATATAATCTTGTAAACATCACTCCTGTAATTTAAGTTACAAATGTAAAAATCTCTTAGAGAAGGCAGAAACCATTTTCTGTAAGATTAAAGAACAGATAACACCAAAGTGCCACCTACTGGGAACCCAGAACTGAGGAAGCTCATCCTAATTATATGAAGCCTTTGTCTGGAGAAGACCAGAACGTCAATATCAGAAATAAATGTTTCCTAGTGTACTTCGGACTAAAAAATTGCCTTATTTCCAGTGTCCCACTGGATACAGAGTCTTGTGCCATTGGCCTTGCCTTGAGGAAGCAGAACTCTGAAAGACAAGCCATAAGCTCTTATCTCTGTCCTGGCCAGAGGCACTTCTCTACACTAATGGGCATCAATAGGCCCCAGGAGAGTGGAGCAGAGGATGTTTTCCACTGTCGTGTGGGGAGAAAAAAACCACCAAAGATAAAGCAATAAAAATGCATATTGCATAAATAGAATTATTCAATCTCATATTTCATCCTATCGTGTGAGAAAAGCCATCCCTACTATTTTCATAATCTATGAATAATTTCTGGAATCTTTCAGTAATTCAAACTTCTCAGAATAATTTTTTTAATAGGCAAGCTCATCAACAGTGTCCTTACTTTAGAGAATTACTTCAACAAGGTCTACATCTTAGCTTTAAATAAAATCAGTACAAAATTTTAGTGCTTCTGTTGACAGTCCCTCACACAGACAGCTGTGCGTGAATTCCAGATGCACTTTTCCATGTGCCAGGAGCAGCCCAGATCCTGCTGGTACTGCTGCAGCAACAATGACAATTTCCATTGGCACATAACTTGACAGTATGACAAGGCACACACACACATCTTAGATGTGATTCTCAATCACACAGATTTTAAAGAAAAGGAAGGTATGAAAGAAAAAATCATGTAAGATTTACCTTTCTGTTGAAAGTATATGTATTAATTTCAATAAAAATTCACTGAACATCTGAGGACAAGTTGATGAAAGGTGCACTTGCAATCGAGTAAGAAATTCTTGCATAGCTTGTGTTGCTGTTGGCCCGACCTAGAAGAAAAGGAATTTTAGGAAGTGTTATATATAATTGATGTGTCCTCAAGAGCATTAACATCTTCTAAGAACAGGAAAGTATTGCACAGCTTACCTTGCTTTTGAATTTTTTACAGTATTTTTACAGAACTAATCTATCCATTTATATTACATGTTTTTTACTAATCATGAGTCAAAAGCAAGGAATTCAGTTCTTTGTCTACAACTTGTTCTTCAGCTTGAGACTCCCTTTTCAGTAATGCAAACTATACTCCATACAGAATATACTTCTGTGCTAATTTGAATGTTTTTTCACCAACTACATACTTATGTAAGTACTTTAATGACATTGTGCACTGTTAAAGTTCTGGAAATGACTATGTATTTTCTGGAAATTTTGCTGGAAAAAAAACCCTGGAACTACCAGGTGTTTTCTGTCTCCTAAACTGAGACTCCTATCAAATACTACATACAATTAAGTTCACTTGGGCTTTTTTTTAAACATTATTTGTAGATATTTCAAAGACTGCAAAAAGCATGAAAACATTAGTTGAAATTAGGAGAGATAGTAGATACCACATGAATTCAGAAACAGGCAGAAAATAAAAGTATAATTTTAAATTCAGGAATTCTTAGATATTAAAACTTAAACTTCATCGGCATTTTTATCCCAACTCAGTAAGATTTTGGGAAAGCAATTGAATGGAACACTTCATTAACATATGGCATCCTCTCGCTGTGGCAAGTCTCCAGAGAACTGTAAAAACATACCAGCACTACTGAGAGTGTATCAATAACACAAACTTTCCTATGGTTGCTCAACAGAATCAACTAAGACTGTAACTATAAGAAGAGACAAGAAAAGGATGTAATACATTATGAATGAACACATATTTCCTTTCAAGTGTCTTGCAATCCTATTACAAACAGTTTTTCTCTTATTTCAATTGCTCATTACCTGTGGACTGTGTTGATTTGTTCCATGAGGGTTAGTGCCAGAAAGAAATTTCACTAACACATGAATGAGGTTGGGGTCTGACACCAACAATTGGGCAGTACTTTCCTGAGCTCCAATGGCACTGCTTGGACCAGCTTAAAAATAAAGACATAAACATTAAATGCATAATCTTAAACATTAATTGTAAATCAAATATTTATAGTGCAAATCCCATATATTTATTTAATGATGTAGAAATATTTATTCTCAGATAAATCAGCTACCAAAACCTGCTTACTCAGGACCACAATTTTGAGTTTTTCAGTAAGTAAAGATATAAAGCCCCAAAAGTGTCCAATCACAGTGTTCCAAGCTTGCTAAGGCAGTATTCCTGAAAATAGAGATTAATTTCATAGGTGCAATACATACAGACATTTTGATTTGTCTCTTTTTGCGAGTCCAACACTTTATTAAGGTTAAAGTACATTTGTTAGTTTGTCAGACAGAGACCAAGTGTTCTATTATCCTGTGAACAATCACAGTATTTCTGTTCTTGGCATATGTAAAGAGTTCTCAGAATAAAACTGTAGTGAGCTTAACAGATAAGAAGTCTGAACACTGGAATTGGAAAACACCCTTCAGTGATCAAATGAATGAGCTTTACTGCATGTAAAGTCTTACCCTTGTAGTAGTAGTACACTGAATCAGTTTAAAACATTGTGAAAAAAGCACGATATGGAACAGATCCTGTGGATGTGGAATAATGCTTTTTGATAAATGCCATCATGCCAGTGTTCTCTCCTGCACAACTGGCAGAGGTGTACAACTCACCCCTGGGAGAGGTATAGGGACACTCAAACACAGGCCTGGAGGTGTTCATCACTTCTCTTAAGGCGTAAGTGACTCAACTACGCTGTCTTTAAGAGGCACTTGTCATATCTTAGGTGATGTCAAATCATCAAAAACCCCAAAAGTGCCCCCTGACTCATTTCTGGGGCCTTCCACCAGAGGACTAGGCATGATCCAGTGTTGCATCAGACAGTGGGGGTACCTGGGCATTCCCACTTGAACTTGAACGTATATTAACCCAATGAACTTCATGTTTCCTAGGCTTCCCTGACCCCTGATGAACCAAAACTCTGACCACCAATTCCACCAATGGATATATAAATTGCAACAATCAAATCATGTCTCTGGATCCATAGGTGGTGATACCTTTCCTCTCCACTATCCACTCTTATCCTTCCTTTCTATTTCTTTTTTTTTCCTTATATGTTTTCCTAAGTGATATTTTTATACTTCTGTACTGTTTCGCTTCTACAGACAATAACCAAACAGCTACATGTGTCTTTTCCACTGCAACCAAATTGTTCTAAAATAAACCTGCCATAGAGATATATATTCAGATCTCTCTCTCTATGTGTATATACATCTATATATGAACACTGATTATTCAGCATTGTTTCACTCTAATCCACACCAAGGGATCTATTAACAAGAACCAGTAACCTGGCCTTTAGGGACAGGTCGTGACACTTCCATCTCCAACTCTTTCCAACTCAACTCCAACTCACAAACCTATATACAAAAAATCCACAACCACATTCATATGCTCAAGTGTGCCTGCCATGAACCACAAGGGTTGCTTCTGAGTAACTTTTTATTCACCTACTGATCACAGGCAACTATTAAAGAAACTTCTGCAAACATGCAGCTGCCTGTCAGTGTCAGAGAACAACACTGAGGCCCATAACACTTGCAAGATACTCACGTATGATCCCAGTGATACACACTGCATAAATTTTGGAAATTTTTGCCAGTCTACAGATACAAACTGGAGAGTTGCCAGTACATGTGCTTGTTAACCGAAGGCAATTATACCAGAAATCAGGCCATGTTCTATTCTCAAATACTAAGAATAAAAGTGAAGTCTCAGTTTATGCATAATAAGTCTCTTTCATCAGTTTTTTGCAGCTCTGCTTCTTCACCTGATGGTAAAAATTTCAGCAGATTTTTGTGAGACTGATTTCGAAGTAACATCACAGAAACGGGACAGAAAGTACAAATTTTAGGAAAAAACACATCCTAAAGTCAGTGATTTGAAATGGCAAATATGAAAAAAGTTTCATAGGCAACACTTAAAAACTGCTTCCTTTAATTTCTATCAGTCATAAAGTGAGATTATTTCTCATGTGTTATGGAGCAATATAGAGAATATGAGATATACTCGTATGCAAAGGGAAATGAAATGGCTAGATTTCTATTTTAAATAGATTCAGCTTCTGGGGGCTTATTTTCAGATAGTTTAATATAAGCAGTGACTGGTGCCTGCATATTTGCAAAAATATTCCTATTCCATCAGAAAAACTACAATCTCACTCATAGCAACTTAATCATTCCCCTCTGCTACTTCTTCTCCTAGTGTAAAACATTCTCAGGGATCATTAGCTGGTCCTAGAATGCTTTTTGGAAGATGTTGACAAGTTACTTATAATGACATTTTCTTTTACCGTAAGGGTTTCTGTTTCCCATGGTACATGCAATTCAAGGAGAGCACCCTTGAAAAGCCCCAAGTTAATGGAGAACAAAAGTACTTATATAACAAAAGGAACATTCTGGAAGTCTTTTGATGGAATCAACACTCATTTGTACATCACTAAAACTGTCAGCATAAGAAAAGCAACCAAACAAACTTACCATTAAGCTGCATATTTGTCATGAGAGTTAGGCTGTGAAGCACAAGGCACCACGTTCGGAGTAAAGTATTAGGATACCATGCCAGAACTGACAGGAAGCTAGTTACTGAAGCTGTCAAGAAAAAAGGGTTTTCCCAAGGTTTAATCTTCAGGGCATTACAATAAATTTCTAATTTTTACTGTAAGGTGGGATATTGATTATTCTTATTAATATTATTGTTCCTTGTATTTATTTTGCTTTGATGACCATTGTTGCAGGAAATTAGGAAAAGAAACCTCAGCAACACTTCCCAGGAACTGGCCCACAGAGCTTTCTACAGTGCCCAGATACTGACCTCTCAAAGAAAATGATGCAAAGAAACTGGTTTCAAATGTTCTCATGGAAATCAACGTAACAGGTTCATTGTATCAGGCATTAACATTTTGGATTATCACCACAAGATACCACAGACTTTCTTAATTATATAGTATAATATATCCCAAAAAAAAGAAAAAAATTGCATTAGAGTAGTAGTCTGATGGTCAACAGTAATAGAGCTTTCCCACTCTGCTGACCCCTTTGTTAAGAGAGAGATCATAGGATGGTATAAAAGAGATGAAATTTGTCAGAAAAGTGCATACAGTTGCACAGTTCATCTCGGACTAAGAAGTGTACTTTAATGAGTCCTCTTGGGAATAATTATGAGTTAAGAACCACAAATTTTACCATTTCATTTCTAACAAGTTTATAAAAATTGGACGAATTGACTCTTGGTTACACTAGTAATGTATTTTCCACTTTAAGAAGAAAATGAGACCAAGAGCTCTTGAATAAGAACACAGAAATTATCTCAATACTGATCTTGAAAAAATACTTACTGCAATACTTTTTGCTTTTTAGCAAAAAATTGAGTATTTAAAAAAAAAAGCAAACCCAAACTTATTTCCCATATTTAATGCATTTTACCTTGGTTCAGGGACACAACAGGTATTCGGTTAGCATTATAAAGGAAAATATCAGCACCACTATCTTTACTTCCAGAGGAGCTGGAATTCAGGCTTAATGTGAGCCATAGCTGCAATAGGGATTCAAGCTGAAACAAAGGGAAAAGAAACCACTATGAAACCAAACTCAGAACCCCAGAGCACCAAAGTTTTAATTTTAAAAGCCTGATCTGTATTCTCAGCTGCTACTGTTTCACTGATAGCACGCAGGCGCGCACACACACACATTCTCCCTCTCCTGTACTGGATTTGAAAATTCTGCTAAACATAATATTCAAGGCAAATTCAGCCTAACTAGCAAATGCTTCTTCTATGTTTCTGTAATTGATTTCTCCCAAATATTTTCTCTTAAGAAGTTTCTTCAAACTTGTGTCAACAAAATGCAGCTTTACACGGTGTTTTCTATTTCAGAAATATCTTTATCATAACCTTATACCTGTAACATGTACTCGTAGGCTTACAGGTTTGCCTGTAAGCTTTTGGAATGTTATTAAAGTGATGTTTCCCAGTCAACCAAAATTATTCAAAAGGCCTATTTATCTAATGGGAAGCCTCAGAAATGCTGATGTTTACTGTGAATAATTCCCCTGAGGAAAGTAACTCTTTAGAAATTCTGGGGAAGTATCAAGGATGTTTACACAACAAACTGTATTTTGGATGAGATATTTAAAGAACAATAGAGGGATGGAGTCAGCCACTCTATCAAAATACCAAGAGGAGGGCAGGCATCTAATCACCTATATATGTAGCCCACACGGCATTCCTTTGTATAAATCAAAAAAAGCATTGCTAAACCAATGACTTTTCAAAAAGCAAACTTTTAAATTTAACATACAGGATCATTGGATAATTCAGATTGAAAGAGACCTTTACAAGTTATCCAAACCAATATGCTCAAAGAAAAGCCAAAGAAGATATCAGACTTGGTCATGTTGGGGTTTATTCAACTGGGTTTTGAAAGTCTCCACAAATCTTCATTTGTCATTAAGTGTCATTCAGTGACATTTTTCATTATTAAGCTAACAATTATCACCCAGTGAACATACAAACTTGTTTTTAAATATGAAAATGTATATCAGTTTTCTATTGTAACAAGCTATGTCGTCTTTGACAAAAGCTTTCAGCAGCTTGATTATTATATTATTGGTGCTGTTGTCCTTGACAGATTCATAAGCAATAAAGCACATGACGTAACAGATTACCCAAATCCTAAGTAGCAAGAAGTATAGGAAAACAACTCTCATATTAAGAGACAAACACTATCAGAACATTTTAAGGTTCAAAATTCTATACCTGAACATGGTGGACCTGTAGCATGGAAAAGAGTTTGTTGAAGCATGCACTCAGCATCGGTATAGATGACAACTGCACAATCAGCTGGGCATTTTGGTTAGCAGCATGTAATCCCCTCAGCAATGAATCATCTGTGCCACTGGGAGACTGTGTCACTAGAAAACAAAACAGGGTATCGCCCCCCATGAATTACTTTGAAAAGTTGCCAGAAGTAATTTCATAATTATTTCCTTGCATTTTATACTTCAGCTAAAGACTTTTTTATAATTTACAAGAACACCTTCAACGCAGTGTTCAGTTGAATTGTACTACTGACTACCATAGTAGTGGCATACTTGAATATCAGACATTCCCATCTTCACAAAAACTGTTTGGAACTGAGTCCACACGAATACATTTTCGCAGCCATTAGAGCAGTGTCCAAGGAACACAATGGTGAGACAAACAATTGGAACAGCTCTTCTGATGCCTTAGGTACCTCAGGCACCACTTTCACTCATTACAGTACAATTGTTGCAGACAATAATGAACTTCCAGAGAATAATGTCTGAAGATGTCACTAAACCTACTCCATCACTAGATACTCAACCAATGACTGTATCCCTATTAGGTACCCACAGGGTTACAAAGAAACACATTTTAACAATGTGGGCAGCACAACTCACTGAAAAAAGGTTCAAAAGGGAACCACTCTACCAGCGTTTTTATAGCATAAAGCTCACTGAACAGCTGAGTTCAAAATTGTATTTCATCACTTAGTGGGTGTAACTGTCAAATGCAAAGCAGCTTTCAAACACCAAGAATGAAGCTTCACATAAGAAGCTTAATGTTCACTTGGCACCTAAGCCAAAAAATGAAAACTTTTCCTCGATTGTGGCATAATCCACATGTATAGTTGACTGTTCCAAAAAATGTCTTAAATACAGGCATATAAGTTATTAAAAAATCTGAATTAAGAACTATCTCTAAAGTTCAGCCTAAGAAGAAAATCAAGCAAAACATCATTTTTTCTAAGCTACTAAGTGACTGCAGAAAACATTACTACAAATTTCAAAGCATCATGATCATTATGTGAAGTATTTCTAAGTGACTGCAGAAAACATTACTACAAATTTCAAAGCATCATGATCATTATGTGAAGAGAATGATTTGGCAACATGTAGTTACATGTAGGAGATGTGTTTGTTAATGCTTGTAGAATGGAATCAGCCTCCAGTGTGGACATCATTTTCAGCATCAGCTCAGCCTGCTGCTCAAGTCCAACTTCTAGACGTGCATCTAAAGCTACAGAAGGCAACAAACAAGGTAAAACAGAGTTAAATCAAGGACAGACATACAGAATCACTGAATATTCTGACTTAGAGGGGACCCCCAAGGCTCATCAAGTCCAACTCCTAAGAGAACAGCCCATACGGGGATTGGACCCAGAACCCTGGTGTTATCAGCATCATGCTCTGAACAACTGAGCTAATCTCACCTTTCATTTGTTCCTCTAACTTTCTACAACATTCTTAAAGACCTGAAATATTTAATTATTAAAATACTGTATTTCTGCGAAACACACCCATGTTTCTTTTCACAGTCACTTTACTATCACACATGACAACCTGCATATGTTCAAGTATTTTTTTCCTAAGGCAATAGATCTCAAACAAGAACCCAAAAGTTGTTTTTTCCTAGTATGGCAGAAGAAAAAATCTATCACCCAGTTCACTAGTACTCCTACAAATGAAACAAGTGTGCTACTTCATTCCTTTGGGGTAGAGCCAACCAGAAAAGATCTTCCAAAATTTCCTGAGAAAACAGGAAAGATTTAAAACTGCCTATAAGTGCATTCCAAAATACTAGAAAATAAGATTTTCTGCTATGTTGGGCTTTTTTAAATGTAAGTTTCACACTATATTCTCTACAGGGGAAAAAATGTGGCATATATAAAATGTAATCTTTCTCCTTAAAATAAATAAATATTGCTAAAATCTTGTGCTAAGGTGTGTCCTGGGTTGTAAAGTAAGACGTGACCAAAAGCATGTATTCTATCACCATCTTCATGAACTGTTGAAACCAGGTGAGGCAGTGCTCCCTGCCTTCCTCCCTCTCTGGATTATCTTCTGTTAATGGCCCATCAGTGCCTTGCCCATGACTCACAGATAGACCAGGAGGGAGTTATCTCCTGTTAATGGCCCATCAGGTCTTATCACATGACTCACCACCCCATTGTGAGATGCTCCGCCCAGAGGGAGGAACCAAGCACTCCAGCCTGGATATAAGCTGAGACTCTGAACACCACAGGAGCCCTTACCTACTGGACTCCCAGAGGACAAGAGCTACTGCTGGACCTTCAGAACCATTATTTCTACAGGATCACTGCTTCAACAGAACCACCCTGCTTGGACTGCTACCACCATAGGGTGCCAGGTTGTATTCTGTTTTTGTCAGTGTTCTTGTACTACTGCATTTATTTCTTTTAATTTTTTTCCTATTAAATTATAATTCTGACTTGCAATCTCCCACTGGTTTGATTTCAAACTAGTACAAGGTGTCGAACACACTATTACAGAAAAGAGACCCCAAATGGAACTTTAATTCATTGCTTACCTTGAGAGACTGATATGCTGACAGTTTGTGATCCATTTTTCTCTGTAGTTACGGGTGGTTTTGCAACTGGAATTCCGACACCACCAATGTAAGGATTGTAATTGTAGGTGCCATATTCAGCACCCCAGTAATCGTACCAGGTGCTGCTTATAGGCTTAAAAAACAAACAAAAAACCAAGGAAAAATAATAAACAGCAAGTCTTTTAGATTGCCAAAAGTCTTTAATGACAAATAACAAACTCTGAAGTAAAAATAAATTAAAACCAGAAGACTGGTTCTAATAGCTTTAGAAAATTGTTTCAATTCTTATTGTAGTATAAGCTACTGAATCCTTAGTGACTGTCAAAATCCAGCAATGTACTTTGCTCAAAGGTTCAAGAAGCCAATTTGAAAATGTTATCATCAGTTTTTCTTCACCCATTTGTACCATATTGTAAATTTGGAAGTAGAACATTACACAGATATTTTGAGGAGCTATTTATCAAGACAGAATACTATAATACTAATATAATAATACTATAACTGTATTATTAAAGTACCTTGAAGCCTCACTGAGGCTCAGGGACTATTTGTACTGGGCTCTGAAAAAGAAACAGTTGAATAATCTCTACTTGTGCCATACTTTAAGACACTAAGAAAGCATATGGATCACAAGGAAAAAAAGTAATATAACACTGTATGAAGGCAATTTGCATATGCTGGTCTTTTTAACGGTGAGATCCAATACCAACTGCCATTTTACAGATACGGAAGCAAATATTAAAGAAGATTAAGAATGAAGAAGTGATTTTATGGCTGTTTTTTAATGGACATCAAAGCAGGGCATAAGATGATGAAAGTGTCTAGGATGAAGTTGGCTAAAGAGTATTGTCACATGACATGATAGGAGAATGAAGAAGGCAGGAAACATCAGTAACATAGAAATTCAGCAACAAGCCTAAGTTTTGGTGCTAGACTGAGATTTAAAGAAAAAATCTTTACATGATAGGTAATTGGTGGAAGAACATATGAAGGAATACAGAAAAAAACTTAGTGTTTGTTGAGCAAGCAGTGAGACAGATAATTTAGGTTAATTCAAACAAGAGGCTTAAGTCAATAGTGACAGGCATGGAAAAACTCCAAATGTCATCCTTACGAACAGAGACTCAATATTTCATTGTGAACAGTGTGTTTCTTTAAAGCCCAAATATTTTTGAGTTTTCATATACATTGACAGTATATGTACTATCACATCTAAATGTAATTGTACTGCCCCTGATATGTTTAGCCTTCATTTTAAGTATAAAAGTGCTTAGTATTTTCTTGTTCCCCAGTGAAGCAAAACTCACTTCAGAGTTGCTTCTCTTCATAGTCTGAAGCCAATCTGAGCACTAGCTACTGCTGGCTTCTTTAAGCTCATTTTAAGATCAGTCACAGAAATTATGCTCTATTCTTAATAAAACGGACAAGATTAGATCTTATTTTTCTATTATGCTTTTGTTGTCTTTAACACGAGCTAAAGTGTGAGTAAACTCAGAACCTCTTGTTTACACAAATATCTTCATGCAAAAGCAGAATATTTTGTGGTCAAGGGAGATTTGAATATTTACATTATTTCCTGTCATTCCACATTAAGTATTATAAAAAACTAGAAGCAGGTCTAAGACATCAAATACCACTACTGAAGAAGCATAAGAGATTAAGGATTTCACTAACTCACATGTAAAGGTTATCCTGAAAATTTAGGTGAGACATACCTTGAAGACTTTGGCTGCAAGGGGATCTTTTTCCAAATCAATATCCAAAGGATCAATATCGACTTCCATTAGGTCCTGCAGTAATTCAAGATCAATGTCCTTATCTTTTTCCAATGATGACAAGGGTGGAGCACCTTGAATCATTAAAAGAGTATTAACACTAGCAAGTAAAAATGATAAAAAAAGGATGTATGATAAACTTAATAGATAATTTTAAGATTTTTAATATTACAACATTGTGGAAAAAGTTAAAATATGCAATTTTTACCTTTTTAAAAATAACAGGAAAAATAACCATGTTTTACTTGTCAGATGTAAAACTAACTTGAAGAATTACTCCTAATCTGTTTATATTATCAGAAACTATTTAGGCTATCAACAAAAATTCTTTTACTGATACCTTGATAGATGAGTAAAATTTTTTTTACTCTTTTCAATAAATACACATATACAAAATTATAGAATAATTTACCTGTGATGTCATGTGTCAAAGGCTCATCTATGGTTTCTACTAACTGAACTGTGGACTGCTGGAGAGAGTCATCAGAATCTCCAGCTGAAGCCCCAGCATCTTCTCCCAAAGCACTCTCCTCCATAGCTTCAGCTGCTATAGGCGCCAACAACTCTCCTACGTGTTAAATTAAGCAGACAACTTCATTTCAAGCTTTATTCCCGTTACAAATTAACATCCTAGTGTCTAGCCCAACTGTCATTTTTTGTATCTAACTCTAAATTCTCTGGGGACTATTTCTCCGAGGGAAAGTGTTTTGAATAATTTTCAAACAATCAGGGTCATAAAAATATTAATGCACAGTGACTTTTCAATGCACAAGTCACTGTAATTGTAATTTTAAATTGCATTTTTACACACTACCCTAAATGTTATGATTTATTTGCGTTTTTTTTACAATTTGGATTTTGTCACCAGATTCTAACATAGTGATAACCCCCTCCCCCCCCAAATATTAAAGGAAGAAAGATTCCAGCATGAGATACCTTCTGAAGAATACGAACTTAAAACAAACCTGCTAGAATATCCTGTAGCATACAAGTCAGAGAATACTGAGCCCATGCTCCTCCCCAAGAGATGTCTCCTCTGTTAAAGTCAGTTCCAACAAGAAGCAGCAATAATCGTTCTAATTGAGTCTCATTTACAATCTCACATAAATGAATTGTTGGTCTGGTAGCATTTGCAATTCTAGCAAGAACCTATTAAAAAAAAAAGAAATATATGCCTATTCATAGTTAGCCCTATGAAAGTCTATAATAGTATTATTTTCTATGATTATTAGGTTTGGCTTACAAGTAAATCAGGTATTTTTACCAGCTCACACTTTAGAATTTTGCGAGTGTAATTATATGAATTTTTTTTTAAGTTAATTTTTCCATGCAATTTTGAAGCCATCATATTGTAAGTTACACAAAAAGTGACAGATCAGAAAAACTACCTCACCAGAAATCATTAGAAATTCATCAAACAAGCAAAAAAGCAGTAATAGAAAGGTAATTTAATGTGCTTGCTATTGCAGCTACACAGTGATGTTTCATATTCTGTTTACCTTACAAACAAAAAGAAGTAAATCTGCATGACAAGTAAAGTCCATGGACAAGAGAAAGAGTGCCAGCTTTTGCACTACAGAAATACAACGTTCGTGCGCCAGCGTGAAGGGAAGTGGTTCAATTTCTGGAGTTTCCTTTGCTGTTGACACTTCGGTATCTAAAGAAGAACGAGGCCATTCCGCAGTCCGACGCAAGCGGATTAAGTCCTTGAAGTGCTGCAGAAATTAGATTTGAAACAACAGTTACAGTTTAAAACTAACCTCTAAGTCTTTTCTAATGAATCAGTATGGCAGCAATAACAGAGACTGTAAAGCTTCTTAAAAAAATAAAAAGAAGTCTAAAAATGTACAGGAAATTGGAATGGAATTAAGGCTTTATTGGCAAGAATTTGTTTTGGCAGCATGTTATCTCAGATGACGAACACATTATCAAATTCAGTTCCACAGAAGTGCCAATTAAGCCTTTCGTATGCCGTAACACATATTAACAATACATATTTTCGAAGTTTCTTTCATCTTTGCACACCTGTACATAAAGCTACAGTTACCATACAGCAAACTGCATATAAAAAGAGCCAATATGGAAATTTACAAGAACACTGACTTCTCAGTTCTTCACAACACCTAAATCATCAATAAGTTCTCAATTTCTTAATACTGCCATGATACAAAGCAGGCATTAGCCATACCATAAACTGAACTACTGTGATATTTGATCATGGCTCTGAACTACAACCTTTTTGACAGAGGACCTACATATGATGGAGAAAAGAAGGTGCTTTTATTAATCCTCTCACCCAACAAAGGTGAGAATGAATGCATTTAGCAGCTCAGCTCATTTTATCAGCTACATTAGCAGTCATTAGATAATACAAATGCCTCTTAGAATCTCACTTAAGCAGTAGCTACTGAAGTAGATCAAAGAAAAAGCTATTTACTAAAACAAAGGTTTCACTTTCTCCTAAATGCAGGACATGTTTTTAGTCAGTCACAGTGATTAGTAGGTGAAATAGCAATACCTGCATAAAATGCAACTACTGAGTGTATAGTAACACTTTGACTACAAGTTAAGAAACTACAAGAGGAAAGATCTTTAGTTCAACATGGGTTTTTTATGCAACACGGCTACTATGAAGTGAAACTTAAAACAGCTGGACAGCACACTTCAGCCAGTAACTCATTTAAAGATGTCTCAAGGGGCCACCAGTGGAGCAGCCCCCTTGGTGCAACCTGCTGGAATAAAGCAGAAGATAGAGCAGGAAAGAACAGCTCATGACAAGCACAGTTAGTGAAAACTTAGGGCTTTATTTTTATGCTAGTGATTTTTTTTTTCCATAATTACTGAAAGTTTTAAGATTTCCCTTTAGATTGCCTGTAAGGTCCAACATCATGTAATCTCCTTCCACAGACCTATTTCTGGCATCCTAACAGACATGAGAACTTCTTGAACTAGAGAGTATATATTTCAAGAGATACCTAAGTTTGGTAGCTAGAAAGATTCACACATTTTTTGTGTTCCCTGCAAAGTCCATGTTGTCATCTCCTGAAATCCCTGTATTTCAGCACCTCCTCACATAACCAAAACAATTTTTTAACTACTACATCAACTGTCAGTATCTGGGGCTTATTGCAAGATGCCACAACTGAAGTGGTGGGTACTTTCAGGAAGCTAAGGAGGTTATGACAAACTTCAAAAATAATTCCCAAAAGTCATATTTATTAGTTTAGGGAGACAGACACTGTAATGATTATTTTCTTATTACTCAACCAGGAAAGCATCTAGAAGAATATCATGCATATAAGCTAGCCACATAAAGTACTATTTTATCTTTCTATTGCTGTATGTTATCCAAAGTTTAATGACACGACTGGCATTCCCAAAACTACAAGTTTATTAGTAATTTTGGCCATGACTACTTAAAAGAACGCTGTAGAAGGATAAACTATTTTTCACAGAGTAATAAATTTCCAGATGGCTGCTTTTTTTAATATTAGAATATACTTGATAGCAGCCATGATGAAACAACTTTTTATAAAAAGGTCAAAGTAGGACAAAAATGACTTTGCAGGAACAGGTCTTTTCACAAAAAGGACAAGAAGTCAGTTACAGTTTCAGAGCATCATACCTTTGAAGTAGCCTGCTTTAGTTTTGCCTGTTCTACTAAAAGTTTGTATGATGATCCTTTGTTGCTTTGTATTTTCTCTTTTTCCATCTGTTCCACCAAAGCCTTCTGTTTTGCTTTTAATAAGTTAAGTTGCTAAAAGAAAATGTTAATAGGAATAAATGAAAATTTAAGCAATAAGATGTTAAAAGGATCAGTATGTTCACATGATAGCAATCTTCAGTTCAAATTGTAACTTGAGCTTTTAAAATACTTTTAAATCACAGCTTAGGTGCTTGCACTCAGGTGTACTCAGACTTATCTAGAAAATACATTATATTTATTGTCCAATAGAGTACAACGGTACACTCCAACATTTGTTTTTCCAGCAGATCCCTTGCCCCATGGTTTTAGATGAATGTCAAAGAAGTTAGGGAGTCTTTAGCTACAGAACCAGACCTATGCAAAAGCAAGGCTGAATGAGTCCCAAGGCCAAAGCTGTTGTTTCAAGAAATGAGATATCCTACAAATGAGACATACTTCTGCGAAAATAGCCACTACTGTGCAGGAGGTCACCTGTTTATGATGCACGAGCTGCTTTCTGATCTTTCGGGAATAAAGTCTATCGAGGCTACTGTTGCCTTTAGTAGATCTGCTCAGGCTCTGAGTGTGAAGGCTATTATTTATAAAACTCCATTGGTTTCCTAGTGGAAATTAAAAAAAAAAAATTAATCCATCTTAATAAATTCATTTAACTCTAGAGAAAAAACTTTATGTTTCAATGGTTCGCATCTCCATACACTAAGTACTAAAGAAACAAGCAAAATCGAACTCTTGGCATTATTCAACTATTCCCACTCATAGTAATATTTCTGTGAAATTTTAAAATGCAGTGGTACTATCTTTTTTCATTATTCTTAGAACATACAAGCAGATAAGCAACTCTGTCCTAAGTAAAAACAGATTGACAGCTTCATAACATAAAAGCTTTATTTTCATTTTTAGAAAAGATATTAAAAGAAAACCATAGCTAATTAAAATAATAATAATAACAATAATAATGATGATGATAATAATAATAACAATGTATGCTATATATTATTATTATTACTACTACTATTATGAAATAAATGAAAACCAGGGAAAAATCACATTTAAAAATAGTGGATACGAAATACCAAAACATTTATGAAGTCACACTGTCAGCTCTTTCTCACAATAAAGTGTCTCAACATGAAGCACTCTCAGTTGTAAAGTCCCAAAGTCACAGGGTCATATACAGACATTTTACAAACTAAAATCAATCCTGGATTTTTTACTTGAAGAAATGAAAGAGATCATATTTATAACAAGGAGATGAGGATGTAAATAAGCAGAAAATAATGCAAATAAAAAGATCACAACATCCACTTTCAAAATATCTTTTTTCAAGTGAACAGAAAATATATTTTAGGTATTTGAATAGCTCCTAGAACAATATCCATGGAACCAAGTTTTGATAGTAAATGAGATGTACCTGTCAAAAATCGTTCCCTCTCCTTTCCATTCAGAGGCTTCTTGGCTGTGGCTGCTTCATCTTCAACAGTAGCTACATAATCCAGTAGTCTGGACACCAGCATTACAACCCAACTGATCATGGGAATATCTAAAACTCCTTCAAAATAAACAGATTTGAGTGCCTTAATAAAGTTCTGAACACACAACAAATGTCACACATGTCACAAAGACTCCACTCCCCTCTTTTTGGTTTTTAAAAGGAGAGTTAGAATGTGAGCACTCATAAATGAGGGAAAAATTGGTATAAAACTTAGGTGCAAAGGAAAATGTCACAGTTCTCTTACTCTGATAAAGTCAGAAGTCAAAACCTTCACCTCAACTGTGAAGAGTCAAAGATTGTATGTCTAAATTTCCTAAATGCCAAATGCATAATGACAGCTGCTTGCATTAAAGCACATGAAGTAGATGTCTCAAATTCTGTTGTGTGAAATTCCTTCATCAAGCACAGCTTCAAGATAGTTATAACCATGCAGACAAATGCCTCCATTTTTACTTGTTTATTAGTATATTTTCATGTAGCTATCTGAATAAGTTGCAGGAAAGCCAAAAGTGACTTCAGACTAGATGAACCACGCTGGTGGCAGTAATGGCTGGCTATTGCCTATTTCAGTGTCACATCTTAAATGCCTTATTTTTGTACAGGCAGAAAGGGAAGAAATGTATCTCGCGCATCATGCATCTTTGTGCACATTGACAAATCTAAATGAACAGTTCCAAAGTAAACTCACAACTGCTCAAGAAAGATCAGAAACCTACAAATAACACCCACTTAATCACAGTCATTATGCAAATGGCATACTACTACCCAAGGTCAATCCAGCAAAGACATCAGCACTAGAGGTTACACACACATTTTCATATCAGTGCACTGTGCTGAGCCACACTTAACTGCACTGTGCTTTTCATGCACTGGCCTCAAAAATGCTGTAATCAACTCTATTATTAAATGCAGATCAAAAAAGAAAACTAAGGCAAGAAACGATCCATCCAAAATCAAATGTTGCTGGCATCCAAGCAGTAGGATGCAGCCTGACTTGTTAACTCCAGTTTCCTGAGAACACTGACAAAAAGCAGCCCATCCCAAGCAGGCAGAGGAAGGACACCAACAGACTAAACTGCAAGAAATAAGTAGCACTGGTGACCATTCCACACCTTTTTGGTTGGCAGAATAAAAAGAAAGGAGCCTGCTGCAGAGTGAAGTACGTACCTTTTCATACTTCTATTAAAACAAGACCATTTCTTTTCCTTTTATCTCTCTCTCAAAAAAAAAAAATTCTCAACTTCTCTCCCTCCCTCCCTCCATGTGTCTTTTGCTTATTCCTTTTTTGCTCTTTTGGCCTCAAAGTTTACAACTTCTCTCCACCCGTAACACTCACCTCTTGCTCTGATTTTCCTTTGTTTTTTCACTTTTTCCCCAGTAAGTTTTCACCCCTTTGACCCTTAGTTATGTGTGATAGCTCTAAAATAGGAATTCTGCCATACCTGATGCTTCCACCACACATAATATTGCCCTAGTACTCACCTGTACTGTCCAGGAGGAAGGAAGCTGGAAGACCAGCAAATAAAGCTCTGAAGTATCAGTTACTTCTGCTTCCTAAAGTCCTCCATGAGGACAACTAGTAAGGCAAGAGCTATGAAAGGAATTGGAAGCTGTGGGGAGAGTGCAAACAGAGGTAGAGGAGATGTAAGCTTCGGTTTGCCTCAAACTAGTTCGAGACTATAGCAGGATATGGCCCCGATAGAGAAAGTACATGGTAGATCAGTGGGAAGCAATAGGACAGCTTCTGACACCAGCTGTAGGGCTGTTAACATCAGGAGACAAGGGAAAACTAAGGACAAAGTCTCAGGTGGTACTTAAAGACCTCACAAGGCTAAGAATTTTAAACAACATATCTTCTGTGATGCTTCGCTATTTGTACATAACAAATGAAGTAGCCTAGGTTGCGATGCTTTTAAAAGTAAGAATTTGCCTCAACCTTGGGGTAGTTAAGAGAACACTCAAAGAAAATCAAGTTCGCAGAACATAATTTCAGTAAATTATTAGGGTCAAAACAATGTCAATTCCTTGTAACTAAAAAAAGCCCCACAAGAACAAAAAAACAAGCTCCATATAGTTTGCAGAAACCATGCAGATACACCTAACAAACTTGTCTTCTTATCTGTGTTTCACCTCAAAAGCTTGAAACTTAGAAAGGATCTCATAAGCAAAAAGGTGCATTTCTTTCCAAAACATCAAATTCCAAAGTCATTCACTAGAGCTGTCTGTACATTGAATGTCAGACACTCTGCCAAAGCTTCCTAGCTGAATTAAAAGTAAACAGAAAAATTTTGCTCAGCTTTTAATGGGGTCAGGGGAAGAATCTCTTTTAGCACCTAAAGAACGAGAAGATTCATCACATTTTAAAAGACAACTGTGTTTTAGAAATATAGTAAACAAGCAATTTCTTCTTTTAATACTCCAAAATTTGTGAGTTAATCTCTCAATTTTCTAGTTTATAATGAATATGAAAATAATTTCTCAAATTAGAGGGCTACCTTCAGTTCTTCTGTGCACAGGTAAATGAGGTTGCAGTGGTGACAGCAGGTTATCCAGGAGATTAAGTAAACTTTCTAAAACACCACTGTTGCTAAGCGATCTTTGGCCAATGCAAGAAAGCAACATGAAGACCCTAAAAACAAAATTTACATATTTAAGATATTATCTCTTCTTCAGATTCAGCAATATCCTGCAACACCCCTTATATAACAATATTGTCCTAGACTTTCATCTGAGACACAGACAGGTTGGCACAGAAAGCAGTACTGTGGTCCAGTAAGTAGACTGGATTTCACATGCTATGATAGTTAAGGTTAATGCAGCATTTTAGGGTGAACATCTTTTTCACCCTCAAGAGGTCAGCAGAGTCTTCCACATCTGAAACAAAATCTCATCCGTTTTATTTCCAAATACATATTACTGAACAGCAGGGAAAGAGAATTAAATTCATGTATTCTTATATCCTTGAATTAATTAATTTTAAAAAGATATGAAACTATAAATGTTGCTGTTCAAAGAAGGCAAAAAGCCACTAAACAGCAAATACATTTGGTTAAAATAAAATGCTAAGATTTAAAATATTAAAGACCTCAATCAATAATCTGACATAATCAATACATCTAACATTCAGCACTCAACTCGACACATTCTTGCTCTTGTCTCAGTGCAATCTTTTGTATTAAATGCTAATAGTGTACCTTCCAGTCTCAATCCCACTTTCAAATGCCAGAGGAGAGCAGCTCTATGATGAGGGTGCATTTAAGCCTGATAAAGGAGAAGGCCATTTTTGACACTGGGGAGCAATCCTGCTAGGTATATGAAGATCTCCAAGTAAGAAAAAAAAGCAAATTTTTGTGGCGTAAGAACCAAATAGGTGCAAGAAATAACTGCAATTGGACATCTATCATCTGCAGCACTTTTTGGGCGTCTATTTCTTAAATCAAAGAAAACCATTCAGTCCAATTTTGTCAATTCCAATGCTAAGTTATGAACAATGGAATTACTTCACTGATGCACAGGTAATGTATCAATATAGATCTATACCTTACCTGTCTTGTGGAAATATGAGAAGTTGTTCTGAATTGTATAATTCCTGCAGTACGTTTGAGAGAAACTGACCCCACCACCTTTCACCTCCACAGAGCTGAACAAGCAGAAGGCCAGTATGCAATCGTATCTTGGGGGTTCCGCTGATACAGAGGTGTTTAAATAATTCTTCACAAGCTTGAGCATGAAAAGTACTCTGCAGAACCACAGGAACTGAGTGCCCTTTTAAGAAAAGAAAAAACCTCTGCTTAAAGAGACAGTGACTTGAAAACATAGGAAGAAGTTTGCAGTAAGTTTTTAAAACTACTACAACTAGACTAATTGGCACAGGAGTAAAGGAGGAGGGAACATATGGGGATATGGTAATCTGCAGGCAACTCAAACACCAGGCCCTTTGGTCAAAGCCAAATCAGTACCATGTCAGTGCACATACGCCCCAGAGTCTACACAAAGCAAAAACCAAACAATCATCATGCTTTAGAACAAACTGGCACAGAAAATCACAACACAGACAACCTATCAATAGAACAATGTGCTGCCTTTTTTTTTTTTGTTAAAAAACCAAAACAAACCACCACTCCTACTCAGAGTCTTCAATTTCAATTCTCCAAGACTTGTTTCAATGGCAAGCTTAGGAAATAAAAAACTTTACTGGGTATTAGAAAACCATGAATGGAGCAGAAATACTGGTTTTATGACTTCACTACCACCGCCACTCTCGAGGCAAGTACTGCTTCCTCGGCCCCTTTCTAACTGCCTAAACCATCCTCAGCACTGCACAGGCTTCAAAGTTCGCAGATCCTTCCACAAGGTGATTCTGCCTCTGAGTATTCTGCCTGGGCACTTTTTTGTTACTTCAGCAAACTGGATCATCCCACAGAAGGATCAGATGACTATGAACAAAGGAATACACAGTCAGGACTACAGGAAAGCGAGAAGCACCTTGACACCTTCCATTCTTTTCAAAAATTAAGTGGTTAGGCCAGCTTGGTGCCACTGGTAAAACTATACAATGTATGTTATCAGCTACTAAAAAGACAATAGATGTGGCTTGGAGCAGCCTGGTCTAGTGGAAGGTGTCACCCTCCATGGCAGGGTGTTGGAACTAGATGATCCCTTTAAACTCAAGCATCATTCCACATTTCGGATTCTGTATCTAAACATAGTTTAAAGGCCTTACAGTAGGAAAGTGCAGGTCAAGAAACAGAAAAACTTGGAAATTGTTTCTACTAACATGACAAAAAAATCAAAACATCAAAAAATACTAACCATTGGATGAATGTAGCAAACTGAGCAAAGTATCCAGTAAGTATCTGATGATGGTGCGTAACTGTTCTGTGGATGACATCTGAATCAACTCTTTTGGATCAGATTGTTCCTTCAGTGTTTTCCTGCTTGCACCTAAAGCTACTTTGAGTCTCTGAACAGCATAGTGAGCCAAGTTGAGTTGAAGCTGTAGCTGAATACAGTCCTGGTAAGCAGAAAATACTCTGCTATCTTCCTCTACTGCCTTGTCTGGCTTTCTCAAAAAGTACTGGGCATTGTTAGCACTGTTGAGTGGTGGCAGGTCAATATTCTGCAGAAGGATTTCTAACCGATGACAGGCCAAATTGTATCTAAAGGGAAATATTCAAAAACCACAATTCAATACACATTAGCAAACAGCAATACATTTGACAATCACCCTACCAGAAGACAACTTCCGGTCCATTGTGAATGCACTGTTAAAACAGATACTGAAAAAAAATACAGTGTAATCTTTGTTACTGTTATAAAGATATTCACAACCACATTTCAACAACAACAGCAGAGTATTTCTTGGTCTGAAGAATATAATGGGAAGAAAAAAAATGTGTAACATTTTGATATGCCAGTGTTTTACATTAAAATAACTAGCAAATATACTTTTTTTCCCCTGCTAACCTGCACTGTATGTCTTCTTGCAACGCAACCATCATTGCCAAATGTTGATCAATTTCTGGCTGATTTGCTGCTTCACCTTCTCCTCTGAGGGGATCGTGCATTAATTTCAGCTCGTTTTCAAAGGGTAAGATATACGTATGGCCATAATAAAATCCTAATGGGATTTTTGCTCTTGCATTTGTGCTACCATATCGACCAATAACAGTGATCTGAAAGAAAATGCAACTATGTTGTAACATAATTGTACCAAAACAGGCAAAAAAACCCATCAAGTCAAAAATACATTAGAAATTTAGAGCCAAAAAAAGTTTCGTCTGAAGAGAGGTTAAGTAAAAATTCAAGTATTAACAAACATCAAGAATTTAAAAGATTCTTTTACCTTCATAAACCTGCAAACTGGGGGTGGCAACAAGTCATGTAAAATAAGTGAATGTGTGCTAATGTCAGTAGCCACTACCAGTCGCCTTCCATCCACTTCTTCTCCTAAAGTCCAGATGTCAATGGACAAAGAAGCCAAATCTCCACAAGTGGGAATCAACACATCTGTCAGTAAAATAGGCCTTCCAAAATCCAGGGTCACAAATCTTCTTGCTCCTAGGTGAGAAAAACACGGCATTGCCTAAAAGACCAGTGTGTGCTAACCAGCAAGACATGGTACTTCTCAAACAATAAAGCCATTGTTTATGTATTGTTTAAAAGCTATATAAAGGTTTATGCATTGTTTAAAAAGTATATTTGTATACTTGAGGTTAAAAATATCTGCACAATCCCAGAAACTCTCACTACTTCGACTTCAAGAAGAAAATTTTGGCATCAACTTAAATGAAGCTGTTTTGCTTTTATGCATTATTTCTGAGCAGGTGCTCTGTTCAGAGACCCAGCATATTGCACAAGTCCCCAGGATTTTTCAACTATCACCAAATGCTGGGCCTTAAACTCCCAGATATGACAGAATGCACACTGAGAAATAGCTTTACTCTGGAAAGCTAAGAGAGACTGTAGCTAAGCAACTTACTTAAATTCCCAGAAAATACTCAATTTCTCATTAGAACATGTGTCAAAATTATTATTAGGAATTGAGGTTTTACCTGAGTGCATTCGCTCTATAATAATTGACTGATGAGGTGGAGGTTGAAGAAAATGTGAAGCATGAGATATTGCAAGAGCAAGGCCAGATCCAAGTGGATTCTGAGGAGTGGAAAAACATCAGTAAAATTAAGCGATTAAAATCTATGCATTTATTGTGACCTGTTAAAGACATACCATCTTGACAACACCTCACTACACTTAGACTTGAGCATGTACCATCAAAATATATTAACTGCTAAGTTCAAAGGATTAATAACTCCTTACACAGTTAAGCTAGCTCCCAAAAAGAGAAATCTTATGAGGTACTATAACAATACTATCTTTCTTTCTTAAGTTCTTTTCATATGTTGTAAATTTAGTGATATACCTATCACATCTCACCCAAATAAACATATACTTACTAGCACTCAAGTACAAATTAAGACCCTGGTAATGCTTACAGCATCTTGTTTCACAACAAAAAATAAAAGAAAGTAATTACCGTTCTAGACTTGTTTGTATTTTTGTTATGTGCTGCAAGGTTAACTGTTGGGGGGTCAATGACTGAACCAGGAAAAAGCTGAGCAAGCTCTGCATTAATAACAGCAGAAACTGCTTCATTAGGTGGAGTCAAAGGCGGAGTCATGAAGAGAGGAGTCGTTTTTGGTGTGGGTGGAATGACATCTGAAGGATGAATGAAGAACCCTGGAGCTGCTACTGTATTAGAAGGCACAGAGTTGTGAACAGGACCAACTGCTGATGCTGCTGCTGCCGCTGCTGCTGTTGTCTGATGCAATTTTGCTTCCAGCTTAGCTTTCTGTGGAGAAGATGAAAGCAGTGTATGTAGCAGATAATACAGCTTGTGAACACAGGAGTAGTACTGAGCCACAAGTTCAGCTTTGATTATACAACTGGATTTAATAAACCCAAGCTACCTTCAACATAGCCAAGTTAGATGACCAACTATAAGCTGAAAAATTAAACTATTAAACTATTTAATTTGACTTACTTGCTGAGGAACATGAGTAATTAGACGGAGTAATCAAAAAAAAAAAAAATCTAAAACCCGACCACTGAACAGCAAAGTAGAGGTAATGCAGCCAAGCATAATAGTAACAGTGGCTTTATGACTAGTATGTCCTCGTGTCAGCAACTGTGCTTTCCATTTCAGTGGGCTTTTCCAACTTCAGACTGATATACTTACTTATGAAGACTTAGATTTTATTACAAACTCCCAACCCACCCTTAAAATACACAAAAAACAAGTCTGAAAGACCAAAGCAGCATGGGAGACACTCCCACACTTTGCTTAAGAGGACTGAACCAGAGTGCTGAGCAGTTCCTTCCTCAAATACACTATGGAGAAAAAAAAGGCAACTAGCTCTGCAACTACTTTCTCAGCTTTCGAAGTTTAGATACAGCACTAAAAAGAGCCAAATAGCCTCCAACCTGTTGCTGAAGCTTCAAAAGCTGCTGCTGTTTCTCTTGCAGCACCTGGAGCTGTTGCTCGGCTGAGGCCATTGCATGAGAGAGAGACTGCAAAGCTACCTGGGCTGCTGAACTCAGTGCTGTCGAGGCTTCCCCAACTGTTCCAGAAGAGAGGCCACCAACTGCTGGGGTAACCCCAAAGGTACTCACTGGCATGAAACAAGCAAACAAAACAAAACATGTATGTAGAAATTATAAAATACACTTTTAATTCCTTATAAATTGTTCAAAGTGATGTAAAAACGAGAAATATCTCCCTTTAATCCAGTTCTTGCTACAAGTTAACATCATCTTGAATTCCAGAGTGTATGGTTTATAGACTATGCATATTGGTCATACATGCAACACTTGGATTACAGAAAAGCCACCTATTGCTCTGGAATTCTACCACAAAAGGCTGTAAGGTAAAGATACAAGCTTGCTATGTTATACTCTCCAATAGAAACAAATTGATTCAAATTAATCATTTTTAAATCCAATTTGTTCACTAAGATCCAAGAAATATAGAAATTACATAAGAAATATACAGAATATATTTCATATTCATATAGCATATAGAAATTATTTAAGATAAAACAAACCAGACAAAACATTTCAACACTTGCAAAACTACAAACAATCCATTTGCTAAACAGTGCCATTGTGTTCAATTAAAAATGTATTGTGGAACTATGCTAAGTAGAAAAAATGAAAAATTGTATATACCAGTAAACGTACTTGCATCGTCCCTTTCTATTCTAGTTCCATCACTTGTTGAAACACAGGTAAAGTGCAGAGGTTCAACTTCCAGAAGTCCAGTAAGGGAAGTAAAACTACCTTCAGCAGCTGCACAGCTACTTATTTTCCCATTTCCTGAAAGAGAAACATGTATCTGCACAGTCAGACAATGTTTTCTTGATAGTGAAACTTCAAGTCACGAAGTGTCAAAAGGGACAACTAAATATAATGCACATTTTTTATTAGTTCACGTTGCAGAAGAAACATCTTAACACTATCACATCCTCAATATAAATGGAAGTACATTTTTAAAATGATAATGCTGTCAAATCTGAACAGAGTATATCAATAAGTTGAACTGTCAACTATGACAGAAGTGTAATATAATCTTCTTAATTCCAGAAACAAATTATATATGAATGCTCTACTCTTTCTACACTGAAAGCAAATTAGCTTGCAAAAATATATTGATGTTACTGGAAAGGAAGAGGAAGAAACTGTCAGACCAACTAAGATTATACACAAATTTAGTATAAAACCCAGACTATTCATCAATATGCAAACATATTCTATGGAGCAAGGGATAGGAAGGAGAAAGACAAGAGCATACAAGAGAAGGAAAGGAGTCACTATGACTGATGAATATGCTTGCTATGTAAAGAATTTCTTGACAGGTAAAAATTATCTAGTTCTTTAGGACATTGCAGGGCCTAAACATTCATTTATGAATTAACCTGAGAAGACAGACACAAATATGCTTTTAAGGTATTTTAGCTTCTCTAAAACAGAAAAAACCACCTCATTAAACCTTTATATTTAAGTAGAGGAATGCCATATGGCAGCTTCCCAACTTCAGAAAAATCTATTTAGGTTTCTCTGCTTATGTGAGTGTTGCTAGCCTGAATGAATAGTAACACACCTCAAGGAAGCTACTTGAAAGAGGTGACAGATGATTCCTAGATGACTGACCCAGGGAATAAGAGCAGCCTTTCTGTATAATCTCTACGCTGAGATATCCTACAGGATAAGAAAATGTCAGATTCCAAAAAGAGGCTTTTTCTCCTTGCCCTAAGACCACAAGAAATGTAAAAGGTATCATAAGCAGGTAGACTTCAGCTTGGCTGGAAAGTATAAAATCCCATCTTCATGAAAAGAAAACAGTATAGTAGAGATTCACCAGTTCTACCACAATCAATCACTGCTAAACATACATACCTGATAGAACATCAGACAAATCTATTTCATCTGACTGTACTCCAATGCTGCTGTTGTACACATTTTTACAAGAAGAGCCACATATTTCCAAATCAAACAGAACTGGATCAAAAGGTGAACTGTATAATCCATATCTGCAAATAAGACAAACAGCACAATTCACACAATAAGAACACATATAAAATTATTTACAGGAGAAGGCCAAGTATTTCACCATCAGAATTTATTATCTTCTGAACTATTCTGTTCATTTGACACAACTTAGAAATTATCACTTACTTATACTTCATTTAAGTAATTTATTACATGGCACTTTCAAATAGCTTATAATGCTAAATAAGTAACTCTTTGTTACTCAACAATTTTGAAGATGTTAATACTGTCCTGGAAACATGACACACAATCACAGTAGACATGGAAACTAGAATTACAAGCCTTAGACAATGAGCCACAGCAATATACACACCTGCACATGGTAAATCAGACTTTTGTCTGAATTCAATAAAAACACAGTACTTTTCCAAAACAGCAGAAGAAATTCCACCTCAGCTTGTTCTTCCAGCTGAAGTAAGAATTAAAAACGAAATGCTGCTAGGCATACCAATCAACACTCGTGATAATACCTCAACTGAAGAAAACTCGTAATATTTGCTCTGGCACTGCTGGAGGGGAAAATATAGCACCATCACTCAAAGTGGTCCCAAACCAATTAGGGTTTTATAAGCCAGAAAAAAGGAAACTCCAAAGCAGTATCAAAATCAGTGAGGTTTTTCTTTCATTTGAGGTTTTGTTTTTGGGGGATTTTTTCCTGTTTTGTTTTGGGTAGGTTTGTTTTTTTTTTTTTGTGTTTACCCATACCAGCAACTGAAAAGAAGAAAAAAATGGATATTAGGCCAAATTACTAAGCCAGGGTAGAAAGAAAGAATGCATATCTGTAGGTACAAAAATGAGAAACAACACTCTGCACTTTGGCAAGAGACAGAAGAAATCTGAAATATTTCCACAAACACACCAGTGGAGGACACTAAGTTCCTCCACCTCCTTTTCCCTCTGTCTCCAAGCAGTTTCTTTTCTTTACCAGATGAGGTAAAAACTTCCAATAGGTAATACTGAGAAGGCTGGAATGTATAAACGTCATTTTTGATCCAGTAATCACAAAACTGCAAATGTCTACATGAAAGCAACAAGGTAAAAACAGATTCTAGACTTCTCTGGATGTTTAAATTTTTCCACATTAGCTGGGCTCAGTGCTTTTAGCCACACAACACTATGACTGTAACAATCAGAAAATGATGAAGGACCTTACAAAAGGGCAATAACTGCTACAGATCATCTGAGAATTACAGATCAACCCATTTAACATTACATTTCCCAACTAAGTTACTTACAAGGTAGCAAATTCAAAATAACTTTATGCTCAGAACAACACAGGATGGACTTGGCAGCTCTTTACAAGCATGCATTAGACCAGTGCACCCTGCGCATCTGACAAGACTGATGCGTTTGCTGCCTGACCTTTTTTCATACTCCAGCCAAGACAACATGTTACTGTAAAGTGGCTACTAAAACACACAAAAATGCTCAGACAAAATTCAGTGGGGTACCTTCACAGCCTGCTTTAGACAACAGATGTAAAAATTTAATAAATCAGGTCAGCTCAACAGTAACACTGATTACTTACATGTTTTGAATGAAGAGTTTGATTTATTAAGTAAGCAAGTCATAAAATGTAAAACTTCTACAAGAGCACTGTAGAGTAGAATCAGAATTTGAACATACTGCAGAGGGGTTTAATTTATTCTGTCCAACCCAGATTTATTTCAACAAGCATAGCACCTTTGACCCATTCTTCAGCAGGAATGATCAGGTTCACAGTTTTAAGCTTCATTAGCAATCCATTTCACAAAAGGATATAGAAGGTATATCAAAAAACCCCAAAGACTAAATCAAGAATGTCATGTAAAAACTCATCAATCACCTTACTCATCTCTGCAGTAATGAATATAAACTATGCAAAATACCTCTTCTGCTTCATTCATCAGAGCCCTCAACTAGAATAACATCTAAAATTTTGTGTATCACAACACAAGGAAGATAAGGACCACAGAAAACAGCTCAAGGAAATGCTTTAAGAATGACTACAGACCTGGAGAATACAATAAAGATACAAATACACTCCAGACATTCAAAATTTGTTAACAATGAATCTGCTCTCCAGTGCCAATGTGGGCAGGACACAAGCACTAAAAGGCTTTAATTGCAGCAGGAGAGTTTTCAGATCAGATATGAGCAGGAGACAGTTCAAGTGATAACAATAACTAAACCACATAACACAATATTTAGAATAATCTAATTCCATGACTACATGAATCTGGTACTTTCAAGAACAGGCTGGAGAAATTCTCACATTTGCTAGAGACAAAACCAATCTGAGTTTTTGTAAGACAGCCTAGAATTCTATCTGAAATCCCTTATTTTGTTTTCTGAACTGCAAATCATGTAACATACCCTACTGGCCTTATCCTCGCAAGTTTTACTTGATTTATTGCAGCACATGATAGTAAAATGAGTATTACTCTCCCATGAATGCGTCCATCCATTAATTAGACATCTGCTTTTAGCTGATTACCAGATGTTAGGCACATGAGACCAATGACAAAGAGGAAAAACACAATAGTATAAACTCTGCAACAAAAATGCACACAAAAAAGATAGAATATAATTCGGGAAGAGGAAAAGGAAAAAGGGTTAAGCAATGGCTGTCTACTAACTTCTCCTTAACAAAAAAACCAAAACCAAAATCCAAACCCCAAAAATAACAGTATTTTCTTGATCTGTAGACATATGAAGGAAAGGCCTACAAATTTTGGGTAAATCAGTAAACTAAATGAAGAAATAGTCAGTCCTTGCTAGAGAGCTACTGTAATCAAAGCAGGGACTTGCTGCTACTCTTAAACTACCTATGGGGTCAAGAAGTTAAAAGAGGAAGCAAATTAACTTCCAAGAAGAAAATCAGTAAAACACCATCTAAATCATTCAGAAAAATCTAAGCTTGAAGGACACCAAGAACAGGTTCACTTCAGAAATCCTCCCTTGCCATGCAGACAGCTGTGCTCACCAGAAGGTGATCTGAAATGTCACATTGTACCAAATTCAAAAGTGGTCAACTAGAAAGGAGGAAAACTTTCAATTTCAGAGATCCTATTTAAAGAAAGTATTTGGAAGTAATTCAAATGAAGGAACAACTTGATTCCCACAGAAAGGTGCCATTCCCATATCAAGTGTAATTTTCCCATTTTTCTCCTCCGTTTGGTTCAGTTCACTTTGTTTATTTTTCAAAATTCTCAGTTTTTCCAGATACCACTTCTAGGACTACAGATGGTGAAATAAATTAACAACTAAGTAGAGGAATGCAGTAGACAGCAGGATAAGGATCCAAGTGTAACACCTGAGATTAAGTTTTTAAGAAGTATTCTGGAATTATAGTTCTTTAAAAACAAAAGCAAAATAAACAGATATCCTCCCTCCTCCACACCTTCCCTTACTAAATTTTCTATTATATTTTCAATTTTATCTGAAAATTCTGAACCAACCTCCACCAAATGTTTTCTACCTTGATCTTGCTTGACTTTGAGGAAAACTCTTGCACCCAAACCACAAGTGAAAGAGCTGTCATACAGCAATATTTTTCCATCACCATAACTCAGCTTTGGGAACTGCTACAAAACCAAACCATCAGAAATTTCCTTTTTGTATCATGTAAATCCAAAGTTAAATGGCTAATCAGTTCAATACACAAAAGAGGCAACAAAACAGTCCTAGATAACATTGATATGTAATTTAAAAGAAGAACCTGCATTCCCAGTAAATTACTCCAGGTCTCTACACTTAGAATCTGGCCTTTAGAAGAAATACATTAAATGTATGGCCAAGTCTATTGAAAGACTGTAATTTTGTGAAGCACTATGCCAAACTGAAACTATTCAGTATACTTAATTCCTTCCAAGAGTCAAAGTAAGATATGCTTTGTTAATCCTTACACCAAAAATCAAAAATACTAATTTAAAGATTGTACAGACTTCAATTGCCATACACACATTTGCTGATTTTAAAATGTGAGATAGCAATCAAATTCAACTTTGCACACGTTAAAACTGTTTTCCAGAACTTTAGCAAATTAATCCTTGCTCAAACAAATACAGCAAAGTGTAGCACACAACCTTTTTCAGAACACCGAAGGATGTTTAGACAGTCCTTAGGTTTGTTTTTACTAAGTTTACAACAACCACAATTCTTAGTACCTTGTTTGAAGTAACGCTTCCATTGGTGTTAGGCGATCCTGCAGCTGCCGGGACACTGCAGTCAGCAATGATGCACAAGCTGTACTGCATCCTGCCAGATCTTCATCTTTTACATAGTTCAGCAATACAAAATACCAATACACAGATCCTGCATTTAAAAAAAACAAAATTCAGGTGAAACATAATATAAATTTTTCACTGAGAAAGCATACTTTGAAGGATAATCAATGGAAGTGATAAATAATTTTCTAATGGTTACTGAATACAGACTAGGAGGTATTCTTTCCCCTTTCTTGAGAGACTTCAATTAAGAATCATTCTGTAATCGTAAGATTTCACAGGAACTTCTAGTTCTCTTATCAACTAACACAAAATTGAAGGAAAAAAAGGTTCCTGAGAGACAGCTCTGTACACTTCTTTCATTGCTTCTACCCACAACAATCAAAATGCTCTTGATATATTAAGGTGCTTGGCTAGGGGTTCCAATCCCATCAGAGCCAAGCCATACTCCAGATCCAGATCTCTTTCTCCTTTCACTCTCTGGTTCTGGTTGCTGTCTCCTTAATCTGTATTTGCTGGAGGCTCTGCTACCATACAAATCAGTTCTGGGAGCACAGCATGCTGGTAACTGTACAGAAACACAAGTCTCAGCTTCCTCCTTCTCCTTCCCTCCCTGTGCATTCCACACCCTCTGTAGCAGCTGTTAAGTGTTTTGACCTGGGTGGTAGTGCAACAAGTCTTTTGGAATGCAAATAGATTTTTCTGCAAGACCCCTCGGTGATGCCAAGCTACAACAATTCAACAATGTCCTAGTGTGAAAAGTAGACCTTGCCACCCAAAACATGAGGGTGAAATCATCTTCCCATTCCATCTGGCACTCCAGATGCTTCAACAAGGTGCTAAAAGACCGTTACACTGCAATATAGATAAGGAAGGAATTTAATTTAGTGAAAATTTCCTTTTAGTGCAGAAGAACCAGAAGTGGATTGCTAGTTCGACATCATTTGGATAGCCAAGTTTCTTGGCTATCTCCTAATTTAAAAAAAAAAATTGACAACCCTGACTGTAACTCACGTCAACAGAATCTGTTGCTGCTAAACACCTTTCAGAATTCTAACAAAACTTACTTAAGCTCTTCCAAAAATGTCAGACTTCATGCTCTGGTTTAATCAAGCTTATTTGCTTAAAATTCCACCAATTGCAAATGTCCACTTCATGACCAGACCACTTTAAAGAGCATTTTGAACTAACCGAATGATTACCTCATTCTAACTTCACAAGAGAGTCCAACACAACTTGACAAACAACAAATGTACTGTGTACGTTTAGGACAACAAACACTGCATACGTACCACCTGTGGCAGCAGCAGGCAAAAGAGGCATATTGTCGAGTAAAGCTTTGAGAAGAACTGATCCAAACCCTTGCTGACTCGGGTCACACCTGCCATTGCTACAAAAAAATCACAGACACTTTAACATTTAATGGAGTAATAACGAAGGCTGAAATCTCCTCCAGAAGATTAAACAGTAAGAAACACGTATGTTCAATTCAGAATGCATGCAAATCCCCCAAATACTTGTTAAACAGAAATAAACCAAAATAAATATATGCAAATAATTAGCACTAACCTGATGCACAGTGCAAGAAATCGTGCACATTTGTGAGCTATGCTCCGCCCAGCTTCAAAGAAGCAAACACGGATAATATCAGAGACACATCTACGTGTTTTAGAAAGCAAGCTGTCATTTCCCTCCTTCGAGCTGTGGAAACAAGTTGTATACTTTAGAGAATTATATAAAACTATTTTTTTAACCAAACTGATACTCAGCCACGATAATTTGAACACAATTCCTCCCTTACCTGCCAGGGCCGTTTGAATATACTCCTGCCAACCAACAAAGTGTGTCGAGTACAAGACTCTGAGCATGTTCTGTGGTCAGACCATCCTCGGTCTTCTTGCAGAGAGTGGTGAGCAGCTTCTCATGGAACTCAGAAAACTGTAACATGGCACACCGTTGAACTCTAGGGAGGAGGGGAAGAAAAGAAAAACCAAAATTATCCAACATGGCCATTCTCCCATTAAAGTGCCTCTCCAGCCTTGTATCCTGTCCTAGGAGCAGCAGAAAAGAGAATCCTAGATGAAAGTAGAATCAGTACACAAGCATATACAATACTTTCTTTGCACACATTCCAAATTGTCCTATTTTCTGCTACATTATGGTCTATCTTGTAAGCTTCTATGAAGTTTTTTTCCCTATTAACTTGTCTAGCAACTTCTAAACCTAAACAAACTTTCTACGGCACTCTTATCAACCATTTGCACAAACCTCTTTGCAGCCTCGATGACCTCTTTATGCCCATTACAGTCAGTGCCACCACTGCAGGGTGGTAGCTGGTAATACACTTTAAATATTGTATTACTTGCATCTAGGTCTGCAGTGCCAAACCAGAGACTTCAACCACTTTAGCTTTGTTAGCTAAATTTGATTCTAAACTTTTTGACAAATAATTTAATTTCTGCTGTAAGAAACAAGGCAATGAGGAAATAGAAAGGGAAAATGAGTCCTTTAAAAAAATGTATCTGTTTTATTAAGTAAACCTATTTACTTTTGCCTTTTGAAGTCAGGCAAAAAAACCCACTCAACATGTAATTTCACGCATGGTGTTATTCTACCACAACGTTCACAGTATTGTGGCCTTTAACTTGCAATTTACAGGATTTTCCATATAAAACAAGCTTATGAAATGACAACTTGAAACAGTATTTTGACCTGAGCTATTTCGAGAAGTAAGCTTTTTATGAGAAGTGTAACTAAAGCTAATATTTCTTCAGATTTAAAAAATACCTACTAACCTTTCCTTTGAAATGGAAGTTTTTTTAAATCTTCGAATTGTTACAGAGACTTCTTGAAGTAAGTCACAGCCCCGCAGATTATCTGATTTTCTTGAAGAAGTAGTGGCTTCAATTTTGCTAGATGGCTTTTCCTTATATTTTAGGAAAAAATAACATTCATAAATCATATTGGTTCTGATTTATTTTTATACCTTGTTCAGTGAAATGCAAGCAGTTCACTAAAATCTCTCCGTTTGAGCATTGTACTAAAATTAACTATTTTTATTCACGACATAGGACAATAAATTATTCATGTTCTGTAATCTATTATGCTCTAATTATTCTAATAATGTCCACAAGATGTACATCATATCATCCAATCTTACAACTACAACGATCAAGAGTAAAATACACACACATACACACATCTTCATAGAAGGATAAGGCCTATCAACTACTGAAAACACTCAAGGGAACAGAAGTTTCAAAAACAAGTGTTCAGAATGTGAAAGTGGCAGAACAGACCTTTTCTGTAAAATCTGCACAAAAGAAACAATTTAGATATGTTGAACTCTATTTCTTAAAGGCGTCAACACAGTGTCACCTCTTTAGAAAGTAGTTTTTAATGGATCTTAATTCTGCTAACAGCTGTTTCGTTTTCAGATGACACGAATCATACCAAGCCTACAACTAACACATTAATCTTCCTTGGCTATTTATTACCTTGCCTGCTGCAACTTTTGCCAACAATGAAGCAAGTGAATGGCCCTTGTTCGTTTGAGGTTTTAGAGGAGGTATTCTAACCACTGGTCTAATGCCACCATTGCAGATTTCTTCTGTTCCTCTGTCATTCACTGCTTTAACATGAATTAAAAATGAACGATACTTGCCACCAGCCATGCCTAAAAGTGGAGAAGAAAAAGGGAGGGGGAAGAATTTGCACAGTTTAAACAGATTGCAAGTTGTAAACAGAACATTAATTACAGTCCTTGATTATCAGTTTGAAACAGCAACTCACTATGGTGTTATACAGCAAAATTTGTCAATACAAAAATAAATAACAAACCCATGTCTGACTATGTAAGTATGAGATGCACTTCAGTCACACGTGCTTCATGCAAATAGCATCATAAACTGGTTTACCTTTAACAAGCTTTGGACTTGTTAGTGTCAACATTCCAGCATGTCCTGATAGATCAAGTCCAGTAGCAAGCCACACTGGACCACAAAGTATATCTTCCTTGTGCTCCTCCAGAAATGGACACAGTCTAAGACCTTACAAAAACACGAGTAACACGGATCTGAATTAGCCATAAGTAAGTCACAAAATCTGATCATTTGCATGGATTAAACATAGACCACGTCAAACTCTGATCACTAAACACATATAACTCTACATAAAAAATGACTTGAAGTTCACTTTTAGATATTTTCCAGTGAAATCAATTAAGGTAAATGACATTTTAAAAAGCATTTTCAGTTGCATTATATGGATAATACCTATGTGGACTGGTTCATAAAAGCCACAAAATACACAATGAAATAAAGAACCAATATATACAGAGCCACACCCATACTGGGTCGTTACTGAAGCAGGACAACACTGTTTAAAACAGAACAAAATGAAAAATAAATTTAAAACAAAGCTTTGTTTCTTCTACAGGATGTACAAATTATTGGAATCATCATTCACTCATCTGCTGCTCCTGTCTCAGTATGAAACACCTCCTTTTACAACTTTTATCACCCCTTTGATCCTTCCCCTCATCCTTTGTAACCCCTCCTGTCTTGGAGTCACAGAATCATAGAACGGTTTGGGTTGGAAAGGACTTGTAGAGCCATGATCTAGGTAAGCTGTAAAGTAAGACTGTTGAAAGGACCAAGAAAAAGAACCACAGCTCTAGAACTGAGTCACTCCAACTGTCAAATTTTAGTCTGCAGCTCTCCTCACGCAGACCCACTCATTGCTTTTCACAGTCTGAGACATTTTGTGGAAAAGTGCTAGTTAACAAAAAAGTTATAAAAACAGGCACAGGCAGTGTGATGTGGCCTAGTTATGAATTCTTTAAGTTCTGTTCCTCGTTTTCTTGGTTAACTGCAGCAATCTCTAAAAAATCCAGGTATGCAAAGAAAAATTTTATTAAAACTAGCCAAAGAAATGAAGTAAAATATGGCTGAAACAGGCTAGCAACTCCAGCTAGAAAGGTGCCATATCAATCTAGTTGATTTCTAAATTCAAATAAATATTAATCTGCTTATAATAATAACCAAATCTCTCTAGTAGTTTTGCATGTTTTTGGTGAGTTTGTATTAAACTTTCAACTCATACAGCAAACAGAGCAGTGAGAGAAGTAACTTTGAAGACAGCTGAAAAATTAGTCTATTTTAATGTCTGAGAAACATTTTCAAGGAAATTCAAATTTATCATTAAAAGAAGAAAAAAGCAAGCTCCTATTTTAACTGAAGTATAACAAGATCTTACATTGTGGTTCCTCTACATCCATATACTGCATTTCTTCATTGAATTCCACCAGTCCTGGTTTTCCATTTCTCTCCTCTTCAATATTATGAGCTGGAGATAAAGGAAATGTGATCTGTCTATCTACTGCTGCTTCTGGAAATAAAAATATTAGCACAATTTCAAACACTGTTCAAGGCTTAGGAAAAACAGAAGTGGTAGTTTTCATAGCAAAATTATCAGCTTTCTGCCCACAGTAATACTTCAAATATAAACCCACAAATACACAAAGACATGTTTTTCATATGGATTGAAGTTGCAGCAAATAGTTAAGAAACAGTATTTCCCAATGACCTGTAAAGAGCCTGTTTTGCTTTAACACTGCCCAAAGTCTTTTCCCCTAATAATCAACTGCAGATTACTCCCAAGCAATTAAATTCCAGTACTTAAAATTTCAGTACTTAAATTTGATAATTTGAACTTAAAATAACCAGATTGCTCCTGCTGAACATCAAACATTATTTTGGTAATACTTAAATACAGCCCTTTTTCCAATTGAATGGATCACATGAATTATAGATGAAGAGGACATGCCAGCAAATTAACAAGAAGCATATACAGTGAATTAACTGCCAGACCAAAACCATTAGTTCCCAACCGGAATAATTATGCCTCTGGCCTTCCCATTACTACACACTACATATTTAACTATTTCCAGGGTTCCTGTCATACAAAATAATGACTGAATAAACTCTGCCCTGCACATCTTCCCTACACCTCATTATCTAAAATTTCAGTCCCTTTCTCACCCCATGGAAGGAGAGAAGGGAGGGAGGGGAGTTAATTGAATTCCATCCAAGGTTTTTATAAATTTCTAAGAGCCATCAAACTATCTTGTATATTACTTCTCCCTGGGATTGGAACATTTTGGTTAAGATCTATCACAGACATAAATTATCTAGCTTTGTCTTCCCTTATAATGAAATCATTAGTTTCCTATTATTTTATTCAATAGGGCACAGAAAAAAGGCAAATGTCACTAAAGTCCTTTTCCAAAATTCAGGAAATTGAAAAAGGGAACTAAACAACTGCAATGCAGCTACACTCAGAGAAGATGTTGGTTAGTTGTGGATCTCGAGTCCTACTGAATAAAAAAGAAAAAACACTTTGCCAATGCTGCCTTGCAGGTGCTCTCACATTCCCCTGTCTTTTCCAGACTGCCTGACCCCCCATTTGATGCTTTCTCTACCCTGTCTGTAACAGAAAAAAATAAATCCCAGTATACTGCATGTAAGGAAGTGAGATGTCATTTTCTGGAAGAGCTCTGTCATGTCTTCTGATCAGTATGCTGTGCTGAAAAGCATTCACAGAGAGCTCTAGCAATTTAGTTCACAGCTAAATCAAATGTCTCCAAGGAGTTACCAACTCATGGAACTGTTTGCTCAGAAGTATTTAAATTTGAAGCATTAAGGAAAAGAGTTTAGCTTTTCTTCTATTATTTTGTTCCATAGGTGAAGATTTTCAGATTAATTCTGACATCCAGATCTGCAAATGGACTGAAATCATGCTGAAAACAAAGCAGGTTCCATTCAGGAGAGAAACATGGACAATCTGTTCTGGCTTTTTCTTGGATAGAACAAATTTCTTCTACATGTTAAAATTAAGGTTTTACATCAAGGATTTAAAAAAATGAAGAAACTGAAAGAACATCTGTTGACTGCTGTCCTGCAGTCACAGCTAGCACTTCTGTTAAATCTAAACCATCTTGAATCCTATAAGAAAAGGCTTTTCTCAAAGATTATTGATTTGCTAGCATATGTTGTTCTCGGGTAACAACCAGTTTACAGTATTTAAGGGAGCATCTCCAGCACATATTCTTTGCTGTTAAACACTGGGGGATGCTACAGAGTGATGTTTTATGAAAGAATGTCAGTGATCCTTAAAATGCCTATATTCCTTTCTGAAATTTACAGCTGTTATTCCTGTTTAAGTGGGATGGTCTTACTTAGCAATTAAAAAAACCAGGAAAAGGGGGGGAAGAAAGGGCTTTTATGATCATGCTTGCTGTTCTCCTCAACACATTTTATATCCAGCAACCAATTTAACATCTGACAGCAAGATTTCTCTGAAATAGTCAGTTCCCAGAAGCTTTTGAAAAAGAGGTGGCCAGATAAAGATAACCAATTAATGCCTCAATAAAAGGAGGTGCTGCATGTAATACCTTCCACTCCTAGCAGACAAGGCAGCAAGATGTGAAACGAACACTCTCACGACAGGAAAATCCCAGTGGAGGCACTTCCACATCAAAGAACTGACTTTTCAATTTATGCTACCCCCTCACAGGTTTCCTGAGAGCTAGTAAGATGCAGACTCCAGTTAGGAGCCTTCCAAGGCAAGAGCGTTCCTAACTTTGGTCTACTCAGTCAAAGCTGCGAGGCACAAAAGGTGAAATCACACTGCAGCTTTCACATAGCTTACTTAATGAGCCAAATGATGAGAGAATTCCCAAGGAGGCCAGGGATTTTTCACTGCCATCAAGAAAAGCCTTACTGTTTTCTCACTGGCAAATAACTTCCTTCTGTGATTTGGAATAATTTATTATAATTTTTTTTACTATATCAAGAACTTAAAAGAGCACCATTTGTTTAATCAGTCAATCTCTAGGATGATTTACAATTGACAAGTTATTTTTAATGACTGTAGGATTCACGCAGTACAGAATCATAACTGAGTTTGGTCTTTTTGAGTGATGTACTTTTACTTGTATAAATGTCAAGATTTTGAAACTGTTTATGCAGTTTGTCTCCCCAATTTACATTAAAGCATGATAAGTGAGAAGAGCCCACAATACTAAGAAACAGAATAAATCAGTAAAAGTGAAACGTCTACACAATTACAAGCAATTTTTCTGATATACATCACAGAGAATAATGAGTTTGAGAAAATAAATAATGTTCTGAAAGATATCTTAAGGTTTTTTCTCACCATTGACTTTCCCTAAGCCTGGAGCTTTATTTTTCAGTAAAGTCACTTGAATCTGAGGGATGTTTGTGATGTTTGAATTCAAAACAAATTTGAAGTCCACATGTCCAACCATACAGGCTTTTGGTAGAACCAGTTCAAAGACATGCTCATCCCAGCTGTTGCTGTCAGGAAAAAAAGAAGACAATGACCCAGTGTCAGGAGAAAATTCAGATCATGCAGGCAGCATCACACAGTCCATTCTGTCTTTGCACGCTGTCTTTAACAAGAAGGAAAACTTATTTTGCATTAGTTGACATCTGCATGCATTTATGAAGTAAAAGTCTTTCAAACTTTAAAGCTTTCAAGCTTTCAAGATAACCACATTAATTTTAAAAGCATGTTAAAAAGCCAGTTGATATGACAGGGAGAAACAATGTTCAGATAAAAGCAGAAATGGAAAGATTCCCTATTACATCACAGTACGGTTTGCGTATTACTATAAATACCAGTTACTTGTTTTCATGAAAAGAAGTATGAGAATAAAAAATAAAACACAAGACTAAAAGAGGATCTATCAATTAGTGAAGTGCACAAAAGCATGATTGGAAATACCTACCTTGTAATCTCTTTTAAATTGCCCTTATCCATTGTTTAACACTTACCAATGTCACTTTCCAGTAGCACAAAATTAACATACAGGAGACTCAAAATACTATTTTCAAATTATTTTTAAAGCACATTTGATAATTCATACAGGATGAAAAGTGCTTCTTAGCAGGTGCAGACTTAGAAACCTGAGCTGTGCAAAAGGGTGCAGCTTCCTATTAGTAAGTCATATTTTAGTTTTGAAGAGAAGTTTGGTTTACACTGAAAGTGAACTTGAGACGAGTACCTCTCAATGATCCATTCCATAGTCTGATACACTAGGGTTTGCAAAAAGTAGTTCAAACCAAACAGCAATGAAAATAAAACTAATTATGTGTCAACTATCCTGCTTGTATACATTTTTCTAAAATAACTGAAGTTCTTGATCTCCTTAATTTAGCAGTAAATATTTTTTTAAATTTTACTTTGGTTGTTACTTATTTAGTTGTATAACTGAGAACACTAAGAAACTGAGTATGCTGCTATAAATATTTTTGAGACATTTTTCTAACATCTAATTCACAAATAGGTATTTTAGCCCTAATAGCAGGCTACACACTGAGTACTGTGCTTTTAGAAAACCGTTTTAAAAATGATTAAGGAATGGTGCAAATGTATTTATTTCTTTACAGTAATATCCCTGAAGGCCAGATCTTATTCAAGCACGTGGAATACATTTAAAAGAGATTTCAGGTACAAGTAATAAAATGGAATGCCAGCTTTCCAGAGCAAGCAACACAGAAAAGTAGAGATTTTGGGAGGAATGATGATGGACAAAAGTGAATTTGTGATTATGATTCAAGATGTAACAGTGAGAATTTTCAGCTAACTGTACAAAGAACACAGGTAAATAAAACATAATGAAAATGTATCCCATTGCTCTGGGGAAAAAATCCCTAAAACCTCTGTTAGCAACTGTTAACACTAAATACTTGGAATCACTCATGCCTTTCGTCTAGCTTGGAGAACACACAACCCAGTGCCAAAAAGAGAGAGGGTGGAGGGTGGCTTTTCATGTCATGCAAAGCATGGACTAAATAAGACACTCAAAGGAACCAGACTTCTGAAAGACTAAGTAATATTCTGCTCATCCAGTTTTAGTTAAAGGCCTGGTACAAACCAGAAATGAATAGAATAATAAACCACTGCAGCAGTCTTCTGTAGTCTGTGTGTTGCACACAATGCACACAGCCATAGCAAATCACAACTGTTACTTGTCTACCCCAGAAAACTGTTTTTGACAGAATTGAGCAGCAGATGCTCAATAAGCACGTACGGAATAAAGAACCTCCATGAAGGTCTCACATCAATCCAGCAGTAAAGAGATTTTCTTATACCTCTGGCAATAAACTTCACAATCTAGTTCTGTGATTAGTTAAGACTCCCCTTTCAAGATTTTTTTCTAATATCTCATAGATTTCTTTAAGCACATCCTTTATTCATGCGCAAAGTTCCAAAGTAGCAAACAAATTAATTGACTTCCTTATCATTTTCTCAATATCTTAGCATATGTATCCTAAATATCACTTTTCTCTGATAATCTAATGCAAAGTCTTTTAGGAAATCTTCTACCTTTGAAACCTGTCTAAATCTATAGCATCTTTCTAAAGAAGAACATACAATCCATACTGTGTTCTACATGCGAATATACCATCATTCTCAACTACAAGATATTCTCCAACACACTTACTCATTCCTTTTCTAGAACATCTCACCATCTGATCCTCCACTGCAACTGAACTATAAACTGCATTGACATTTCCAGAGGTTAAACACTGGAAAGAACATCAGTATCTAACTCTTCCTTCTTTCATATATTTTCAAATGTCTCCATAAGATGAATACATTCTACATAAATTTGAGAAACATCCAGGAAACTCAGATGTCACTGCTTCATCCATGCATATTAGGAATTCACCTACCTCTCTTTTAAAAGAATTAACCTCATTTAACATTTCAGTTAAATTACCACTGAGGGTACAACACTGATATTTAGATAATCCACAAGGTAAAACAGACTCTGCTTTTCTGTTTTCTTTGTTGAACAGTCTTTTTAAAATAACAAAGTAGGATTGCAATATAATGCCATTTTCTAAAATACAGTTACAGGATTATTACTTTCAATCTATTTGAGAAACAAAAGAATTACAATATCAAATTGCATTACTCATCCATCTAACACTGTAATCCCACATCGTGATAGGTATCAGTATGACTTATCTCAAGGAGATAAAAGGAACCTCATATTAACGACCAAAAAATAATCCAGAAATCAAAAAGTTTCTTCCCAGATAACTTTTAATTAAGAGCTAACATGGCTTTCAATCTTAAGACTCTACCCTAAGAACAAAGGTACTGTAATTTAATAATTTTCATCATGAGTCATATAGCAGCTGTCAAAGATTTCCAGTACTAAACCAAAACTTTAAACTTTTCCTCTTTACAACCCTGTTTTACCTAGCAGCAGGCATAATTCTTTTCCTCTAATAAAACAATATTCATAAGCTAATTTTCCACTTATCCCCTTCCAGTTAACAGCTATTACCTTCACTGCTTGCTTTCTTATAACTTCATATTGATAGCTCTTTACTTTTAAACTGTTGCTGAACACACTTGGATAATCAACTGGAAGTTATTTTGCAAGGAACCACCTCCCTTCCCCTTGCTACATACAGAATATTTGACTTACACAAAGCAAAACCACATGATAAATAAATGTTTTAAAGTCTGTAATACATTGCAAGTTTTTAGCCATAGCTTATGAACATTTATTTAAAGCAAGTTCAGCTCCTGTTTTATGTCAGTTCGGGAGATGCCTGCATTTATTTATTATGTGTTTTCCCACCTGGAATGCTTCATTATCACTTGCTATCTTTTGGCTGTTTATAGGACATGCTTTTTTTGCCCCACACATGACCTCTAGCTCCCCCAGCACCCTTTGGCCATTTCGTTGTTTTCAATCTATAGCTATTTCGAGTCTACATGACAATCCAAATGCTGCACATCAGTGGAACAGATGTGTAACAGCCTGACCCACAAGATCCTGGAGCATCTTTATGCACATCCCTTAATAAAACAAAAAAACTTCCATCTACATTTTGTTTCTCCAAGTATTTTTCACAAAAAGCTACACAAAACTACTTAGTGTAGATTTTAGCAATCCTTGAAGGATACTGCAACACTGACATACTCGTACTTAGGAGTCCAGAGTAATCCCAAATTCTAATGCCACGTGAAAATACTGCCCAAACTTTAGCACTGGAGTGCTAGGGCTCTGGAGTGGCTAAAATGTTTCCTATATAAAGATTTAACTTGAATAGACATAAATCCAGATTCTACCTTCATATTTTAAAGTAAATTACAGTATGATTTCATTTAAGACAACTAATGAGTCACACTGGCACCCACAGTTTGCATTTTCTGATTAAATAATGTACTCCAAATGTGTGTATACATAACAAGGGTGAATCAGACATTCGCAGAAGCTATCAAGAGTATCTCTAATTCTGACAAATGTGCTTGTCTAATTATGCAATGTAATGACCACATCTGGCAAATAAAAATACACCAATTCAAAACATGACTTTTCAACTTGTTTCAAGGTCCACTAAAATACCTCTGGCAATCTCACAAACACCTATAACGCAATCTACCAAACGGGGATTATCATCATTGGAAACACACGTTATTAAACTTGCACACTAGTTGAAAACAATGGAATTGCATGAAATTTGTGGTTGTACAGCTGCACAAACTAGTTAAGCAATGCACACAATTCCTCATGCACTGCTCCCCGACGTACCTGTCCGTCTGCAGCTTCCAAGTCCGAGTGTGCTGAGCTGCATCCCCATGGTGCTGCTGGTGCAGATGCTGAGGGTGCCGCCTTTGCTGCTGCTCCTGCTGGACTTCCACCCAACAGGGAGGGACAGTGGCTGAAAAACGTGGTGTCAAGGTCTCAAAACGGGTCAGTTCCACCAGGGATGTCAGTGTTTCAAGGGAGAATGGCTGGTCCACCAAAAGATCAACTCCTGAATAATTACAGCACATACATTCATCACTACATGGGTATTTTTTCCATAACATCCTCTAAAATGTTTGAAATACATCAGAACAGCTATAGGCAAAATGAACTACAAGTCACATGAAGGCTTTTTAGTTAAAAAAGAATAATAATAAACTCTCTCCCCCCAAAAAAGCACCACCCCAAACAAACAACAACAAAAAACAACCACAAAAAAACATAAACACAAGCAACCAAACTTGAAGCCAGTATCCTTTGAAGGCAGTTCACCTGGAATAAATTTTCTATGTACTGAGAGCTCTGAGTGTGCTGTCTGGGATTCATCCAGAGGCATCAGGAATAAGTAATTAGTCAGTTATACTTTGAAGATGCAAAGCTGATTAAACATTTTTTTAATATCCCTATTGAATCAGTGAAAAAAAAAGGTTTTATATTTCATGAAAAAAGACATACAGAATTACTATGCATTTTTATCACTGTTTAAAATATTACTTTGGCTCCTGATTATCAACATAGACTTGTTTTATGATGGATTCCTAGAACGTTGTGGAAGGCTCTCAATTTAGTTTAAAAGAGGGGTAAGTGAAAAACAAACATGCTGTATGCAAAGCCCTTAAAAGACACTGGGCCTAGACAATTATGTCGTCTTCTTGTCTTTATACTTAGGCCTTGTACCAAGGAAACAAGGATATTAATTGATGTATTGAAAACTAACATATCTCAGGAAGCCAAACACCTAAAGGAACCACAAAGAAACCAAAAATAATCAGATTTTCTTAGACATACAAAACTTCCAACCAACCAAAAAAATGCAAACCAAAGCAAAACCAACCAAACAAAAAAACCTCAAACCAAAACAAAAAATCCCCAAACAAAACATGAACAACCAAACAAAAAAACCCAACCAACCAACCAAAAAAAAAAAAAAAACCCAACCAACCAAACTTGAGGGAAAAAAAGACATGAACAATGTATATTTTGCAGTATTTTGAGCATTTTCTCTTAAAAATGCATTTTGAAGGAAAAGCTTTTTTACTTGTAAAGAGACCACGGTTTCTAAAAAGAGAAAGTTTGCTACCCAACTACTATTGTCACCACCCGGGGTGTGGGGACAATAATACACCAACACAAATACCACCCTCCCTGTGAAGCCTGAACCTGAAGAGTATCTTGAAAAGCAATCCAGGTCAAGCTGGAGAGATACTTGGACAGGTAATAAATACACTCTCATTTCAACTATAATAATTTCTACTTTTCAATCTAGGAGGCAGGAAAATGCCAAAGAAATTAGAAATGCTTTAGAAATTGAATTTCAATAATACAGCAAAGACCTTCACTTTTTTAACTGCCAAATGTGAACCTCATTAGCTGGATGACACTGCAATGAGAAGTGAGATCATTGCTCAAACTGTACAACAAGCCTATCTTTGATCAGACTGGATTTTTCTGCTTCACTCTCATTCCTCCTCCAACAGAAACAATCCAAATTCAAGAGTATTCAGAACAACCACATACATGTAATCAACCCCTAAAACTGAAGGACTTAACTTTCTACTGCTGTCAAGTATATTTGGCTTCTTTTAAAAATTACAAGACTTTAAATATATTCTAACAGAGTGTTATAACAAGATGAAGTTTTAACAGCAAACTTGAAAACAGGTTTTAAACTGGTCAGGAAGACTAATATTCTTTTTTAATTCACTTTGAAAAGAAGCATTCTTTTAAATTACTTCACCACAAAAAACTCTCTGCTCCTTAAAAGGAAAGAGTAATCTAGGATTGCTATACGGTTAACTTATTTTCTGCTAAAACCGTAAAATTTAAAAAGCATCCAAGCTGCAAGTTCGAACTAGAAAATGAAATACAAGAAATGCATTCTGGGATGCAAACAGTGGAGAAAAATAAACACACAAAGCCTACAATATAAAGGAACAATAAATGAGCAAAAGCTTCTGCTTGTTTCAGGAGTTCATTTCCCCAAACAGAAACCTTTCTCTTGAGCTGTGTCTCTGTCTAAAAAACATGCTAAGACAGAAGTGGAAGAAAATGTTTTTTTCTGTTGTTTAATATGTAAGACTAAAAGAGAAGCAACACCAATACTGTAAATGCTGGGGACAAAGGCTGATCATGATCCACACAAGTACTGACAACCTCATTACTGAAGATGTTTGCACAGTCCTAACAATCATTCTCATATATGCCAAGAGTCCTGTACTATTGACTTTAGTGTCCTTAACCTGAATAGTTCAGATTAAGAGTTCTGCAACCACCACTTGGTTTCAACAATTCCCACCCAGAGCCCTCATTTCAGCTCTTCTCTCCAACTTTTTAGTGGCTTAGTTTGATGCCACAGCAAAATAGTACTCAGTTTATCTGATCATTACTGTGTATCTAAGAACTCTTTGGAAACCATTACAGAACAAGATCAAGCAATACTACAGTGTCTAAATTACATAGACATTGACAGCTTAAGGGAGGACCTGCAGCTTGTGGACAGTCTAAAGATACAGCTACTTTGAAGTCTATACATAAATAAATCTATTTCTCATTCCAATAGGTCATATTCAAGCCTATACTTGAGGCTGGATATCTGTAGATATAGAAAGAGGAAGAGAGAAAAGAGATAGAAAGAGGAAGAATAGATGTAGAGATAGAAAAAGGAAAATAATTCCCCTTTACAGTACTGGCAGAATTTAAACAGTACTGATCATCTATTTGACTCATGAGGGTAGTCAGAATTACCATTTGATTGGAAGTCACTTAAATCTGCTGATAAGCTACTATACAGGGAATACATCCATTGAAGCACATCTATGTCCTTGACATCTATATTCTTTTTTGCTTTATTTAGCAAAAGAAGGGTGGATAAGAAAGCCATAGATTTTCTTCCCCTCAAATATGTACCACAGTTTTTCTAGTGATTTTCAAACTTCAGCAATGGCTTCTTTAGTGAAAAAGAGGGGAAGCAGGAGAAATTCAGTCCTCAAAGCAACCACTGTATAGCTGCTTACAAATAAACTTATGACAAAAAGCATCTTTACCTTCTTTCAATTGACTCTTGTGGAATAAAATCGGGGTCAGACAAATTCAGTCTGTCACACTTAAAATCACATGCAGAGATTGAAAAAAGTCGAAGTGGTTTGTTTTGGCTTTTTTTCAATCAGGATCTTCTGAAGTGTTATGCTTGTATATACCCAGTGACAGACATAAAACAACTACAGAACTCTAACTTCAGGCAGTAAAAAAAATTATAAAGCAGCAGCATGCTATTAAATAATTGAAAATCATGTTCACATGCAACTTTCAAAAATGACAGAAGTATTTTTACTCATGATACATGTACATATGTGCAATTTACCTGTAACCAACCTACTAGAAGGGTTAGATAAGGGCTTTGTGCCTTCTGATGACTGTTCTACACTTTTGGAAAGGGATCCATCGACAAGTATATCAGCTTCATCTATATCATCACAGGTCCCTCCAATCTGAAGGAAATGAAGTTCTCCACCTAAAATCATCACAGAACAACAAAAGAAGAAAGTTTAGACAGGCATACAGTTAATTCGACTCACAAGATAGGCTTGCACTGGAACTGTAATTATGACAGTATTTATGCAGGACCTGAAACCAGTAAAATTGTACAGGATTACTTATTTTGCTCTACTACTACTTATTTTTTTCAGGGGAAATGCAAAACAGAACTACAAAAATACTGCAGTTACAAATGGAATCAAAGATAAAAAATATTAGGGGGGACAGGTTTTAAAAGGCAATTAACAAAGGAAACCTCAACAGAAATCAAAAATCATAACCATTATGACACTTCCCATAACCCAAATTACACTCATAACAGAAAATATTCCATCATGTCAAGTGAAGGCCTACACTACCTCATCTGTACAGAGTGCATCAATTTCCTTTTGAAATTCAGTGTTTAAAAATTTTAAATGAAACTAATTTCTCTGAATTCTCCTAACTAAGGAGCTCTCCACATTATTTCATCAAACCTAGAATTAAAACTGATCAGGTCAACAGACAAAAGAGCAAAGTCCAAAATTTTCAATGGAAACAATGTATTGATGGAAGTTTAAAATAATTCAAGGAGGTTGTCCATTTTTCACCACCACAGATACACATAGATCAATTCCATCATTTGCAGAGAAGGTACAGAACTGAAGACCTCTAAGATCCAACCTGGCACTGCCAAGTCCACCACTAAACCATGTCTCTAAATGCCACATCTACACATCTTTTAAATACCTTCAGAAATAGTCACTACACCGCTGCCCTGAGCAGCCTGTTCCAGTGTTTGGCAACCCTTTCTGTGCCTTGTTTTTCCTAGTATCATAGTTAAACCTCTCCTGGAGCAGCCTGAGGCCATTTCCTCTCATCCTTGTCATTGTCACTTGTTAAAGTGGAGAAGAGGCCAACTCACACCTCACCACAATCTTCTCTTAGGTAGTTGTCCAGAACAATAAAGTTATCCCTGAGCCTCCCTTTCTCCAGACTTATCAACCCCAGCTCCTCGCTCCTCCTTTGACTTGTGCTCTAAGTCACTGAGAAGGAATGTTTCACTTTACCTAAGTCTAGGGGGGGGGAAGGGGGACAAAGAGAAGAGCTGTTACCAGTTTCAGAAGCTACAAAAAGTTGAATCAATGGAATTCAAATCAAGAGGCAAATCCAAGCATAGGCCTTATGTGGTTTTTCTGAAAAATTATTAGTCTGACCTTCAGCATCTGACTAACATTATGACAAACCCTGTTATGCAAAATATCCAGCAACCTGAAACAAACAAACTTGAGAATAAAAATGTAGTAAACCCCCAAAATAAAAGCAGGCGTATGTCCTGCACTGTGAGGGGTGAGGAGAGCTCAACGCAGGGTGATAGAGAGGCACAGGGAGAAAGAGAGAGTGTGTGAGGCACAGAGAAAAGATGTGAGGAACAGAGAGAACCCTTACAATTTTTTTTTTTTGATATCTCACTAAGAAAGGCCTGACAACTAATGGCTTAACAAACTCACTCTTTTATGAAGACAGAATAACAAGAGGAACATAATAGCTCAAATGACCAAAACAGTCAGAACAACTCTCTGGACAGGATCAGTGCACTGTGCTGTAGGAAATTCCTCCCCTACGTCTGAGTAATGTGGTACAAAAGTAATGTTCCCAGGATTTGAAGGGATGGGAGATTTTCTCATTATCTGTATTTATCTTTTTATTCTATCTTTTTAAAACAGCTATTTCATTATGCCATTAAGCCATTTCTTGGTGGGTCTTTTCTAATTGAGATCCACTCAGAAGCCTGTACCTCCCATCTCAGCCTCAACCCACACACTCTTGGTGCAGAAGAGTACATCCCAGGAGATCTTGAGAGTAGAGGGGGAAAAAATGGTTCTAGAATATAACATTTACGAGTTTCCTTGAAATTAAACAACTCATAAATAAACAATTTTCCTCAAACTTCAAAGAGAATTAGAGACACATTAAAAAACACAGACCTTGACAGCTTCAGTTTATCACTTTGTTTACTGCTCAGCAGCAAAAATGTCCTTACCATTTTTTCCAAACAAGAGAAGAGTCATAATCCCTGAATTCCTGAAAGATTTCAGCACTTTTCCAAGAAAGCCTGTGCTAAACTTGAGATCTCAGCTCCTCTTATTCATTTTTAAAAAGATTCTGTAAAAAAGTTTACCATGAACTTCACTTATACAGTATTAGCCTCTGCTTATGCACTTTGCCGAAATGCTGTAGATGGCTCTGCCTCTGTATCACAAAGGAGGCATTTCCTCTCACAGAACATCCAAAGATGACTTTCTGAGGATGCATGCTTTATTATTTGTTTCAATGATACTGCAGTTCCAATAGTCAAGTGCAAGCGAAAAAAATCTGTGCAAAAGTCAATCCTGCTTTTTTTTTTGGTGTTAGTACTATTGTTTGCAGCACTATGCTCAAAGAGTGACTTGTCCAGTGCTTTCTGATTCTAGCCAGGGAGCAAACATCTTAAGTAGCAGTTTATCTGAAGGCTTCTCTGCTTGCACCACTGTGATAGAGGCAATAACTGCTTCTGTTGCACTAGCAAGAAGATAAGAAAGCTGACACTGACTTATTCGGTTATCACAGAAGAGACTAATTGGAAATTAGCACCAGTACACTTCCCTCAAAAAAACAGGTAACACAATCAAAACACCGTTAATTTAATTCTGAACTGTATTTAAAACGTGCAATTTGCATGGATTCAAGAACCTGATGGGCAATACAAAGAGGACATAAGAATCATAAATTCATTCAAGTAAATCACAGGCCTCCTTCTGGCAAAACAGTTCCTGGTTCCAGGAAAGCAGCACTGGAACAAGCTAGACAGCATGCTAGAGACTAAGGCCACTGCAGTCAAAGCCAATCTGGTAAGATGCTCCTCCATTCTAGAGGGAGTTCAGGAAGAGTGACGCCATTGTCATTAGCAAATCACAACACAATGACATAGTTGAAAAATATCCAATTACTTAAAAAGAATTAGAAAACAAAGCCATTAGCGCATGAAACTATGCACTAATCCATTTATAGTCCCCTCCTTCTCTCATCACTGGTTAGCTCTAAATGTGCAAGTTCAGAACACTTGAAAAATGTCATCAAGAAACCTCACTTCAACAAACTGTTCTTGGAGACACTCCAATTTACACCACTCCTGGAGATTTTAGCTATAAAATTCTGCCTCGACTTTGAAACAATAGAATGCAATTGAAAAGGGACAAGTGAAAGTTACTACGCCTAGGAAGAAACAATTAAAAGCCTATGACAGGATGAAAAAAAGTCAGCTAGACAGCAGTTCTGTAAGAGAGATTTTTGAGAGTCAGATGATGAACCTTATTCAATTTCCTGCTCAAAAGTGCAAACATTCCACTATACATACACACATGGCATGTACAGACTCCAGATTGCTTAAGGATTACTGGGCGTGGTTTTGCATATCTCATTAAGAAACCTGCGACTGACTTGAGCATATCTTTTGGGAGGGGAAAGTAAAGGTTGCTTTGTTTTTTTTACTTTTGTAAGTTTAAAATGATTGGAGATATTCAGCCTGAGAAAATAAATGGTTGGAGAAGGACAGCACCTAAATAAACACTGTCTTTCCCTACTTTTTAAAAGAAATCTCTATGCCATATTCATAATGAATAGTAAAACAGATATGACTCCAGTGATAAAGATGATACAGGCTAAACACTAGCAAAGAAAGTTATCATCAAGGACAGCATGCAGCAAGACAAATTTCATGAGAAAACTGTTAAATATCCATATTAAAGATGTTTGAAAATGGTGATCAATACTCTGTTTCTGAATGGGTAAGTGCAATAGACCCTGACTTGAAGATGAGCCCTTAGCATCACTTCCAACACTAATTCTGATGTGGAAAAAACTTGACCTATCTCCAATTCTATTAGACTCCATTACTGAAAAAGATAGAAAACTAAAAATGCTAAATTGATTCCTGAACTTCAAATACACAGTATACAGGGCAGACAAAGCCTGTATACTGTGTATTTGGAAGGCGCAAGGAAGACGCAAATAGGATATCCAGACTAAATCAGAAAAAAGCTACAGAGTATGATTAGTACACTATTTACAACTTAAGGGCAAGAAAGTTGATGTAAATGAAAGTTAGAGATTTGGGGGAGTCAATTCCCAGCTGGATCCAAGTGCCATCCAGTTCTGCCAGGTTTGCAGGTAAGAAACAGCAGCATAGGCAACTCACTCTGGACATACCAAAATCTAGACGGAAAAAATCCTTTTTCCAACAAAGGGGACAGACTAAAAACTTCTTGTTATAATGTAGCACCTTTTAAGTGTTATAATGTAACACACCCAATATTTCAGGGGAGCACAATACAGCAATAAGAAACTATATCTGACCCTCTTAAACACAAGATAATAGACTCTAAATATCATAAGAACACCCTACAGCTGTATATGAATTCAAAACCTGTACCTGCTGCCTAGAACAAAGAAATTATTTATTTTCTTACTTATTATTTTGAACATTATAAAAGCAGAGTTTAGGCTGTCACAGTAATGACATGAGAGAAAACATCTGAATCCATATACGAGAGCAGCCAAAGCGCTACTAAGAGGGATATTAGATATAGCCTACTTTGGCCAAGGGGAGGAGAAGAAAGCAAAATACAAAGAGATTAAAAGTTCACTATGTTTGCTTATGGGAACTGGAAACAAGAATATACTTGCACACTTCCCCCCAGAGGTCAAGCTCAGGCAATCCTTGCAGAAACAGGTAAGTACCTGAAGCTGACACCAAGAGGTAACATTTTGAAGCATGACTCACTAAGATGGATGACGTCAAATGCAGGTCTAAAACATCTTTCCATAAAACCACTCCAGACCTGAAGCACCCAATCACACAGAAGTTTCTTTTTCAGTCATCTTAGAGGCAGCTATGGAAAAACTTTTTATGATCTACCAATGAAAACAATACAGCAACAAGCAGGAGAAACAAAAGAAAAGGTTATCTGCATTCAGACCTTTCAGACATTAAAGTACCTCTTTGCCTGATGTCCAAAACAAGTAAACAAGTAAAACAGGAAACAATATACTGCTCATGCTTGAATACTTTCCAACATCATCCAAGCATTTCCTATGCATGTTCCAAAACTTTCACATAACATTTTCATTTATGTCTGCACTACAAGCTCCTTTCTAGGCGGAATAATGCTGAACACATTAGTGAATACAGTTAGTCTACTTTCAGCATATCTTTCTAATGCTGTCAGACTCTGAGTAACATCCCACATGTGGCAGTAAACCTAGAGGAGCAAAGACCTCAAAGTAATTTGTGAAGAAGCCTCAGAAAACTGCACTTAAGAAAAAATAGTAACAGCAAAACCACCCATCTTTGGCCACCTCGCAAAGAAAGAAATTCTACCCATTTAAAGCAAAAGTTTAAAGGATGATTATGATTCAAGACAAGGAAAATTATGCAAAGCCTATTCCATTTATTAAGCTATTCAAACTTACAATAAGATAGAAGATTTAAAAATTAACAGTTGAGGTCCTTGATTTGGTTTTTCTTTTACTGTTCCTGAATTTTATGCCTTTTATGTCTTATTTACAAACATTTCAGTTCAAGTCATTCTTTACCAAGTGTCGTATTTTGGCATAAATGTTCTCACTCTGAGGCTTAGTCATACCTAGCATCAGATCCTGAAATCCAGACTTCTAATGGACATTGACCCTGAAGTATTTATAATGGCTTTGGACTTAATTTCTCAAAAGTGAGAAAAATATAACAGTGACTGAAATGTTAAAAAAGGAATTAAAAAGGAATAAAAATTGAAAGCCTCTAAAGACACTTAAGCAATGAAAATAATGAATTCCAAAATCTATGGCTGAGCAGAAAATGGAAGTTCCAAATAGAAGTGTAGCAGGTCTAAATGAAAGACAAGAAAAATCAGTGGATTTTTTTTTTTTTTAAGTAAACAAAGTACTACATTCGAAAGAGGAACCTTGCAGGCTGACTTGATACCTGTAGCATACTGGGCTACAGAAGAAAAAATACCCCAAAATCTCATTCACCGTAAGGACAGCATAAACAAAAGAAATCCAACAAAGTTATTTATGAATTACTAGATGTATATTGTAATACTGAGAGAAATTTACTGGAAAAGCAGAATGATGTGCTTGCCCATCACAAGGAAGACAGAAGTATTCTCCAGTCAGTAACAGAGATGGTGGCTATCTAGGCAGAGACAAAGTACTCCTACACAGAGAACAAATGCTTCCAACTGAAGACACCTGAGTATCTTCACACTCCATGCCCCAAAGAGGTTTAATAATCCCAAAAGCTACCAGAATGTAATTAGCATACGCACTAACATTGGATGGAAAAGTACCATGCACAATAACAATAAACCCTTTAACTTTTATCATGAATCTTAAGACACAAGAAAGACAAAACAGATTTGATGCAAGAAAGAAATTGATAGTAGTAAAGCTCTACAGAAAAAAAAAATTCTGTTTGGAGGTCTTTTCAATGAGATTGCAGTTTGATCAGCTAAGTATAAGGTAAAAACATTATGACATGGATATAATATAAAAGTTTTCAAAGGCAATTAACCTTTCAGTTAGAGTTCCATTTTAACTAGGAAAAAACATGCATTATTAAATGCAGCTGAAACAGTTTAATAGGCATTTCTTCAAAAGCAGTCACCAAAAAAGAACAATTAAGCAAATATGAACGTTACCCTCGGGAATCTGCAAACATGAATACTAGTTATTAACTTCCAGTGTTTTCATTCGTATTTAAAAAGCAAATCTAAAATGCCCACTTCTAGAAATCTTGGCAGGTGAGTGACAAACACGGAGCCTTTAAGAAAACTGAGATGTTTACAATAAACTCGACTTTATCTGTTGGAAATAACAAGTAAATATGATTTAACAGCTGCTCACAGGAGGAGTTTACATTTAGTGTGACACTACCAAGAAAGGAAAAAAGATATCAATTTCAATTCTTCTAGTAAAGAGGAAGCTCAACATGATACTGGTGGGAATCTATTTGAAACGTATGAACCATGCCATCAGCTCAGCCCCTCTGAGAGCCTAAGCATTTCCACTGGAGCTGCAATCAACTGCAGGAGAGCTAAATAAAACACTGGGGCATGGAGGAACTCAGATGGGTGACACCCAGAGCTGTCTCCAGTGCTCCAATGTGACACATGGAAGCAGGGAGTTGTGTGGTGGTTTAGGGACTTTTACAAAGTAGTTGTTACCTGGACTGGAGTTGCACTCTGCTCCTACCTGCCCCCTTCCCCAAAATGCCTTTGTGCTCATTTGGAAAAAAAGACTTACAAACCCTGCATGGATAGTCTGGCTCTAAAACTTAAGACAGTATGATCCCAATTGCAAAAAGCTGAAGCAGAATCAGCAGTGTGCTACCTGAATGAAGATACACTTGAATAAGTTATAAAAGCTATCTTCTCTGCTCTCTTGAATATCATCAATTACAGGCAGGAGACATTTTTCTGAAATGTGATTTCTCTATCATAGAAATAATTACACACAAGAATTACTTCTACTTGTTTTGGACCTAAGAAAATCTGTGTCGCTACAAGAATGAGACACACACAAGAATTACTGCCATTCAAGAGATTAAAATAGACATTTAAGGTGAGGAATTAAGTAGAGTCCATGCCTCCTAGACCACTAAACTGTATGTAAATTCAGTGGAATTTGAAATTTAGATTCTAAACTCTGTAATATAATACAAATACAGTAAAATCAATAATTTTAAAAAAAATTTAAAGAAAAGTCTTACCTTTGGTGCACGCACATAATCTGTCTGTGCCCGAACAGTATATCACAGAGACAAACAGATCTGGTTCCTCAGTGCCCTCTTTTTTAGGTGGCTCCACTTTGGCCAGAATTTCAAAGTTTGAAAGATCTAATATTTTTACATATCCTCCCTGAGTAGTTATTACCAGGTGCCCAAGAGTAGAGATCTCAGATCTTCTCTCTCTCCCATTGCCATTTTTTGAAGTTAATTGTATCTCCTCTACAGGCTCCTCACAGTCGTCCTCTCGATTATCCAATATATCTGGTGGGAGCAAAATCATTGAGGTAATTGTGTCTTGGGGGTCTTTGATATGTTGGATTTTTACTGGTTCCTCCTCTAGAGTAACTATTCTAGTGGCATAATTCATCTTATAAAGCACTAGGTATCCACCACTAACGCTTCTCTGTTCAGGTTGAATTATTAAAGGAGTTGGTACATCTGCTGGTGACTCATGCTGGATTACATCAATACTCGTGCCATTCACTACAGCAAGACTTGATTCTAGTTCCCCCTTCCTTCTATTACATAGCGCCGAGTTTAATTTATTTAAATTATTCAAGGCCTCTACTTGATTTATTGCACTCAGAGATTCGACGGGACAAGTCCGCAGTCCTACTAACAGATGAACTCCATCTGCACAAGGTGTGATTGAGTCTACACACAGATTCTCCTCCTCTGCAAACTTTGGCAGACGCAGGCACTGAACCAAAGTCCCAGGCTTGGGAACCATAGAGCTCCACTTGTCCGAGTCCGGAGATGTCAGGTTGGCTGCAGCATCTGCAAACTGCTGAATGTAAGTCACAGGGGGGTCCTGTAACAGCAACTGTTCCTGACTGTCCAGCTCCATTTCAATGATCTGTGGAACTGTGAAACCATCATCATGTATACTTTTACTCATAATATTGTTCATCTGTGAAAAGAGTTTTCCTGCTTTTTCATCAGACTCCTTAATGCTGTATAGCAGCAATACAGGCAAAGTCCTCCTTACTAGAGGGGAATTCAGTTCTGAATTAGTGCAGGATTCATTGTCAGTTGATCCCTGTTCCGAGACACTCTCACCTCGAGTCCTACTTAAGCCATCCAGTGATCTCTGAGAGTTACTGCTAACAGGAGAGGTAGCAGGTGATTTGTATGTTAATAGACCTCCGGCTAATAAACAAGGAAAGGGAATGTTGTGTTGTTCTAGATGTTTTTCCTTCATCTTTTCACTCTTACAGTTGGCCAAACAGGGATTTGCCCCAAGTTCTTCTAGATCTTTGACTGTGTCTTCCAGAACATTTGCAACAATTTCCCACTGAAGTTTTTCAGGTTGCTGAAGAACGCTGAGAGCTGTTATATCAAGGCTGACTTCCATAGTTTCTTTTTGTGATGTATGCCCTTTAAAATAAAAAGGTTTAACATAATACAAATGCTCAAAAGACAAAACAAGAATCATACTGCATCCATTACTGTTTGTTGGGAAAAAGTATCTTTTTCTACATCTCATGCTCTTTTCCCCCCCACCTGGTGATCCTTACTCAAAGATATAAACTGGATTATAGAAAATAAACATGTAACCCTCCCTCCATCAAAATTTCTGAGTCAACCTCTAAGAAAATAACACAAGAACAGCATGCATAGCACTGTTCTGCTTCCATACGAAATCTTTATTCAGGAAAGGAAATACTTTATCATAGTGCATACCCTTAGGGAAACAATCAATGACATAGGAACTCTTTCTGGAAATCCCCTGAATTTAAAGGGTTTTGTACAGCTGTAATTTGCTCCTGCTCTAAGAAATTTCTTTTATCTTGCTTTGTGTACTTTACTGACAGCAAGATAGGCAATGCTTGTTGTCAAAAAAGACACTTATTAACCAAAAAGGTGCGGTTTTCCTTTTCTTCTGTATGCAATCTCTCCACCACACAGAGTCTTAAATACTGGCATTGCTTTCAAGGTAAATACTTCTCCTCTTTTCTATATATGAATATGATACCATCGGTTTTGACAAGGGTTTTTAAAACAGCCTGAAAGAAGAATTTCCCCTTTCACCTCTAAACTATTACATATAGAACAAATCAGATATAACCTACCTGTCACAGATTCTGATCTGGAATGCTCTTCGCTGTCTGAATCCTCCAGTAGGTCATCACTGAAAAACAACAATGCATGAATGACACCATGTACACTCTAACTGCATGCCTATTTTAAATTAAATTACTAAAAATTAGTAAAAAACACGATGTGTACTACAACTGGCCATTCCTTTTCACCAGTATTGTTCATCCATTGATGAGTTCATCACAGACACCAACAACATAAAGATATTTTTCCTGCATTATCAAACCATTAGACCAGATTTCATTTTGTCTCATTCTATTACTGTATTCCTAAAATTCAGGCATAAATGGAATTAAAATGAAAGCCAGTTCTCAGGAATTATTCCAAGAAAAATAAAATCATACACTCAGGACATCTAAAAATTAATATCAACATCTTCAAATTCCTCAAAATAATCTCTGGAAAGTGGAGCTGACAGACTGGTCTTCAATTCTACCACAATGATTTTGAAGCTAGTTAAGAAACAAGGTATGAACAGTGTGTTGGTTTTAAAAATATTGCCAGATTCATCATTTTGTCATAAAACTAGATTTTGTTCAAGATACCTTTTCAGGAGAAATAGGCCCCTGAGTAGTTCTAAGAATATATGAATAATTAATGCATCTGACTTTTCCAATAAAAGAAATTATTTCCTATTACACACTCCTTACACTCAGGAAGAACAGTAATCCCTTTGCAGCTTCAGGTAATCCCTTTGCAGCTTCAAACTTCACCAAACAGGATGCTTCTTCCTCATATCCAAGAAACAGATTTTTTTGGGGTAAAACCTGATCAACCTTCACTTCACAACAGGACAAAGACAATTCAATACTTTGATTCTCATCCAGCTTCCCCTTAAGTGGAGAAGTGATAGTAAATTTCACGTAGGTTAAGTGAAATGAAAGATGGTTAGAATTCTGGGGAATATAATTGTACTATCCTTTATCCAGCTCTTAAAATCAGTTTAATTCTTTGACCCTTAAGGAGTTCACAGCCCTAAAGCTACAGTAAGAGTCCAAGCAGCTGCTAGGCCCCACATGTTGATGTTTCCCATGCCTTCAGAAGAGCAAGCTTCATATTCGCTCTCCACTACTGTACATATCACACCAAGCTCAAAACCAAAGATTTACCTTCCCGTGCATGTAGCAGTATTCTTACTTTCTTCTTAGTGCTGAAGTTTAAGAAGAAACATTCAGAAAACTAGCAAGACTCCCCAAACACCTTTTGTTCTAAATTTTCCAACAGTTATTCACTCTTTGGAGCTTTGGCAATACCAGACAAGAGTTCCCATTAAGAGACTGCATGAAGCATGAGTGAAATACTACTTTTTCTCATGTCACACTTTTTAAGAACTGGCATACACTGTAGCTTATCCAAACCCTTGCTACAGGACTATCTAATTGTTTAGAGTCTGTACACATGTATTAAAGGTATGCAAGGAAGTACAAATTACTAGCACATCCATACAGGTTATTTTCAGAATGACATAACCAGAAATTACGGAGAAGCAATCAGAGAAAAGCATGTTCCAGAAGTCCATGAGGAGCCTTTACTTTCAAAACCTGAAATGTATAATCCATAACTAAAATGAAAAGTTAATCCAAAATTTATATTCCTTTCTCTTTTTTCTCTGACTCTGAAACATCAGCATAGGGCAGCAATGAGATCTGCAGTCTCTCTGCTAGTGGAGTATAAAAACTGGAGTAGCAGGAAACTGGCTTAAAAAATAGACATTTAGATTAGTCTTCTGGAAGTGTTGAATTGTGTACAAACACAGAGTGACTAAAACTATTATTTCCACTAAAAGAAAATTACCAATCTTATGTTTCACAAAGTATGACTTTGCTAAATGGCATTTACCACTTACACAGCAGCGTTGCATATTTCTAATTTTGTAGACTTGGCATACCTGTCTCCTTCTAATTTTGGTATGTCTGAGCAGCTAGATGAATCTTCTAACCATGCTAGCGTTGGTCTCCTTGAGTCAACCCCTGAGCTCTGTTCTCCTGATAACATAAGCTGCTGCACAATAGCGGGATCATATGCATTGATTTCAAATTTTAAGTGGACCTGAGAAATAACAACAAAAAACAGAACATGTATTTGATTTTGAATCAAGACTTGCCTAATCAGTAAAGAGTAGATGAAAAATGATTGTTTATATTGCATACCTTCATAAGTTTGGAAACATCCCATATGCAGATCTTTCCTCGTTTTGTTGCAGCAGCTAGAAAATGAGGGCAACTTCCAGATCCAAAGCAGGTTATTCTGTCAGTGCCATCTGTGCAAGGAAATTGTGCTGGACTTGTTGCCAGTGTGACTGAAAGAGGTACATTCTGAGTGTGCTCACCCTTGACAAACGGGCAGTTTGGGGAATGTCTCTCATGTTCAGACCTTTTCAGATTAAAAACAAACAAAGGAAATATTGATTCCTTACTGTGAAAAATACACATAGCAGATACAAGCTAAGCCCTAGAAGCAAAACAGAACTGTTTGAACGGTATTGCAGTCAACCATACAAGAGAGTTCTGAAGTTACTAACACAGCTTTCCCTGATTCTCAATAGCAGACTGTATTTGAGACTTTGATCACTCAATGCACATTCATATTCAAATGGATCAATCTACACAGTGCTCTTAACACAATTAGTCTATTAAAAAAATAATTGTTCTACAGGCAGTAGCTAATCATGTCTCCATGAAGAAAAGCAGATTAAATTAATGTACATTAAAACTTCAATGTTATGAGTAACCTTAGAAGCAATGTCCTGTTTTTAGTTCTATATCACAATTTAAAAAATCAAAACTGAAAACAGTCCTGAATGTCACATTGACCAAGAAGCATGGAAAAAACTTAATCTTGGTATACAACTAAGGCAGAGACATGACAGGAGCAATTACACAGCTACAAAATGTCTTGAAAATCCTAAGTGAAAGGAGTAGACAAAAACTATGAAGATAATATTACAAGGAAAAGCTTCCAGCAAGTCAGAAATCCAATGTGTTCAATAAAAGATTATAAATTACCAACTAATCAAGAAAAAAATCATATTAAGAACTCTTTAATCAGTGTAAGGTCCCACATTTCTGTCACTATGCACCATTTTAGATGATTCAGGAAACTAGTAAAGGATGCTGCAACTTCACATAAAAGGCAAATACGTACAACATAGCCATGGCAGCTTTTGAACTTGAAAAGAGATGTGTTCTAGTCACAATCAAATAGAAGGCTCAGTTTAGATCCCTGCACAGATTCATTGGCTGACAACTCTCAAGGAGCAATTTGAAATGAAATAGCAAATCAGAATTAAGAAATAAAACCAACTACAAATTTTTTGGTTTAGTATTATACAGAAATTTGATATAGTCCATCAAATCTTTTCCAGTTTTGTTCCACGGAATCATTTTGGAAACCCATTCTTGTCAATGACTTGTCCTAAATTCACCAGAAAAACCATTGAGATATGTTGATTTTTGTCCTTTGAAGATTTCTAACCTCTTCAGCACAAAATTAAGTCTACTTCAAACATCATTAAACTTACCAAGGTTCATCTGTAGGCTCCCAGCACACCAAGCACACACTACAGGTGAAGCACATGGCTCTGTCATCTCCTGATGAAGCAGGCTATGAAAATAGGAAGAAACACTTGAAATTTTTACAGCTATTTACTATGAAACACTTTTAACATCAAGTCCTTTCCTTCTAGTGACATACTAAAGCATCACATCAAACATATAAAAGGCCACAAATTATATACTACAAAGTGCCAGTATTTCACAATAAAAAAGGATACATATTACTATAGAAGAGATTCAGAACTAACATTCATGCAAGTCATTGGATACAAACCACAGACATAAAACAGAAATTACTTTTTTTTCCTTTGGCAAAAGTTCACAAGGTTCAAAAAATTTAGAACTGCAGCAGAATATATGCTTGGATAAACACAGGTTAAAAAATATTCCTACCAATCTCTTAGGACATAAAGTATTCTCTATCACTCCTCTGCAAAGAACAGCTGTTACTAGCTGAAGTAACTGAGGAAAAACAATCAAAATTTCCATTCTCTTAAAATTTTGCATTTTCATGACCTCATTTCAAGACATGCTTGGGAATATGCAGATGCACTTCCCACATATGAACTCCCTGCATTTCTCCTTCTGTACATGCTTAAGAAATCATCCAAAAACTTCATCCACTTGCACCTACCAGGCTTTGCAGCCAACATAATGAGGCAGACGATATAGCTGTCAAATGATAGGCATGGTCCAGACATCATTATCTAAATCCATATTATGAATATTTTGTTTACAGCAGGAATAATCTCAAAAATGAAAAATGGAAAGAAGCAAAAGTAGTGGAATAAAATGCCGAGATGGTCTTTATTCACTATGCCTAACACTTTAATGTGATCTAGGACCTCTGTTTTATACAATACCATTGAAGTTCTACTAGGAAAGTATGGTTAGAGAACTCCAGTGCCAAGCTTATTGCTTTTTTGCTTTAGTTGTAATATAAAAAGGATTATTTACTTAATCTAACAAGGAGAAAGACATTCTACATAACAACCAATTTCATCTGTATTGCTGTTGTTTAATTCAGATCAATCTGATATGTAGAAAAGTTTTGTATGCTGAAGTTCAGAACAGTATTTTCTGTGATCTGCATAAAAAAAAAGCAGCAAACTCAAGGCACTGAAACTCCCTGAAACTTAAAAAAAAACAAGAGCTGAATGACAAAGTTTTTATGGTTTATGAATAATTGAAGGAATCCATTAAAAAAAGAGAAAAAAACCCACTAAGAAATATCACCACCTTTTTTCCTCAGCCCTCCCACCTAGGGAACAAATGCTAAGTAAAACTAAATCTTTTACCTGGTGATAGAATCCAGCTTGAGCCATAGGATCTGGCTGTGCCCACCGATAACCCACATGAGGCCATGAAGTGAATGTCTCCCGTCTGTTAGCTTCACTATACATCAAAGACCTAGAAAGGTGAAAAACTGCATTACCCAAAACTGCCACTTAAAATTTAAAACCTAAACTGCTTATGAGATACTTTCACTGCTTTAGTAACCATTAGAAGTAGCACAAATAGTTACCTGTAACTTATACATAAAATTATAATTAACTATTACAGGAAAGTTACAAACTTCCCTCACCTGGATGCTTAAAGTATATCCCCAGTAAAAAATGAAAAGCCATACAACAATCTACAGGCCTTAAAAGCAGGATTAATAAAATAAGCTTCCAGGTAGCCTATTTGATCTACCTGCAGAAAAGCATCAGATACCCAAAGCTATTCTGTATCTAAGGCGGGTGTAGAACCTAGACCAAAAGAACTGCAAGGGAGTTGGATTTTTTTTAACATGACAACTACTGCAAAACTTTGAGGTTCTTAGTTAAACAGATATGAATATGCATATTTAAAAATACTCTAAAGCAATATTTTCGGCTTAACTGAATACATGGTTCAACCCCCCCACAGTCACCACTCACTACATACTATAATACACATGAATTTTAAACTACTAAGTCCCAAAATATGAGCCCCTCTGCAACTCAGCAGTTACAGAGCAAAGAAGTTTCTCTCTTTTCCACTGTCACTCGGTGCATGTCGCTCATCTTCAACAATACATGAGAAATGAGTATCAGTTTTTCTTTTCCTTTGACAGGATTTTGTTCTCCCAAAAACTAGTGCTGTTAGATGGAAAGGTGCCTTATTTCCTGTTTCTGCTCCTCAGTTTCAGGAGATTTTTGCTGTCTTACAAAGGAATGGAAATACTAAACATTTCCTGCCAAGGAAGTAATCTATTCTAGCAAACACCCACATAAGAGCTATCTTAACTTGACATTATATCAGCTCAAGAGACATCTTGATAGAGCTCTAATCAAAATACAACATGGTGAGGTACAGGTAGAACCTGAAGGCTTGGGGAGGGAAGTTAAGAGATTAAATCAAATTGATTAAATTATCTGAGGTATAAGAAACGATAACACACTTGCAAAATTATATTTGTACAGACACTTTCAAGAAAGAATTAATTTACAAACTTAGAAGATTTATTGATATTCTAACTAGTATCAGCTTATGAAGGATAAAATAATGGATTACTTGCTTGTGTATACATTACCACTTGGATCAGAAAGAGATGAAGCAACCATCTGAGGTAAAATGTTCTCTGACCCCAAACACATACCAGGTGACTAGAGAGTTCAGAAGTAGCCTATATATGCTCTGCAAAGGTAACTTCCTAAACTTTTAAACCATAAAACATAGGCATGACTCTTTCTTGTATGAAGGAATAGGAATGGACTTCAGGATACAGTGTCATATGTATTTAATGCTGCAATTGTTACCTTCCTAAAGTATATGTTGGGATCAAGAGCAAAGTGAATTCAACTTGTCTGGCATTAAATTTGAAACCCAGACAGTCTTGTGGCATCCATAAAGACTTTGTTAAGTTCAGCAATATGTATGGCACAGCGTGCATTAAACAGTTAATTAGCTGTATGTGCAAGAGCAACAAAGCACAAACAGGACTAATTCTTTGGCAAGTAAGTTAAAGCCATCTAAGAAATTATTCTGATACACCTAAGGGGTAAAATCCATCACTTATTTTGTCTTAATATACCTGTCCACAGATCGCCCAGGTCCCACACCAAGCTCTGGCCGTGCGCTGGGTAAGAGGTAAGATAACCTATCCATCACAGAGGATGCTACAGGTAAGGCAGCAATATTTTGATTTATCTTCTTGAGTTCATTTACAATGGCACTGGCGACAGACTTCAATACATGATGAGGAAGGTGGAACGTAACCGTTGCCCACTAAATAAGAAAAAAAAAAAGCCTGTGTTTTAAAATTTTAACATCTAAACAACAAACAGATCACAGAAGTGTCAAAATCAAAACCAAACGTAATATCAGGAAATACAACAACAAGAGATACAAAAAAGCAACACGTACATAATGCAAGGAAAGTCAGAAACTTCAAATTTTAAGCTCAGTTGGGTTTATTAGTTGACTTTATCAGCAAGAAATAACTGTGTTTATTCTCTTACCAAGTAAAGCTTCACATAGAAAACTCAGGAATAGATAATATATTCCACTGTCTTCAAACAAAATCTACCACACTGAGTCACAGATTTTGTATGTTTCAATGGTAGACACACAAATTAGACTTGGGAATCCATGTTAGACAGTACAGAGACAAATTCTTACCTTTGCAACTTTATGATTTGCTGCTGTTTCATGTGAGGTATTTTTTAAGCCATCCTTCAGTTGTGTGATGAACAAATCATATCCCTCTGTACTAGAAACATCTACTTTTTCTATGCAAGCAGATAACAGCTGCTGAGCCTAAAATGCAGATGTGCAAGCAAAGTTAGCATCCATGCTGAATAACTACAACAAGAATTATGCCTGTTTCATCACTCCAAGGAACGTCCTTTGCCATATCCTACTTTACTATATATTATATCAGCACAATTCCCATAAAAGATCCAGAGCTGAGTAAGATGTTCCAAATTCATAGGCCAGCCAAGAGATAAACTTCAGCAATGGTAACAGTAATTATTACATATTGCCTCAAGGTCAATATTACCAAATGTTAAACATAAACAAAAGTCAGTCATATAAGTCAAAACTGAAGATCTATTAAAGCAAGCAATGAGTACACATCTGCTCCCAATACTTTCTCTTCAAAAGGATTCACTCAGCTTTAAGGACAAAAAGTGAGAGTAAGACTAAAAGTCTTGACATTTTCTGAGTAGCTTTAAGCATCTTCAAAAAGGTAGATAATAATGAGACCAACAACACTGCAGCAAAACTAGAAATAAATTACTTACAATGCTAATACATTGAGCCTGAAAAATGAGGCAAAAAAATCCCAGGCTAGTTTAGAAATTAGTTCTTGAAACTCAGAAATAATGCAGCTAGAAAGGAATGCTGTGAGCAGCCATTTAGAGACTTTTCCTTTCAAGTCTCATCTGTTTCGAGCTCATCCCACGATCTACTAACTTCATGTTGACAGGTAAGATTTAAAAGGTATGCTTAATGTACAAGGCACAGAGTATTCTAACTCTGCTGTTAGGAGGGTAAACATCTGAAAAATATTAAAGGAATTCTTTCAAGTTACAAACACAGGGAAATATTTCCCAAGAACAATGGTCAGTCAGTCCTTTAAACAACCACAAACTGCTTGAGACAGAATGGACCAAATGGCCACTTGGTTATGTCCTTGGGAATTCAGGGGAAGAAAGGCTGAAATAAAGCAAACCAGTGCCCTAGCTGAGGTTGTATCAGAACAACAGACAGACTCCTGAAGTTCCTAAATTTTAGTGTTCTACAGGGAATTCAAAACAGCACAGAGGTTGCTTCATAACTTGTTAATGCTGACAATTAGAAATACATAAAGGTGCACCGCACTACCAGCAGATCAAATATATTAAAAGACTACTTAAATTAAGTGCAAAAATTTGCAAAAAGTTCTAGAGACAACCAAAAACTAAACACACTTCCCTGAATCAAAGTTCTTGACCTTTCTATGATGAAAGAGGTGGACAGATGTGTTTGAATGACATTTGCTTAACATTTACTAAATTTTTCCAAGGTCTGGGTCATTGCCTCTTTAAAATTAAAAGTAAGACTGATAATGTTTTGTCTCCTACCTCACTGATCTGATGATGAACCTCCCAAAGCTATTCCTACTGAACTCCAAATTTCTTTTTCCACAGGAAGGATCTTTACAAAGAAGTGCTGTAAGTAAGGGTCTGTAAACTCTTTGGAACCAAAGAATCTTTGTGCCAAAAAACCTGACACAAACTTATAGGTTGTATTGAACCATGCGAGACTGCAAGACTGTCACAGCAGAACTTATGAAAGGAAGTCCTGACCTCTGAAACTTTCTTCACACTCAGCCACACACACCAAGATTCTTTAGTAACCCACAAAGAATGTAAAAGTGATGCCAGTGGGCAGCAAGCCTGAGCAACCCAGGAAGCTCTCTTCAGAGACCTCTGTGAAACATTTTATTGCTGTTACTCCTACTCAAGTTGCATAGTTAAAAATCACACATATAAGACATATTTTTGAATCATAGTAAGCACCTGTTATTTAATTCAGCAGCACATTAATAATTTACATCAATGCTGAGGATAAAAAAATGCAACAAAATCCTAAGCATTACACTTTAGGCAGAAATGTCTACATTGGCTTCTCTTAAAGTGATACTAAATGCTCAAACCACAAAGTACTGTGTTACAGCTGATCCAAACATAAAAGGAAAGCCAGGTTTGCAAAGAAACACAGCTTCTGTTGGGCCAGCTGACCTTGCTAGAAAACTTAGATTCCGGCACTAATTCTTGACATGAAGAAACACTGTATTACCTGATTTTGTCTTTCTTTCCCTGAAACAACAACAAAATAATCAGGGATACCTAACAGCCCAGACTGACTCCTAGAGTACATATAGATTCATATACAAGCACTTACAAAGGTGGGGAAGTGAGTCCTTATCTGTGGTCACTAAAAAGGTCTTTCACCTGAAATAATGTGGTCTTGAGGCTTGCTCTCATTTTTTTGAGATACAGGTAACTGTGAAAAGCTATGGCCCTGTGACAGCTAATAACTAAGAAACTTTTCCATTACATGGTGTTAATATCGCCCTAGAAACCCTGAGTCAAATGTCTGGTTTCAGTTATTCTGACAGAGTTATTTACATACCTCCTTTTGTTCCCCCCTCCCCCCCATCTTACCTCTGTAACCGGCAACTCAAGCTGAACCACATCATCTTGTTTTGAAACAGGCGTTTGCAGAGCTGTGTCTAACAGTAAGATGCCATTGAGATCTTTCCTACATCCTACTGCATAATCGTCCACAAAGATCACTTTATCCACAGCAGAAATATACTGACATTTCACCCGTCCACCTGGTTTAGCTATAAAGAGAAAGACAAAATGCAAGATCTAATTAGAAAAATGCTTTTATAGAAAAGACCTCTAATTTCTTTTTTGGAAAGTAATGGGCAAAACCTTTACTTCTTGAGATGATCAAAACCTAGAATTTTAGCTACCACAATTTTCACCAAGCTTTTCTATTTCCTACATTAAAAAACAAACTACCAAAATCTGTGCACCCCATCAATAACTACAACCATTTTATTCCTACAGTGGAAGCCATTAATTGAAGTCCTCCTACTACCAGGAGACCTAAACTAGTGTTTTCAAGCTTAATGCAGATGCCTGGTGTACTTGATACTAGCTGACAGTCAATAATAACTAAATTGTACAAATCAGCATGAACACTGAGACAAAATTGCTAAATTACCATTAAGGCTTATAAACACCATTTCAGCAAGCAAAAAAAACCTTAAACTTCCCAAAACTAAGTACAGCATGTAACATGTACCAACGTGGTATGTGTTCCTTGAGACACTACAACAGCTCATTTCTGCTCAGTGCTGCACATATGATATCAGTAACAGGTCTGAGAAGTTTGGTGAAGGTAGAGGAAGATTGTCAGCAGATTAATAAGGAAAGGCTGTGGCAATGGATATTATCCCCTAAAATGTTTAATGTTACTTGACCCTATTACATGCCTAAAGGTGGTTGGACTGCAAAACTAAATGTAATCCATGTAAAATGCTACCAAGGCAAACTTTCAGTCTCAAACAGCGTAAGCTGCCACTCCAGAAGCAGACTGTGTGTGTTATAAATACAGGGACACATTCTCCAATGGCAGCTGAAAATGCTGGATTGTCAACATAGATGTCTTCCTGTCGCACAGGAATAGGAGTTTCATTAAATTTTGCATTAGTCATGTCCTGTCCATGTTCTCCTCTTTCCTCAGACACTGGATATTGTTTTTATTATAAATAATTTAAAAATCACCATTTTGGTAGCTAGCATACAGTAAAACATGTAGGTAAGGATGGCTACATAATTCTGTCATCTTCACACTTTGATAGAGTTAAATGGAAATTAAAACTTCTGGAAATATAGGGCACATAAATCTGACCACATTACATCTGTGGTATCCTCTCTTTGAAAATGCAGGTCAAGAGCAGTTGTCAGCTGCCCTTCTCACCAAGATTTTGGAAACAATGACTCATATACTGGCAAAACAATGGACATATGCCCTTGCCTGCATTAAGTAGACTGCAATTGTAATCATTGACACAGCAGTCAGAAGCACTTTGAGAGTCTTGATAGCAAGTTCAGTCCTTGCTCACCAAAAAAGGTTTCTCTGAATGGCAAATCAACTAATTTCAAATTGTGTTTTTGCCAACACACTGAAGTTCCTCACACTAGACTTTCTACAGCCAATGCAGCAGCAGGCAAGGAAGTAAATGATTCTACAGGAAAGTACCAGTTTTGACAAAAATTCAAATATATGTTTTAACATCTTTAAAAGTATACGTTTCAACAACATACTGGAAACTACTTTGCAAATAAACTGAACAGTATCTGATGCATTAGATTAGAAACCTCAGTATGATGGTGTTTGCAGACTGTCCAGTGTGATCCAAGGGATGGATCACTACAGAACACTTTCTTTAACCTATCACTTCTCTCCTTCTCCCTCCCAGAGAAAATGGGAAAAGCAGCTCACTCTTTCTGGCAGTGCCAACAGCATGAACAGTTTCTTTTGCACTTTCCTTATTTCCTGTCAAACAAAGGAGTATGCTCATGCCCTGTGACTAAGAGTTCAGTAGTCTGTAGGAGCCCCAGTTATTGTGGCTTTCCAGGCTAGACCATTCTTATTTTATCATTTCTGTAGTGATGTTAATGAAATCTCATGTCTAAAGCAGCAAATAGCTAATATCCTCTGAGTAAATGGTCCAAATCTTTAGAAGCCAACGAAGATTACTAACGAGGCAGATAACATAGTATTTCTGCTCCATTACAAAATAAAATAAGAAGTTATAACTACAGAACAAGAAATATATTGTCTACCAGCTGTGATTTTCCCTGTGCTGGCTAATATTCTGGTTGGTTACACTGACAGAAAGATGGGCCAAATTATCTCTAGAAAGTTATTTACAGTTGCTGTTTTTATTTTATTTGAAGCACATAAAAACAAAACAAGTTCCCTTAGCCTAAGCTGATGGAGCTTCAAGGATACGACTTGATCAAAATTTAATATTGTTCCAAAACCCAGAGAAACACATTCTATAACTGATTAGTTTACACTGAATAGCCTCTGAGCTGCTGAGAAGCTTTTTTGCAAACAGGCGTTTAATTTTTAAAGTTCACAAAACACATTTCAATATGATTCTAATACTAGCCACATACTATAACACAGTCTACATACGGCTCACCATATGATTATAATAATAGACTGAGAACTGGGAAACCAAAAAATTTAGATGTCACCACTACCGAAGTAGTAACCTAGAAGTTATGCCTAGAAAAGTTAAATCATCCTCAAAGCACTGTTAGAAGTGTCCTTTCTTACTCAGCATCAGTACTTTACAATCTGCCAAGGGACTCTGCCAATACCCTTTGAAAAACCATACTGGGTGCCTCTCTATCATTATGTCCTGCCTGTCCAGCCTAAGTTTACTAGCAATAAATAGTTATCTGCATCTTCACAAACCACAGCTCAAAATTTCAGATACAATCACTAAATTACTTAAGGCAGATCATCAAAACTCAACTGTTACTCTCATTTTACCCCCAATTTCTTCAGCTGTAATTTATTTTGGGTGGTAGGGGAAGAAACAGTCATTCAAAGTTTCTAATGATTTTGTTTTTGTGTCTTGGCACAAGTGAATCATAACTTCTCCCAGTATCTCCAGCCTATCTGCCTAGGATTAAAAACAAAAACAACTTACAAAGAAGTCATTAAAGCTTTTGTCAGTTCCTACCAGGAAACCTGGCAGGCTGCTAGAATGCTAGAACTTCAATTCCATAATTGAATATTACATTATGGTATGTCATCTATCACAACATTAGAACTAGCAACATAAAAACTTAAAATAAACCTAAACAAACATCAGATTGAAGAAATTAGGAACCTGAGAAAAGGAACATTTCACCTCTACCTTCTTTGTTTCAAACAATAGAGAACAGAGATCAGCAATTTTCTGTGATCAAAATCTGACCTATAAGAATATTACAGAAAACAAACTTGTTCGGGGAAATCATAACAATCTAAGCAGCATCTGTCGTGCCCTCTTGCCTGCAGGCATTATGATGAACCAAATCAATTAGAGAATCAGCCTTGCATTGCAAGAAGTAGAACAATGAAAAAGTTTATCTCCATCCCTCTGCTAAAGACAGATTCATCCTTGAAGCTATAGAGCTTAAGAGAAGTGGCTGTCACGTCACCTGAATATGCTTGGCCACCACCATGAAGAGATTCAGATTAATGCTGGCAGTGACACCTTTATCTTTTGTGATATTGAAAAAAAGTTAATTCACCTAGAAAACTGCTAGCCAGGAATGGTACTAAAACATATCAAAGTCAGTAATTTTCTTGACAAGAAGCTCACAATACAGAGCAAAAAAACCCCTCCAATAGGTCGTAAATTACAGTAAACTAACACTTACCTGAAGCTATAAAGTGAGAGTGCTAAACACATGCATCACAGCAATAATTCCATAACGCAAAGATCCAAGTCCAATCAAATATCTAAAGGAACACTCAAAACTTTGATCCATGGATGCCACTAGGTCTTTAAATTAAGAACCAAAGTGACATTTCTGGAGAAACAGAAATCCCTTCAGCCCAGTAGAACAGATGCATTATGTGCACCAATACCAGTTTCTCCATCTTCAATTTAAACTAAAATACTCAAACAATATCTCAGTACTCATTTCAAAATACTGCAAGCATGGGAAAAAATAAATGAGTGCAGTTTCAGGAGATCAAAAGCTCCATCTAGTCCATTTATTTGGTACCATAAGATTTGAGCATCAAGCTACATAAAGAGAATCCAAAACTCAAGAAAAGGACAGGTTAGTGAACAGCAAAACTACTCTTTCCATTTGAGACAAAAAACATTTCCTGATAGAACCTCACTCAGTTACTTCTCACACATTTTTCACATGTACCTGGAATTAAAAAAGCCTTACATACCAGTTGTCCTCATTTGCTATGAGGCAGGTGCCTTTCCTATTGCTACCACTTCATGCAATCATAAAACCAACTGAAAGTTAGCAAGTGTAACACCTAATTATATGCTAGCTAAGCAACACATCTGCCAAGAAAAGTGTATCAGAACACTTGCAGTTTGAGGAAGCTCTGCAATGCAAACAAAAAAAAAGAAAACCCTATCCTAAAGTTCAAACCCTATCCTTGCTGTCTTAACTTGCTGTATTTGCAGGAATATATTTTGAACTAATACTACAGAAAATCACAACTATGAACGAGCTGCAAAGGGTTCACACAAAAGAGGATAAAGAGCAAATCACTGCAAGTCTGATCTAAAAATAAAGTTGTCTCCAAATTATTTCGCATCAGTGCCTCCCAAATGAAACAAAGACATGGTGGTTGTGAGCACTTGAGAACACCATAACAAGAAGCTGTTTAAGGCAAGGCCAAATCAGGCCACGACTGCTCCTAATTACTGAATTTATCAGTTAGAGATTCTCCCTTGTTCCTCCTCTTCTCTTCCTCGTGTATATGAGGATACTTCAGCAGTGTAGTTTTATCTTCCAGGCCCAGCCCCTTATTTCCACCAAACATCACCAAAGCAGCCTGCTGCCATCAGAAAGGCACTCCATGAGCCCCTCCTTTCCCCAAAACAAAAACATGCTCAAATGCGAGGAAAGGACAGAATGGAAACTATTAAACACAAGTATAAGATAAACACAAGTTCAAGTTCCTATTTTAGACAAGTTATGTAAACACCTTAAACCAGGTATACACAAGAAACATTTTCTCCCTTAGATCTCACCATACACACACACCTTCATCTGCCAAATCAGCTGGAAGAGCTGCCCAAAATGACTGAATAGAGAAAAAACACACTAGAGCTGAAGCAGGAAAGAAAATTAAAAATGTTCTCTAAACAGCAAGAATACTAAACAAGACAAATACAGAGCTTCAAAAGTGCCTTTAAACACACTTATTTGCCAAAATTGGATTTAGCTAATAAAAAACAAGATGTGATCTAAAGTTTATCTTTTTCTTTAGCTACGAGCAGGACAAAGTTGCTTCAGTATCAGTTTCATTATATGATAGCTCATTTTAATAATCCTTATTAATAGGAAGATGTGTTATCTGGGCCAAAGCACTGGAGACTGCCACATGAATATTAACTAGACGTGTCTTCTCAAGCAACTACTAACAGAAGCTAACACTAACACTTAAAAGGCTTCAGAACACAAACAAAACCCCACTGAGATCAAGAAAGTTCATATTTCACTTGCTTTGCAGGCATAGAGTCCTCTTCTACTCTACAGACTCAAAATGAATCAGCAGGCAGACGCTGGTGAGCTCTTTGTGCCTGTGCTCTTTGTATGGTTTCAGATCTCCATGTATCTGACATCATTACCACCTTGTATGTACAGAACACAACTGCTCACAGAGCTTTACGCCGTTACCCCAAGAACAAATCAGGAAAGATTTCACAAGGTATTCTAAAATCCTTCGTGCAAGCCCCAGTAAACTGTGAAAATGTAAGTCACTACAATTCTTCTGCAAACACCTCTCAGACGGCACATTCTTCTTCAATATTTTTCTAAAAGTGAAAAATGATGAAGAATTCCAGGGAAGTTGTCTTTCAAAAAGTGCAGACAGACAGATTACACAGCTTCCACCCAGAATCAGACACAGGCAAGGAACACTTCACAGCTCAGTAACAGGAAGTTCCCGTTCTTCAAGTGCTAGTCCCATCACAGCATTTCACAACAAAGAAACCTTGCCAGATGAAATTTTACTACCAGTTCCTCTTTTGGTCCCTAAAGTGGCATTTGAGTTCACTCATTATGTATCCTGCAGTCTCTGCAACAGGAGAAAACATCTCCACAAATGGCACTTTTTGAACTCCCAAGACTGTCTGGCAGGAAATGGTTTAGCTTCTCCCCCTTCCAAGCCCCAGTATTGTAAGGAGATTCCAAGACATCATGCTGGGAGAAGCAGCAAGTTCTCAAAAGCAGATGGGTGGGTTATAAGACAAGTGAAAAACTGGCTACATTGTCATGTGCAAAGTTAGTCGTTAAGGATACAACAACTGGCTGGCAGCCAGCTAAGAGTAGCATTCAACAAAGCTTGATGTATGGTTCACTACCCTCATCAACGGCTTGGACGGTAGGACAGGCTGCACCTTTATTTAGACTGTGGATGACACCAATGGGAGATGGCTGAGGGCAACAGATGCATTAAAAGGTAGGGTTGCCTTTTACAAGGATCTCAAAAAGACAGAGGAATGGCTTGACACAAATCTCCTGATGTTCAATGAAGACAAATGCAAGGTCTTATATCTGGAATGGAATATAACCCCATACATCAAGAGAAGCTGGGGATCAACTGTCTGAGCGGAAACTCCACAGAAAGGACTTGGGGATCTTGATGGACAGGTGGAACAAGAGGCAGCAATGCATCCTCTCAGCAACAAACTGTTACCATAGAGGGGACCATGGGAAAAGATCAGTCTCCTCTAACCAGCAATAAGCCCACATCCAGAATACCACTTCCATCTTTGCTCCTCCACCTGAGATATCAGCACATATGTGAGAGTCCCATGAAGGAGGGCACTAGGAAGTTAGAGGGCTGGAGCATACAACATGTGGGTTAAGACTAAGATAACTGGGCTCGTTAAGTCTGCTGAAAAAAAGGTTTAGGAGAAAATCAAACAGCAGTCTTCCATTAGTGCAGCAGTAGTTCAAAAGCTATTTTAGACTGCTAAGTTACTGTCTTTCTCTTTTGGACATTACTTAAACAAAAAAGTATTGAACAGAGAAGCAGGCATAACGGATCAGAGGAAAACGCTCAAAACCCCACATTTTGTCCAAGACAGTGGTCTAAACGAAGTGGTTAGTGAAGAATTTAAGAAAGGTAATTTACACAATGTTTCTTTCCTGTAACACTCTCAGCCCCAGCCAATTTGTGCATAGGGACCTTCTAAGCCAAAAGGGATTTTGGTTATTATAACGAGCTTCGATAGGTTTTTCTTCTGCCACTTTGCCCAACACTTGTAATTCCACAAACATATAGTATCCACAATGCCCTGTAGCCAGGAGCTCCATATTTTACTATTTCACATAGTTACTTCTTTGGATGCCCTCAGCTCCTGTACTTGAATAATCAACTCCCAATTTTCATTATTCACATGCTCTCACTCTCTTACCTCCCCATTCCAAATTATCCCCATTATCTTTTTCAGACTGAATACTGTTTCACTCACATAAAACATTCCGCACCTTAAGTTTCTAGTTGTGTTACACGCTTTTTGAGACAGAAACACAGCACATATAGAGACATTGAAATGGACTTATATTATTAGTCAAGTTCTTGACAACTTCTCTAGCATTTGCTTATACGGTAACTACTGAGCATTAAGCTGGAATTTCATATTCCTAGCACAACTCCAAGATCTCATTCTGGCATTATAAGTTAGTTCAGACCCCAGTACATCAGGCTACAACTCCACTAAATTCTTATGAGTATTTCAAGTTTATTAAATGCATTCTCGCATTCTCACATTCTCCTAATAACTACTTCTACACAGGGAAGCTGAAGCAGAACAGACTAGATCCACGCATGTTTCATTTATATTTAAAAGTGAAGCTGTTCTTTAGGATGTCTTTTCAAATTCTTCAGAGAAGCTGGCAAAATTAAAAGGCCTTGTATATTTTAAAGACTTATTTGTAGCATAGGAGTATTTCAACATGGTGATCACTTAAGTCAAATCTGAGTTCTGTCACTAAAGAGGGACATTCAGAAAAGCTACCTTAAGTCTGGCCTTGCCAGGTGCCTTCTGAGGGGGAAGGTACTGGGAAGCAGGTTCCTCCACAGATTCAGAATAATTTTTTAATTCAGAATAACTTTTCCTTTCTCATTATGGCATGGGTAGGGATCCTGAGATTATTTATTGAAAAATGCTGTTCTTGTGACTTCTGACTCACAAACACTATAGGAAACTGAGTAGGAAAAAACCACTATTAAAAAAAGTTTATTAAGCAGTGTTACATGTCATTTACATCACAACATAAATCTAGGATCCTGCAGAAGACAGGTCAGCCAAGTCTACCACAGCATTTCTCCACATTAACCACAGTGCCTTCTTATTGTCCAATTAAACACTATATTTCCAGTCTTCACTGCCATCTTCCCAGCTTCCTACTTCCCTAACCCTTTCCCCATTGTCATTCAGGCACTTAATCATAGTTCTCAGTCCCACCCTTCACTCTCCCAGCTCTTCCTTTCAATACAGAGTTTTTCACAAATCTTTGTAGCCTGTTGCCCAATAAACAGTTTACCAAACTGTTCTCCTACAGCTGCCAAATGCAATGATGAGATCCCGATTGTTTCATGCTCAGTCAGATCAGGGAACTGCAGTGGATCAAACAGCTTTCCCTTCCCAAACTGTACAGGGGACTGAAGAACTGCTGACAGATCATATGCTATGCAAGCCTTCATTAAGCAGCACTTGTGATTGGATATTTTTTTCACTAATGCTACCAATTTTCAAGATATCTTAAGCAAGTTCCCTCTTAAGTTACACATTAAGAAGTTCCCAATACTCACTGAATGGCCCTAGCAAATACCTCAAGAAAATTTTAAACACAATAGTGTTTATACTGATGTGACAGGTAAGTTATTATTTTCATAATTTTACACTTTTAAACTTGTTATGCACAACGTTTATTGTCTATCATCCTTATCTGTGGAGTGCTCTTTCCCCAACGTGCACAGGAATCTTCAAAATAAACGTTCTGCAGACTTCCTGCCTACTTTTCCATTAGCAGTGTACACTGGATCCTTACAAAACCTTGATACTCTTCCCAAAGACAAGGCAGCAAAGCACTTGCAAGTGTGAGGATTCGTGTGTACTTCACAAATGAAAGAACTCAGGGCAATAGCTGCTCTTTCTTGAAACCCCTGCTCGGTGACAAGCACTCAACTGGTGACTGCAAGCAGTTGGTGCAATTAAAAGAGCATTAAGTATTTAAAGGACAGCTTTCTAACAGCAGAAAGCAATACTGTGGCATCACTTAAGAACCATCAGGAAAGTGAACTGATCCATGTGTAAATTTTTTATTTGCAAATTTAAAAAAAAATGTGAGAAGTTACTCATCCCACTGAAACAGACAACACGCAACAAGCTATCTCACAACATGACCTGGGACACTCAAAGGTTTTCCATGAGTCCACATGATTGCAAGCCTCATCTCCATCTTCAACACAGCCTAAGAAACATTTTTGAAATATACTGTTCAGGGAAAATTAAAGAATGCTTGTAAAAGCAAGGATGGACAGCTTTGTTTCCCGATTTGAAAGTAACTTGGAAAGTAAACCTGAAATAACAGATCAACACCATACCAAAAAAATCAGAACTAATCATTATTAAAAAACAATTAAAGTGAATCTTCATCTAGGACAGATTTTTCTTATATTCTGTCTTACAAAATTTTAGATGCTCTATTTCACTTAAGTTATGAATAACCATGCAACAATTAAAGACTCAGAAAGTAGCTCTCCTGGGCCAGCTAACCTTATGTTGGGCTGCCAGAAAGAACCAACTACAGGACAAGAGAGTATGCTAGATCCAAACCACTGATCACCAGGATGCTCAGAATAGTAAAAAGGTCAAGCTTTTAAAGATCACTGGGCTGGGCAATCAGTAAGAGCCTTCTCCATGTTTTCATTACTTCAAGTCTAACAGAGATTCACCTGCTTTTTTCCATAATGTTTTTGACTTGAATTATCAGTTATCTGCCAGAATATATTTCTGCTAAGTTTCTTCTACATCTTACACAACACAGTAAACAACATAACTGGGAGCTGAACTGAAGGGTTTATCACATAGGCATATTAAAAGCTGTCTGGACCAAAATTGGATAATAATCAGCACTGAGGTAAAAGACAGTTTTTTTCCCTGAGAAACCTTCATATCAATGAGAAATGCTTTAACTACCTGTGAGACAATTAGGGCAGGAGGTCAAAGTTCAAATCCCTGACACAATCCCTGCACAGTGTTTCCTCTTCAGGTCACTAGGAAGCATTTCAGGATTCATCTTCCTGTAGAAGACCTTTTTCAAGGTCCATATGCAGGGGTCTAGGAAATTTCTGATTATCTGACACGAAAGCATTCAGCAAGCTTTAATAATACTGCACTGCTGTTGCAATGATAGTTATGAATCCACCAGTCCAGATATGAATGATCTGTCAATAAAATGAAAAAATGTTTTGCGATCATGCCTGGCAACATAACATATACCTGCATGAAACATAGACATGCAAACAACCCTTTAAAGCCATGTGAAAAGAAAAGATCTCTAATTTTACTCTATTGTAGCTTCTGCAGAAGATAATCCAGATGTGCCTCAACACAGCTTGGAAATATCAATTAACAGCATTTTGACAGTCTGGCAAGATGCTTGGTAAGTAAGAAGGGATATCTGACATACTCTGATTAAGCTTGCAGACAAATGGAGCTCACAGCAGTATAGTCTTTGCTAGTATAAAACACTGAACTCAAATCTAAGAGTTCGCCTATTCTGTTTTCTCAAATGCTTAAGACTCCTCATGAATGATCTTAAGATCATATAAATCAAGGAAACAATCTCTTTAAAAAGTATTTCGCCCAGATTAGCAGCCATCCAAGTGTGCTCAAATGCAAGGTGGGCTGTAGCAGATCACTAGACTTGACAATACTCCCTACGTGATGAGAAATTCTGTATTGAGAGCAAAGGGCTTCATTATTATCTTTGTTTCATAATGGAACAAAATAATATAAGAAACAAAAAGACAGAAGAAACTCGCCCCAATTTTGAGGAAGAAAGGAGAACTTCAGCAGTATTGTAAGTGAGTTTCAAACAGTTGGAAGTGTTGATGGTGTCTTCAAATAAGTCAAGTGTAGAATTGGATGATGGAGTATCCCAACAGTTTCTTACTAATGATTATTATAAGAAGTGTAAATTCCCTCTATGACTTCCAAGTTGCAAAAAAAGAATCTTTTCCTCTTGTTTTGCATCTCATTGAAAAGAATCAGAAAGAAACAGAGCTGGATACCCCTTGAGAGATTTCGAAGGCACTATAATTTGAAGTTAGACAGGTAAAGAAAAACAAGACTTCCCGAAAGGGATCTCTGACAGGAAGGCAATGGTGTTGAACTTGTTGGCACAGGTGAGCCTCTTGGGCTGGGATCTATTTACTTCTAAATTCTTCTGATGGAGGAAGAGCCCTTGAGGGCCTCTGATGATAACGCAGAATTTCTGTTTCCCCGGCAGGAACTGGTATATATGTACCAAGAACAGAGCCTTCCCTGCACAGATTCAGAAGTTTGTATTTTGATTCCTGTTAGGGCCTCTACAGTAATTTCAAAGGCGTTAGCTACAAAACACTGCATTTTAGCAAACAAGGCTCTGAAGTTACTGCTACACCAAATTAATCCAGAAATGCCAACTGGAACATTCAAGATGGTCACTATCTGAAAGTACATTTTAGTGTCTTATTCTAATCCTGCCCAAGCTTCTCTGGGAATTACAGCACTGTCCCAGTTCATGCAGTTTTCTTATTTGTAAATAGAAGGAACTGATAAAGCAAACACCTCTATGAACACTAAAAGAGTCACTCATGACTATTCTAGAAGTTTGTTTAGATTCTTCAGGGGGGTTTTGTCTGGCTGTTTTGGTTTGCTTCTTTTGAGGCCGAGAAAAAGGCTCATCTTTAGTGCTGTATTTGGAGATTGCTCATTTATGCTTTTTGGCTACCAGTGTTCAACTTGAAACCGAAACCACAGAAATATTTAAATATCTAAGAGGGTAAACAAAGTACTTGATAGACTTGCATGACAGATTCAAAACTAGTCCTGACTAACCACTACTAGCAAATAAACAGGCAGAACATCCAGAAATCACAAGAACTTTCCTTGCACTCCCAGTCTGGTTCTCTGAAACGCACAGTGTGCATGCAACAGTCTTGACAGAACAGAAAGGAGAACCTTGTGACCAGGTAAGACAGAGCTTAATGTTAGTGTCACCTGATTTTTCCCCCTACTTTTATGCACTACCATGCTCTGGGCTGCTGCAAATGATCACCTGGTCCTCTTGAATAGGCCTACAGGGCTCATACTGGAAACAGATTAAAGATGATTACACACTTTCAAGTGACAGAGCTGCTGGAGATTCGGCATGGTACAATAATAACCATAATCCACATTGAATTCCTACAGACTGGGCTCAGAAGAACAATCCCTGGATCACCACATATATTAGATCAATGATGTTCACATGAGGAACTTAAGCACATAGACCACAACCTAATGTCTGGACTCAATCTATAACTGAACTGGCTTTTGGCTGTGAATCTTTTGCCTTGCTCTTTTACACACCAAAGAGTAATCTGCATTTCTATTCTAACGAAGGCAGCCTCCATTGCTCTACCACATTCAGCATTCCACAGGTTCAATCTTTTCACAGAGAGTGAGCTCAAAGCTTAATATATATTTCTGCAGTGAACTGTGACTGCAAATACTAAACACACTGAGGCTCGGTGGTGTTTCTTTTCTCCCCTATCCCGCCTTGACAGGAGATTCTTTTCCTGGCTCTGCTTTCTAGAAAGAGGCCTGCTACATTTTGTTTTTCTTTGGGTAACAAGCAACAGCATTTCTGTCCAACATAAATCTTTTGGCAAGGCAGAAGACCTGCAGCCTCAATTACCAAGAAGGACAAGCAGTCTCCCAGGAGAAGCAGTTTTAATTCCTAGAGACTCTATTTTTAGTTATAGCACCAGAAGTCCCTGAAGCAACAATATCCTTTGACCTGTCATTTATGGCAGGGGAGGGAGCAGGGACAGAGCTGGTCTACAGGGCTGAGTGTCCAACTACTACTATCTTACATTAAAAGAGCTCATGCTGTACTGAGCAGGCAGACATCAGAGAGCAGCTAAATTCCCTTCTCCTTTTCTTCCCAAAGACGGGAGGAAGAGAGAGAGAGAAGAAGAGTGAACAGGATTGCTAATAGCCGCAACAGACACCAACCGCTGAGATGAACCAGATTTCTGACAGGCATGCCAGTCTGAATCTATAAGAAAATTCATCTAAAGTTTCTTCAAACTAAACTAAGGTTATCATTTTTTTCCCAGTAATATAATCATCAGCTCTACTGCACAGATAAAACTTGGGTAGATTGCAAGCAATTCTGTTGTTTTATGTGAGGAGGAGTAGAACCCATCTTTTACAGCCATGCTGTCACAGAGAAGACTGACACAAAAGGAAGTATACATGACTGAATGTACGTAGCAGAAGCAAAGCAATATGTTATTTTCAAATAGTTACTATTTAGGGGAGAATTGCCATTAGCATTTTGAATACTGAGTCAAATCCTTTGCAAGGATTCTATCACAGCAAAGTGTAGAATCACTTTGATTTACAGTTCACTTCCTTTTCTGTATCTGAGAATTAAACATCTCCTACACAGACAGCCAATTACAAATTAAGTCCTCTATTTATGCCCTCTTCATCCACAACTTAAAAGTGATCATAAAATTCCTGCAATAGCTTGAAGAAAATAAAGTTATTAATAAAAAAAGCACTTCAGAAGACAGCATGGTAGAAGGGAATTATAGAAGCAGAGTGATCTGAATCCTGAACAATGCAGGAACCATCACACAAGACCCTCACTCTCCATGCAAGCAATTGACAACAAAAGCAGCTGGTACCCTCTTAATAATTGCACAAAAGTAATAAATATAATTGTTTGTTTTTTTTTAATTGCCCCAAATGCTTAACCTTTACATACAATGTACCAACTTTGACTTATGAAGGGAAATCAGCAATTTTTGTCCTGTTCTGTTCAGTTTGACATTGCAATATAGTTACTGGTTTTCAAGGTGAAAGTGTACGTATTGCCTAGGCTATGGCATTCCCATGCAGTTCTTGGCATTACTGTACACGTTCAGGCAGCAAACAACCTTTCACCACCACCACTCAGCAAAGCCACATTTTATTAGCAACACATAACTGTAAGGAAAACCTGAACATGGAAGCACACAACTGGTAGGAAGCCTATCTTTCTATTCCAAGGGCTGGACTCACAAGGACACGAATAACCCTACTCACCACCCGCCACCAATATTCTGACAAGTGCCACAGTTTAAAAGCCATTACTGAACAAAGAACAGAAGCTGTTAATGGCATATGGATCTTTTTCTACAGAGCAGCCAGTTTACTAACAGTGCAAAAACACTAATGGTCAACAAATTGAGTTGCTTCATAGTTATGGAGATGCTACAGTCGAAGCCTCCACAAAGCCAGTACGCAATCATGCCTCCTGAACATAACAGCAGGGATATGGTTACTACCACCAGAGACAGTCAAGAGAGTCAACAGCCTGAGGAACTATCCAAATACATACAAAAACATATCACCAAATAACTTCATGAAGTATTCTGATCTTACACAGTTTTAGGCCATAGGACAAATGACACTTTTAAGCAGTAAGCCTTCTTAAAAAAACAGAGTAAGGCTCAATAAATAAATTATTACAGTATCACATATCAATAAGAACTAGAACCATGCCTGTCCTGCCTAACATGCTGCTTCTCATCTTTGGAAGGTTCAACGTTACATGATAAACAACACCTGCAAAACCAAAATTAAAAAATACAACCCTATACATCGCAGCCTTCCATCCCCGTTTAATCTTTTAGTAATCATGCCAATATGTTTTACAGAAGTAAAACGCCTCGGCCCTGTCTACATGAGTATCTCTGCCACAGAGAACACAGAACCACAGCCTCAGTTAGGCTGGAAAAGACCTCTGAGATTCACTGAGTCCTGCCTATGACCAAACACCACCATGTCAACTAGACCGTGGCACTGAGTGCCACGTTCGGTCTCTCCGTAAGCATCTCCAGGGACGGCGGCTCCACCACCTCCCCCGGGCAGAGGAAGCCGTTCAGGCCAGAAAAGCAAAAAGGGGTGACAAAGAGCCAGGAGAACCCCCCGGCACCACGGGCCCGAGCCGATCCCGGGCGCTCCTTCCCGAGGCTCCCCCGGCCCGCCACGACACCTGTTCGGCGGCGGCCCCGCTCCCCGCTCACCGCCGAGCGCCGACGCCTGCAGCGTGGCCCCCGAGGTGCCGTCGATGACTTTGATGGCGCCGCGCGCGGTCACGGCCAGGATGGCGTTGAGCGCCGGATGGTAGCACAGGCTGCAGAGCCCGTCGGCGTCGCAGCGCAGGCAGCCGTCCCGCAGCAGCAGCCACTCG
>VZRF01006295.1:1365038-1408713 GCA_013396875.1 Vireo altiloquus
CCCGCGGCGGGCCGAGCCTCGCGCTCCCGCCCCGCGCGCTGCTGTGGCCGTGCCGCTCCGCACCGGCGGCGGGCGAGCGCCTCGGGAAACCGGAGCGGGGGTTCGTGTCTCACACCCCGGCTTCCACCCTGGTTGTTTTTGAACCCGAGTGGTGCGAGAGAGCCCCGGTGTAAGTGGGCTCGGCGCTGGTACGGATGACAAAGCCACGGTGGCTGTGCCGCGGCTCCCTCGCGGAAGGCACGCTGTCCTTGGAAAGGGTGTCCGAGGCCCCGGGCCGGGAGCACGGAGCCATTGCACCCACGACAGCATTTTGCTCTGAAGCAGTGCCTCAAAAATGACATGAGTTTAATAAAACATTTTGTATTTTGTTGAGATTTTCCCTTTTCACCCACAAAAATAGCAATTCAATTTGTATAGCTCAGCCTACCTGTATACATTACTTCATCTGCCACAGGCTTTATTTTATCTAAATGATATGTTATACTAAAATATTTCACAAAGCTTTTAGGCTACTGATGGTCTTGAAGCTAATTTTCAAATACAAAGTTTTCTACAGAATATCTTTATTAGAAGGACCCAAATTAGCACGAGCTGCTCAATGCAGGGAATATTTTTGAGAAATACAACGTGTGAAGAAAAAAATAAGGAAACCAAACCAAACCCACATGGGTATGTGTGCCACCCAGGCTAATCAAAACTGTCCTGAGAGCAAAATAAGAAGCTTTTAAGCTTCTTATTTACTTCAAGCAAAACATTAAACACCAGTAAGGATAATGATAAAATTACGGCAGATCTCAAGCTGTATGTTGTCTCAACAATTGATTTCATCAACTTTTCAAGTAAGTACAATTTTTCTGATAAACAGCAGAGTATGTCTGATGGATAGAAGAGGAAACGAGACATGTACATGTCTAGCTGCTCTCTAGAGATCACCCAAAATGCATGTCTCACCAAGGTGTGATACCCATGTCCCCATGCCAAAAGGAGGTGTTGCATCTTAGGCAATTCTTATGCTAGATGGATGTGCTCTAAGTTTCCATTTTGACAGACTGAAGTAGTATGTTGATTATCAAAAAAACTTTTTTATAGCGTCAAAGCTATTGGTGCTATGTGTAGCATCAATATATTGGTGGCATGCACAGGAACATGGATGTGTCTTAATTCACCAATATTAATTATTCAGTATTAAGTCAGTAAATATAAATGAGCTTCATACATTCTGTAAACAAGTTTAATTCAAAATTTTTATAAAATACATCTTGTATTTACACACATACCTCATCTAAAAATATGAGTTTGTTGAATGCAAAGTTATTACAAACTATCAGAATCATTTGAGAGCTGTTTGTATGCTTCTTGCACAACATATGCAAAAAGTGACCCTAAAGATACTAAGATTAAAAGGTGCAAATCTGCAATTGTGTACAAAAGATGTACTATGTTAAGCGCTTATCTACATTGCATATTACACATGTGCCAAGTCTGTGGAAAGGAACAGTTAAAATTGCAACTAGAAATTTCACAGAACATTACTGGAAAGGGATGTATTTGGATATTCAATAGAATATTCTTGCATCCTTTCAATATTCATAGTCAGTTCAGGTGCACAGAACACCTCATGAACAACTATGCAAGGAGGAACTAAGTTTAAAGCTCTCTGACAGCCTGATAACCTAAAAGTGTTCTTGCCCTCCACCTTTGTGAGGACGGAAGTTAAACATATTCACGGGGGCTGGGTGGAATCTTATAATAATAGTTGGATATTCCTGTTAAAAAAAAAGAAATATAAGTCATGAAAAAAAGAGGTAAAATTGGATTATCATGCAAGATTCCAAAGTAAATATACTTTTTTTTTAATACACTATAACTTTCTTTATCTTTTTCGAATGTGGTATGAATGCTCTCAAAACACTTCCAGGTAAGAAATAAACTGCTGCTGTAGTACCACTTTGCATTAATTCCATCACAACTTCTTCAGAAGTCAAAAATCAGGTGAAATGTCAATCACTCTTAGATTTTTCTCTTTTTATATATTGCAAGCTCAAGTATTACACTACAATTTATGTCCAGCACTAACTTCGAATAGTTCCATTTAAAACCAGCACAAGCATCAGCCAGGAAAGCGGACTGAATGAGCTAAAGGTTTGTGGGAGAGCTGGAATTTAATTATGTATTTTGCATCAGTAATGACTGGTAAAAATAAGTTACCAAGATGGCAGTCTAAAAAGCTGAAAAACTCCAGTTCTGATATGGAAATATGTCCATCAGGGATCAAAGACAGCCCTTGCTATTACCTTGTCATGGCTGTTTTTTATTTGTAGCATTAAAAAAAGGCTGGTGGGGAGAGAATGGGAAATGCTTTTTTTCTGTTACCAGACCAAAAAAAAAGAAACTTCAGAGCTACGTGTTGATACCAAATACTGAAGATTGCAAATGCCTACGTTAGCACCATGCAAAGTGAACTTCAGTGGACTTCCCTTGTGAAGAAATATTACCATAAGGACCATTATATAAGCAATCAACACAGTACACAGGAAATATTTAACATGTCATCACATTATTACATAATCCTTGGAGAGTCAAAATTAGCAAGACTCTAACTGTTACTAAGGCTGTAACTCTGCCTTATTTAGTGGAGGGAGAATCTGGCTTTCCAAATCTTTCTTATTTCTCTTTACAAGGGATTAATAGTATTGCTGAAAAAAAAAAAAAGGATGCATGTTAAATACCATGCTATTAATAGCAAAACAGAGCAAGATGTTGTAAAACATAGTTAGGGAAGCAATATTTTTATTTTGTCATCATAAAATAACATTGTTTAAAGATCACACAAATTTGATAGATCATCTTTTTTTTTCCAACATTAAACCAGCACTAGAGTTGAGAAAGGTGTTCATCCATTTCTCTGTAAATTTATACTTTTAAGTAAAATAATTTGATTCTCTAAATATGCATTTTAATTATGTCACGCAGTAAATATCTTGCTCCTTTGGTCAGAGATAGTAAATGAAAACTTCAAATACTTGTATCTTTAATTTTTAAAAACCCAATATACATCCTTAACCAAGGAGTATTTACGGTACACACAAGCCATAGATACAAAATACACAGTATATACATGTTTTGAAAACAAATTGGAATTTATAAAAACTCAACAGCCAAATCACAGTAATTGAGGCACTAAATTAAAAGTAGTATCTTCTTGTCTTGATTATACAGACTACTCTGTGAACAATCAGGACTGTTTCATAAATATATATTATCTACAGAATTTGCTGTGCCAGAAAAAGCCAGCTGTGTTTAAGCTCAAAAGAAAAATTGCACTTTGAGATTGTTAACAGTTAACTCCTCATTTTTAATTCTTGAATATAGTAATCTGGTCCCAGTGCTTTTGGCACAGGTATTGAGTTGCAGTTTTGCTACGCTTTGTTATAAAACACAAGGTTCTTTTATTTTGTTCATTAAAATCTGAAGAGTCTTAAACAAACCTAGAACTTTGATACAAATCTATATAGCTACAATTGCTTCATTAAATAATATACACAAATATGCTCTTCGATCTTAAAACATCTTATGACAACTGGATACAAAACAGTCACTTGTATTATCTCCAGCTTTCTTAATCTTACACATTATCAGTCTGCAAGTGACTGAAATATGGTTTCTGGCCACATCTTGCACTAGATCACACCCCAGTATACAAGGACAGGAAATAAATGTATAATAAAAAGATTGGATAAATTAGAAGGGGTTTCTTGGTCTTGAATTCTTCTCCAACTAGTAATGATGCAGCACTGTATGCAGCCCAAAAGACTCCAAACAACTGAAAAAGAAGATGAAGAGTCTTAGCTGATACCACAAGAAAATCTCTCCAAATACCACAATAAAAATCACTTTTTCTTTCAATATAACACAGAGTCAGCCACAGGAAGTAGTACTTGTCACAGCCCAAGTAGTTTTGGCCATTTGGGGCTTGTAATGCATTTTCATACTAATGGTGCAAAGATAAGAACCTTGCAGAGATTCACCCTGAAGTTAACATAAGGCTGTTAGTAGTAATCAAGTAACAGAGGTTTCATGAACGTATATTTATTTTGAAGTTATATATTAGTTAACTGGCAAGTTAATGATTTACTATCCGACTACCATTTATCAGTAATTGCAAATTATCAAATCACAAATACAGCAATTTTGTAACTTATCATACACTCTAGTTGTATTTCAATTATACTGTTTACCAGCAAGCTAAAAGGACAGAAACAATGAAATCAACAGAACCCCCAGAAAGTGAACAGCTTATCCCCTAACAGATTTTTGCCAGTTAACCTTCCCAGACTCAGCAGTAACCTCAAAGGCTACTAAAAGTGTTTTAAGAAGTACTGGAAGTGTTCAAGAGCGTTATGTTGTTCTGGGATCTTTTAGGGAATGTTGCTGGTTCCACAAAAGGTGTCCAGCAGCAGGTGGTATCAGGCAGGTTATTCTTTGTGCTGTACATTCCCCATCTCTAAATCAGAACAATTCTTACCTTCTCTGCAAAGGGTTTCGAGAGCTTTGTACTGCTACCACTATGGGGAGGTCTCAGAACAATGACTAACGTCATATTCATGCTGCAGTGACTAAAAATAAACTGGATGATGGGGGAAGGGAGAGAACAGCTTATTTTCAGATTCTTCATTCTGAGGGTTAATTATGCATTCTCAAAATGAGAATCCTATTTTTTTTGTAGTGCAACTATTAGAGCACAGCAAAATACTTAAATACAAGCTAGCCTAGTAACAACAGGTGTTGTTATAGCAACAGTACTGTATATCCCCAAGCACTCGAAAGGAGCATTTAAAACATCATTCACATTCCACCATACTAAACAAAAGGATCACAGAGCTCACTTTGTAGTTATGAAAAATTTGACACATCATTATGTTTTCCTGAACAGATTACTTGAAGTGTTAAGAAAGTGACTTAAAAATAACTAAATAATTCTCAGTAGATGATATGAACTTACTTTTATTAGGGTAGAAACAACTTCAAATGATCCAACCACCAAAAGTACAGGTGCTATGACAATGAGGGGGAGTAGGGAATATCCTATTACACCAAGAACTTGGCCATAAGCAACCTGAAATTTTCAAGCACATAAAAATAAGCTTTGCAGTACTCAATCTTTGTCACCAAATACAATTTGTTCTTGTTATAACACTATGAATAATGATTATAATGTGTTATACTTCAGCTAAAGGAGGCTTGCTAGTATAAAAATTGGTTTTGTATGCTAAACATTAAAATTAGAAATAAGTTCTTTTTTTTTTACTGAAACACTGTAAATGATCACTTTCAAAGGAAGCATTTGCATATGATACCCAGGAGCACAGAACTGTAACAGACCTCCCAAGGACCAGCTGTAGTCCTGGTTGTCACAAGCAGCAAAGACATAATTTTCTGCATTAACATACTCATATCCATGATACAGAAATACATAAAGTACATGAATGCTTTTGGTGTCAGCAAAAGACCTAAAACTTGATCCCTGTAAGGCACAGAATTCTTCTGATTTCTAGCTTCAATTTATTGTCACTATCTCGAACAGAGTTGTTCCAAGTACTTCCATAACTACTTTTAGCTTCAGAAGGAAATGTCTGATTTTCCCCTACTATGGTCTGAAATGTTCCTGTGCACAGCTAGGCTTCTTGGATTTAACAGGAAAAACAGTGGCATCTTTTAAGCATTTTCTTGTGGGTGATGATCCTTCACCATGAGCTCTGCAAACCTATACTTCTCCAGTTTATACATTCTGGTAATTCCACATTCTGAGCCACAAACCAGATTGATTTAAGGGCATCTGGATTGTGTTGATATGCAGAAATACCATGCAATCACATTTATAAAAACCTTTTCTTTCAAAAGAGCATTCACACAAGGAAGACTCTAACAATTATGATTAAAAGGAAAATCTAAAAAGTTTAAATAACATAGGACCCCTGCAACACCAGTGCGTCATTAATGCAATAGTATAGAAATAAAGCATCGCTGAATATTTAGTTCTTCACGACACAGTTCAATGCATTTGATGCTGCAGATCCATTTTAAGAAGCTCTATTCTCCTGACTGTTCCACTGCAGCTGTCTGTGGGCCTTTCTCCAAGTCATTTTTTGTTGTTTACACCTGAATCGCTTAATGACTCAATTTGTAAACAGCTCAAGCAGCTATTCCAACCCTGCTGGTGCAAGCAGCTGGAGGAAGGGATGCAGGCTACAACTCCAGTTGGCTTTGCAGTTGAGAAACATGCACTGGATTCCATACTTTAATGGATTTGACTGCATCAGGCCAGGGACGAAAACAAACACTGGCAGGTGCTTTACAGACAAGGACATCTAGCTGCTATTAGCCTCCCATTAAAAAAAAAAAGGTCCCATTTAGCCCTGTGACCAAAAACTTGAAAGCATTTTTCCCTCAAGAATGGACTTCAGTTCTGGATCACAGGAAGCTGGTAGAATTTCTGGGACTCAGAGTACAAATTTCCAGATTGTTTATCAGTTCCAAGTGCACGATCCCTTGCACAGAGAGATTAGCCGATGGTACCTTCACTTTAGATTTTATTTTGGAGACTGAGAGCCTGAAATGTTGACTTTATACTTAGCAACTGCATCCACTCTTAGCTGACTACAAGATCCAAAGCCAAGCACTATGAAAACCCAACTACTGCTGAAAAACACAGTCAAGAGACTTTACATTACCATCCTCTACAACCTTTTCACATACAGGTACTTACTTCTCCTCCAAGAACTCTGGCCAGTAAAAAAATTGTCAAGGATCCAAATATCCAAATAGTTATAATCCAAGAAACAACCTTAAGAGATAAAGAAAAATTCATTTATATGAGTGATTGTAATTGTGAAAAAGAAAAATCCATTTCTATAATTGCTTTCACTGGAGTCAAGGATTTTATTATGAAAACTGAATTCTGAATTGTGGCAAGAACAGTGTTTAATAGCACAATGCCAATTTGCAAATAAAGTTTGGAGGTTACATTTACAGAATCACATTAATGGTAAATCTGGTGTACACGGAACACACATGCAATGTATTTTGTAAGTATTGTAATAGAAATAGGAAGTTGAGTTAAAACTACCCTAAATGTCTTCACATCCCATCTATTACAAAATATGGGCTCAGACAGTTTTTAATATAAAGAGTTGGAATTCTCCTTCTTTCACCTATAAAGATGCCACTTTATTCTTTACTCAAACTGAGAATGCTCAGAAGACATAAGACTTTAATTCTCAGTGGAACCTGATGATGATGACAACTGAATAAAGAGCCTCAAACTCCTGGGACCAAGTCTGTCATTATTTTTTCTTGCTTCTTTCATAGTTATGCTCTTAAACTATAGAAGAAATCCTAAAATCATTCTCTAGCTTAACAGAGCTTAACAGAGCTTTCAAATTAACTTAGCTGGTTTTGGTGTTAAGCCACTGGGGAGGACTAGAAGTAAAGCTCCCTTTTTTGAAATGCCTTTTTAGAAGGAAAGAACAGTCTAAGTCCACTCTCTGTATTTCCAAACATACAATGACTGAACTTAAAAAATTAAGTCAGTACTCAGTTCAATACTTTGCTTAATTAAAAGTTCCAGATTTCCAGAAGAATGAAATAGGGAAAATCAGATAAAAGTCACAGCAGCACTAAAAACAATATAGTGGCTTTATGCTATTTGTGAAAATAGCACATGGCCTCCTTTTACTTCCTGCTTTCCTCCACTGTCTAAAAGAAGAGGACCTAAAGTCTTAGAGCAGGAGTGCTCCTCTCTCCCCAGCTTAGACCCCACCTTTGGGTTCATCTAGTCTAGCTGCTGTCAGTCATCCTGTTGCTAGCTCCTAGCCTTCCCTCCTCATACATATACAGTATTCTTGCATCCATATGGTAAACCCACTGTTCCTAAGAAACGTCAGACCCAGTGCTCCTGTACAGGAGGTACACAGACTGCAGGAGGTGTTTCATCTGTCACAGGCTCAAGGAATGGTCCTTGCTTTGCCAAGGAGACAGGAGAGTGGTTCACCCAGAAGACTTGAACAATAAAGTGGTTTAGTCTACTCACTTCAAGCTTCATAGAGACAAGATACTGAGAGTGAATTCTTAGTCAGCATTTGGTACACCATATGGAAGCCAGAGGTCCCACAGGGAATGATTTTATCTCACCATTCACACAAATCCTTGCATAAGCACATTCTGCTAGTTTACATATGGCTTACTGCCATACTTGGTCACATTCAAAACAACTGCAACCACACATTTAGTCATGAAGATTTCCAACGCAGGAGCACCTAGGTTACATTCAAATCGTTACTATAAATGATAATACTTCTTTATTTTAATCCGAACATAAAGGAAAAAGCTAACAGTGTTTATGGAAGTCAAATATGCACAATGCCTCTGAGTAGCTATTTACCCTGGAGTTCAAAAGGAATTATGGAAAAAGTCTATTGACCAGAGGAAAGTTATTTGATTGTAACTGAGCAGGGAGGAGAAAATAGCAAACGTCACTAAGGAAGATTAAATATACCAGATAACAACAGTCATATAGTATGAATTAAATAAGCAGCTTTATTTGTCAGGAAATTAGAATTCACGGCATCCAAACAAATGCTTTTCAGTAACATATTTTAGTAATAAAAAGCAAGTTAACAAAAGGTTACAATTAAAATGGAAAGATTCACTAATATGACTATAAACCTATTAGTATCAATCTGGTTCCTCTAGAAACCACATCTTTCCTTTGTTTTACTGTATAAAAACAAACCTGACATTTCATCATGATTAACTTACCCGTGGGCTATTTAATACATTCCTAAATGCTGTCTTTCTACATATTATCTTGAGAAACAGCACTTGAAATGCCCCACATTAGTATGTGAAAAAATGACTTTCTACCTACGTAAGAATGCAAATCACTTAGTAATCATATCCCCAAATTTAGTTCAGATTTCATTTTAGGCAGAAGATTTATACCTACCTTAAATTGTCCATATAATGAAATCATTGAGAAGAAGAGGACAACTGCCAGAGGACCCCAAAAGTCTGGATTGTCTCTCACTACCTGCCTATTGAACCCAAGGGATGGCATAGGCATCAAAACACATCGAATTTTGTAGTAAATATCCTTCAGATCAATGTCGAGTTCTTCCCTGAAATTGTAAAGCAAGTGAGCATTACTATACACCACAGTAATGAAATAGACAAAAAAAAAAATTAGTACAGGAGAAAATAGTGGTTTATAGAGCAAGTCTCCTGTCACCCACAAGGCTTTCTGAGGCCATGACTAGCAAAGGAACAGTTTGTCCACAGTAAAGCAAGACCATACCTTCATTCCACATTCAGTAACTGGTGGAACACAGTTAGATTTATTTAATCACTCAAAAACAAATTACATGACTGAGAACAGAAAACATACACAGCATACCCAGAGCAGGCTGGATGGGGCTCTAAATAACGTGGACTGGTGAAAAGTGTCTCTGCCCAAGGCAGGGGAGCTGGAACTGGATAATCTTTAAAGTCACTTCCAACCCAATCTATGATTCTGTGATACTCTAAGAGTCTGCATTAAGACAGGAGGTCTATTTTTCTGACACATGAGGACATGTGACACATTTGTATCACTGTAACTACTTAAAAGTCAAAGACATGCATACATAACAATGTCTGAGTATTCCTATGCCAAGCAGTTTGCCATGAGCACTTACTATGAAAACATTTTTTTTCAAATTCTGCAAGAATACCATTACATTCACTAACCTTAAACTGTTCCAAATACATCATGTAAAACCAATTTTTTAAAAGAAAATGGAGTTTAACTTCCTTCAATAACAGTAGTTTTCAACAGACCAGTTTATGCCTACTGTTTAATTTCTGATTTGCTTCCAATATGGGTAAAATAAATAGAAGTCACTTGAACAAGCAGCAATATGTATCAACACATCTTGCCCTGCTCTCATTGCATTCCCCTCTTTCTGTTACAAACTCTCTGCAAGCAGATACAAACTGGCCAGAAGACTCTTCTGCCCAGGAGACTCTTAACTGGTACATGTTGCCCTGACCATCCCAGCAAAATGGGAAGGAATCAGACTTCCCAAGCAATGGGGAATTCTACTTCTTTATGTGCAGAACCTCAGTCATGACTGAGGAGCTCTGAAGAGTTTCAAAATACTTCCAGCAGATATAGTGCTCTACATTTAAGTACACAGTGAAGAAAAATGTAGAATATTTAATACCCTAAGTCCATTTATGAAGGCTTTATCCAAGGTTTTGGGTTTTTTTGCTTTTTCTTCAGAAAAGCTGAAGTGAAAAATAAATGCAAAAACATGATTCACCACAATTTCTCTTTAAAAATAATTAAATTCTGCTAATTCAGTCCCTCAAGGCAATTTTTGGATTACTATTACTAAAGCTACTTCAGAAGTGGTATTACTAAGTGGTGACAAAGTAATAAAAATTGTTCAATAACGAACCCAGAATCTAAGGAATAGACTAGAAACATGTGTCTTTCACCACTTCTCTAGAAAGGATGTAGCATCCCTATTCTTTACTCTGAAGACTGTGTAACACCAATATTTGGTGTATGGAAAGAATTCTATGTCATTGTCTAAGGCTTCTGACAGTTCCTCATGTGAATAAATTGTCTTTTGCATGAAGCTGACAGCTACCTCACCTGAAAATGATGGCTGCTTTAGCAGGAAACAAGTGTCTGGAGTAAGGCTGCCCAATGAGAAAGTAAAAAAAAAAATCTCACTTTATTGAACAAAACATTTGCACAGTAGCACTGCATTGGTGAACTTCCCTTAACAGGCTGCTATTCTTTCAATCTTTAATAGAATTCTTCCAATTCTTGCAATTCAGATTGCAAGAATTCATTATGGCACATTTCTGGGAATAATCAAAACAACAAAATTACACAAAAATCACAATTCCTATGTTGTCACCTCATTACAGCAGTCTGTTTCTTAATTAAAAGTTAGAGGTTTACAAAACAGACTTATTCACACAAGGAGCTACTTCTGCACACTTAAACCACCTCTCAAGTAGCACTGTCATTATTAAGCTCTCCAGATATCTGTTGTCTCCCAACACTCTGATCTGAGTTCTCCAGAGTACTCTCTGTCTCACTTCAATTTTTTAAAGCATCATTATGTTTAATTCACAGGAAAACATTGGGACACTGAGAATGAAGTTGCTTAGGGGCAGAACAAGGACCAGCCTGTCTGACTCACAGTGTAGTAACCTCAAGACACAAACTTTCTTCAGCCAACCACGTTTCTAAGAACAGAACAATGGATGCGAGACTTTCAGTTTTAAGGATATTACTGTCTTTCAGCACTAGCGCCCTTTTAAACTAGCTTTATAGTAAAAGGCAACATCAAAGATTATAAAGTTTGTGCTACCTTGGTTCTAACATCCCTACTGTAATAACCATGATTCACAATGCTTTTGCTTCAGAATAACTGACAGAATTGAGTGAGATTTTCTTAACAGGAATCTTCCCACAGGATTGTCTTAGCCATTGATGCTTTCACAATATCAAGAAACACGAATGCAAAAGAAACAGAGTCTTATTTTTTCAAACCATTACAAGATCAACAGATAAAAGCAGAAAAGCCATATAAGCTTTATATTTATAGAGATTAAAACCCATAATGAGAAACAATGTTTCCATTCTTGTTCCAGAAAACACTCAATGGTCAAATAATTTGTCAAACAGAATTCTAGTCAGAGCACATGGCCGTGGGACAATGAGAGACGACAAGTTGTTTGTTTTCCCTATGCAGCTAATAAAGATAGATACCCAAAAATAATTACAGCATACAGGAGTGGCTTGTTATCTTCTGGGTCATCATCTTCCACTTCCAGAAGCCAGCCATATCCTCTCTGTCTTAGGAATGTAGTCGCAGTAGATTCTTTGATGAATTCTCCTCCAAGATTTAGCTTAACATCTGGAGTTGTTATAGAGCCACTAAGATCTAAAGAAGAAAGGAGAAAAATATAGACCTTTTTATATCTTGCCAAAAGCCATTTGATTTTAGAAGTACTGGAAGATAAACAACAAACATATGAAGCTACATGTGTTGGTCATCACCACAAAACATTCAAAGTTACAAAATAAAATTATACTTTCAGTGATACACACTTGGAAAGTGTACTTGTGGTTTTTGCAATAATAACAGTGTTGGGTTAGGTATCAAATGATCAGGTTTTAGCTTTTAGATGGTACTCTTGTTTTATGACACAGTGTTATGGTATGACAGAAAGGCTTCCTTTTGTACCTTATCATTTGGTGTTTAAAGGCACAAAAAGAGAGAACTAAGGAGACTCTCAACATGCTATAAACTGTTTATATTTTTATTGGGGTTTTTTATTAATATAAACATTTAATTGTTTATATTGGATTACATATCATTTTTTTCTGACCTCTACCTCTTCTGACCATACTCTACCTCTTTTGGAGCTCGTTTTTTTTATAGTGGCATTGTTTCAGCCAAAACCACTCTCTGCCTTTATGTGAAATTTTTCATAAAAGGAAAACATTTGAACATGTTTTAATTTGTAGCCTGCCTTTAATACAGCTGAAAATGTTAGAGAAAGAATGCTATCAGAGATTTTTTTAGGCTCTGGAAAATAACAAGCAATACAAGTTCTCTCTGATATACTATGATCTTGCTCTGCCACAGTACTAAGCAAAACAAAGAGTAATTTCTCTGTTCTGGTTGGTTGTGTCAAAATCACCAATAAATATTTTCTCATTTTATTCAGTTATATACAGATGGAAAATCAAAAATAGTATCGGAAAATAAATGAAGCAACTCGAAGAAAAAGATTTATAAGAAGGGAATAATTATTCCTTTTGGGAATAATGGATTTCCATTATCTGCTAAGAAGGAAAAATCCAAACAGAAATGTGTAAATATTTTGTACAAGCTTACTATAAATATATTGAGTGATAAAAACTCTGTTCTCATCCAACAACTTTTCACCTCACCAAAGAAAATATTTTTCGCCTTTTCATTGTGGTGTGTTTTTGACATATTAAAGCTCCTTGGCACAAATTTGCCAAAACACCTAACTACAGCAAGTACTTCTGAAACACATACTAGACATATTTGTAGATTACATTTGCAACATCCTCTTTGAAAATATTACATAGTTCTAAAGAAACAAAATTTGTACAGTAACAGAATCTCAGCATCTTCAGCCAACATGTTTTAATTGATCATTGATCACTCAGTACCACAATTAATTCAACAGAATTCTCCTTCCCAGACCAGCTTGCTAGGCCACTCAGATTCAAGCTTCTCCATAAATGCCTTTCAACTATTTCATAATCGTGAGAATTACTGATCCAGTCTTTTGATTCTTGGAACACCATCTGCACAGGACCCTTGTAAAGATCACCATAATTTAAGGCAGAATTTCTCATTGCTCTTCTCAATCCCAGCATGCACACACTGTTTTTACCAGACTCAAGCAAAGCCTTTCTCTGCTGTTTACAGATGGAGGAAAAAAGGAAAATCTTAATGCCTGGGCATCAAGGTAAAGGCTCAAAAGTTTTCTCTTGACTCTGGGACCATTTTGTCATTAAGAAGTATTTGTTTCTGCTACAACATAACACTTTTTTGCAAGGAGAGGTTCTTGCTACTCTGTGCACAATTGCAGCCGCTAAAAGAAGTAAAGGCAGCAGCCCAACCAGCTGCGTATTTCTCTTTTCTCAGGGACTGCTAACAATCCATCCTGAGGCATGGAAACTCCTACACAAGTTATATTTACCAAGACTCATTTTAGCAGTCAATGAACACCTGCAACCACACTTTTGAATTATAAAACCTACTAACATGATCTTAAATCTATTTTGCAAGACAAAGTTGCAGAAACAGAGGGGGAAAGGGTCACCTCCTCTTCTGCATGCTGCTTTGAATGAGATTTTTAACAGCGGGGCAACTGAGCCCTGGAAAATCTGCCAAGAACTGGTGACACTGATGGATCCTAGCGACAGCCTGGGTGCCTTCACTGCTACTGTCTCTGGCTGAACACCACAGAAGCAAAACCAAGGTCTCTCAGGTGCCTCATTCAACCAAGCATTGTAGAAAACTAGCTTTCAAAACAGTCTTGACTCTTAATTTTGAAAAAGCAGTACAAGAAGAGAAGCCCCAAACAGTCTGCTTTACCATGTCTGGTGACCTAATTGTGAACATCTCTCCAGCTTTCTTTCATATAGCTCCTACCTTCCACAGAAATAAGATGGGGAACCAGAACAGCTAATTTTTATTTTTTCATATGGATCAAGATTTGGGAAACATGTGAAAATTTGAGTGCAATGCGTAGTATTTTAATTTTAAAATATCAAGATGTTTAAATTTGCTTATGTTTTTCTTTGCTAGGGTAGGTTTGTCCAGCACTTTGAGTACAAGACTACACTTGAATAGGCAGGAGATCACACCTTGCTTGTGTTCATAAAGATCACGTTTCTAAGTGTGATTCAACACAACCTACCGGAAAGGTGGCTGTGTTGGATTGGGTTCAGCATTGCCCAACAAATACTTCCAGGGGAAAAAGCAGAGAGCTTCTGCTCAGAGGTACATGGATCATTTTTCAGGCCAAGGTGAAGAAGAAAAACAAACCAAAGAAAAACAAGCAAGAAAACCCCAGCAACAAAAAAACCCAGAACAATAACTGTACTGTTGACTTGTATTTCTTTTTGAAGGAGTGTGAAGTTCACTAAAGAACAGGTATTCTACAGTAACTTCTCCGCTTCAGCAATTCCTTTCCAGGGTGGGACACACGAGTAAGGATTTATGTTTCCCTAGTCACAATTACGAGAGTAACTAAATACATACATTAAAGTATAATCCTCGTTATTTAAATGGGTAGAGCCCTAAAGATCATGCACCACCAAAATAAGTTTGCACGATGTTGACTCCTGTATCTTCGTTTTGAAGTTTTGAGGTGGCAGGCTGGTACACCACTGCTATTTGTGCAGCAGTTTGGCAGCGGACCACATTTCACCCCCTAAATTACATACATGGCTTCTTTTCCTCCTTCATGACTGTGCTGAAATGAGACACGGCCCAGACGCTTTGGCTCAACATTACAGCAAACGTGAATCTTCGGTAAGACACAAAAGTGGGCTCCAGCAAGGCGGCAGCCAGCGGAGCGGGCAGTGAAGGAGCGGCCACGGTTATGTCACGTCGCCGGGACAGCCTCGGCTCCGGTTTTCAGAGAAGCCGGGAAGGGAGAGGCACGGCCGCCTCTGCCACGCTGGTGCTCCCGTGACGCGGACACGGCAGCGGCCCCAGGGCAGGGGCCCCAGGGCAGCGGCCACCTCGGCTAGCCCGGCCACCCCGCTCCGCCTCCGGCCACGACACCAACCGCGGAGGCGGAGGGAAGGAGGGCAAGGAAGGCCCCTTCGGTCTCTGCGGCCCGGGAACAGCCCTCGTCTCGGGACAGCGAGCGCGGCCCTACCCGCGGCCCCGCGCTCACCTTCGGCGTCCGCCGAGGAGACGAAGGTGAAGTCCCCGCTGCTGGGCGCGTAGAGCGGCGGCTGCTGAGCGCCCGGGGGCTGCATCTCCCAGCCCTCCGCGGGGGCTGCGGGGCCGGTGAGCACGGCGAGGGGCAAGCGGGCACCGGGGCCTGGGGCCTCCCGGGTCCCTCCTGCGGCGGCGGCGGCGTCACCGAGCCCAGGGCGCAGCCGCCTCACGGGGCGACAACAAGCGGCGCCGCCCCTGCCATTGGCTGCTCGCAAGGCGCGCCCGGACTGGCCGCCGGTGCTCCAGCGCTGACTGGATCCCGGCGCTGTCCCGGGAGTGAGGTCACTTCCACTCCGCTCCAAAGCTCCTCCTGATGGGACGAACCAACCTACCTTCCTTCCTTCCTTCCTTCCTTCCTTCCTTCCTTCCTTCCTTCCTTCGTCCCTCCCTTCCTTCCTCCCTGCCTTCCTCTTCATGATCTAGTGGCTAATAATGCTGTGTGGCATGTTTTTACTGACCTGCAGAGAGACCTGTGTAGCACTAAAGAAGTTGTAAAATAATACAATTGAGATGTGTCTGCCAATCCCTGTTATAATGAGAAGACCAACACTGGCTCTGGTTGTGGTCTGTGCTTTGAAGAATCAGAAAGTGGGATCTCACTTTTTCTGCATACTGTTCAACGACATAACAGAAAAGCTCCCAGATAACTCTCCTTAGGCTTAGCAGGTAAATCCATCCCTTTGCTCCCTACTGAATACAAACATTCTGAGAGGACACATTTTTTTCCTGACATCTCGAGGAAACAGGCTTAAATGTGGCATTTGTGCTACATATATTGAATTCCATTTCATACACAGATCTCAAGTGCCATGCAATATAAATATAAACATATTATAAATTGGAAAAGTTACAGGTCCAGAAATAGCATTAGAGCAGTGGTTTGATTTGTAGAAAGAACATTCTTTTTCATATATATCCCATTAAAGGAAATCACTGAGAGGTCCATCTCAAATAATTTTTAACAAGTAAAACCCAATCTGGTTTCTCTGGAGAGAACGTGACTGGAAGTTCCTACTTTGCAATATCCAGAGAGAAGTCAAATTTGCATTTATATCAAATATGACTTGGATTCAGTTTCTCTGTGGACATTTTACAGTGATTATCCGTTTCCTTCCAGCAACAGAAAAAATCACCTACAATTGCATATAACCTATTTTTAAATCAAAAATTGTCTTGATAGTGCAAAATGCCCCTATAGATACTTGTATAATTAGATTTTCCCCTTTAAAAGGTGAGCAGTCAAGACATCTGTTAAGAGCGGTGCATTTTCTTAACTGTTATGTGGAACTTCTTTGTTACAAGATTTTGCAATAGGCTTCCTTCAGTTTCTGATGTCTTTCTCTTTACTCAGTTACATCCAGCCTGTCAGAGTTCAAGGAGTTTTTGGATGATACTTTTAGTCATATGGTTAACTCCTAGGTAATCCTGCAAGGAGGAGGGAGTTGGACATGTTCATCCTTATGGATCCCTTCCAGTTTGAGACAGTCCATGATTCTACTATTATCTTTAACTACACTGCTATGAGTGTGCTCTTCCCTGTTGTTGTTGGGATGCCTTGGATGCTTCGGGAAACTGTGCCCTCCAGTGGATGCCAGATGGATCTGTTATTGGACAAATTTCAAATCATGGAACCATTTAAGTTGGAAAAGACACTTCCGATCAAGTCTAACCATTACCTAAACACTACTAAGTCCACAACTAGACCATGTCCCTATGTGCCACAACTATACATTTTTGAATGATTCCATGGATGGTGACTCCACTGCTTCCCTGGACAGCCTGTTCCAATGCCTGACCACTCTTCCAGTGAGGAAATTCTTCCTCTAGCCAATCTAAACCTCCCCTGGTCCTTGAAACCATTTCCTCTCATCCTGTCACTTGTTACCTGGGAGAAGAGGCAGACCCCAACCTCACTACACAGCCTCCTTTCAGGCACTTGTAGAGGGTGACAAGGTCACCCCTGAGCCTCCTCTTCTCCAGGTTAAACACCCCTAGCTCCCTCAGCTGCTCCTCACAGGACTTGTGCTCCAGATCCTTCCCCAGCTCCACTGCCCTTCTCTGGACTTTTTCCAGCACCTCAAATTTTTCCTCACCTCACTTTTTGTAGTGAGGGGCCCAGAATTGGACACAGCACTCGGGGTGTGACCTCACCAGTGCTGAGTACAGGGAGACAATACCTGCCCTGGTCCTACTGGCCACACTATTGCTGACACAGGCCAGGATGCCACTGGCCTGGCTTCTTGGCCACCTGAGCACACACTGGATCATGTTTAGCTGCTGCCAACCAGCATCCACAGGTCCTTTTCCCCCAGGCGTCTTTCCAAACAGTCTTCCCCAAACATGTAATGCTGCAAGCAGTTGTTGTGACCCAAGTTCAGAACCCAGCACTTGGCCTTGTTGAACTGCATACCATTGGCCTTGGCCCATCGATCCACCCTGTCCAGATCCCTCTGTGGAGCCTAGACTTATTTCTTAGTTTGTAGGTTTTATTTGTTTGTTTGCTTGATTTTATTTTTTCTTTTTATTTAACTACATATAGGGATAGCAACAAAGAATGCCATGTCAAGGAATTGCCTGTATTTAAGGCAAACCTTTCACTTGCTTCATTGCAATTCTTATTTATTGCAATAGGATTTTAAGCTGTTTAGTATTTGTCTCCTAACAAGACCAACAGCATAGACTGCTAGAACAAAACTTAGTGATTTGAGGCACAGCAATAGAGTACCTCTTGATAAACACAAGTAGAAGTCCTCAGGGCACTGTAAAAGGGTGAGAGGAGACAAAAGAGAAAGAGATGAAATATCACACTGGATCAGCTTTGAGGAGGAAACCTGGGACAATGATAGTTAATGACAGAATATTATGCAATAAGATGAGTCACAAATGCACATCTTATTAGCAGTGACAAATGAGACTGCATGACAGGTTGGGTGACTAGTTGTGTCTCTCCTTGTTTCATGGTTTCATGCACTGGACTCTATGCTATGCACGTGCTGTATCATTTTCTAAGTATAAGTGAAATGTAGGTTGATGTGAAGCAGAAGATAATTTTGTGACACTGCTGGTACCTGGCCAAGATGAGATATTGTTCGTTATTTGGAAATATTTTCTGTATTTTCTCGTTGTCTGATTCTGACTGTGATCTCTGTATGAACACAAGCAGTTAAGTAATTTGATTTCTCTGCTTTCAATAGACTATTTATAAAGACATTCATTATCATTCATTATCTACTTTTAAACATAATTTTGGCAATACAAGAAAACTTGCTTTAATTATTTCCTTTTCTGGGGATTTTCTGACCAGCTGAGACCCAGATGGAATTTCACATGAAAGAGACACTGAAAGAAACTAAGGATAGATGTTCTGCCCATGCTTATCTTAAATAACAGTGAGCAGGTTTTCAAGAGTTGCTCCTCTGGATGCTCTATCACACATGAGTAGTGAAGGATCAAGAAATCCACCAGATCCAAACACTCCGGATTTTTCTCAGCATTTGCTCGAATACTAAGATTTCGGTCTCCTCCTTTCAGCCTTCTTCCCTTCAGACTAAAGGTGAGCAACCCTCTGTCCTCTGCCCGGGCTGTGCCAGCCGAGGGCGCTCTAGCACTGCTTTTGCCAGATCCGACCTCGTCCGGGGTTCCAGTTCATGGGGGTTTTTCTGGGGAAAAAAAAAAAACAAACAACAAAAAGTGCTTGAAACCAGTTGAGTAATGCTGTTTCACCCAGATGCTGCTGCTAGATTTCTCAGCAACTTCTGCATTTTGCCTTTCTGCACACTTCAGAAATTGCCTTCAGTGATTAAGGCCCACACCAGATGTAAATATGTGAGCAATCATAAAGTGTTCTGGGTGGTCTGCTGAAGTTTAGAGTGTCTTATCGCCCTCTGCTCATAGCCACCCTTCCATGTATCTTAACTGGTGGCAAAGGCTGGTTTCATTCCTACCACCAGTGAGACAATTTGCTTTCCCTCTGGCTTACTGAATAGAGGAAAGGGAAAGGGAAAGGGAAAGGGAAAGGGAAAGGGAAAGGGAAAGGGAAAAGGAGTAATTTTAACAGGCTGTAATAAGCTGTGCTGCATAAAAATGCCTTGTTGGATAGTCTCAAATGCAATCTGCCTGCTATTAGGAAAGGCTCCTTTTTAATTTTAATTTTAGACATTCAAGAATCTTGCATTATGTGAATTTATCAGAACATATTGTAATAATAATTACTGTGTGAAAAGGAAGTCAGAATCCCTGATGTTAAAAGTCATCTTCTGATTCCTTGAGGAAGTTTGGAGCCAACTGCCATGACGAGGCAAGTGGGCAGATTGCTGTGGAGTTTTATTCCTAATGTCTCAGAGTAATATCAGATTAGGTTAACCCTTATAATATAAATCATCCACTTTGAAATGGCTTTTGCATTTGCATCTAGGGTTGTCAGAGCTTCTCTTTGAGCCCATCTCGCTATATCTAGTTGCTTGAGTCTGTGCTGCTCAAATTAGTGAGGAAAACCCTGAGCCCTGCTTCTTGGAAGAGTATGACTGTTTGGTTTAGTCTAGGTATCAAAGTCCCACAATAAACATCTTGTTTTTGAATTAAAGTTACCGTCTTTTAATGAAACCATTAAAGAATGAATGAACCAAATGCATTGTAGATACGTAGAAACTCATTTTACTGGTAGCAGAAATATTTACTAAGTGGACCATTAACTCTGGACAGAGAGACAAGTTTTTGTAACTGCTGTATCATAAATTTTCAAATAGTTATGAACTGGAACTTCCTTTACATCAAGAAACAGTTCCCTATGTTTCTGGCAACAGAAGGGCATTGCACAACTTACTCTGTAAGCAAACAAGATATTAAGTAATTTTACAAGGAGGAAACTTGCAGAGAAAGAACCTTCAGATAATGTGGAGACAAGCACTGTAACACTTTGCTGCTTACTCTTATTTTACACCATAATAAAGTATATTGTGCTGAGAATGTGAATGTTATAACAACCTGTGAAGTTTGTACACTACTACAACTTGAAAGTCCTACTATCTAATTTAGAAAAGTACTTTCTTATACATTTGCACTGCAGTTGTGATATGTTCTGTATCCTAAATGCCACAAAGAATCAGAGTGCTCCTTTCAAGTTAGTAATGCATACCGCAGTCAAGCTGATCTGACAGATTGACCCCAGAACTGGCTAATCTGCTTGAGCTGCCATTCAGATTGCAAAGGTGACACAGCTCCTGTCTCTGACCTATTGCTGACTTCCTGTGAGGTCAGTCACTGGATACCAAGGTTGAAAAGTTTGAGTGTTTGCTAGGGCCACACAGTCCAGTAACTGAAATGGATATGGCAATTCATATGTCTACCTTTGATGACTTAGCAAAAAAAATGCTTCTCTTGGATTTGTTCCACTGGAAGATCCCATTTGATCTTCTGTGAGTTACTTTCTCTGGGCTGAGGGGTAGTTCATATTGATTACATGATACAGTGGGCTGTGTTTATCTTTCTATGCAAACAAAACTTGCCATGTTTGATGGCATCAAAATACAGATAGTTGTAGTATGTGAGACAGCAAACATCTAATTGTCTAGCACTTTGCTGTGATCACAGCGTCAGAAACATATCAAAAATGTGAGGTCAGCTAACAGAGTGACCTATTATTTTTTTTCCCCCATCCCGTTCATGGTTGAAGGTATCAGAAATATGAGAAGACTACGCTTATTATACATGAACCATTTGACAGATATTGAGGATGCCATAACCTACATTGTGAGATAAATCCCTGACGAACTAAGTGACCTTGAAGAAATCCCACTAGGCAACCACTCTATGTCCAGAGATGCTGCGGAAATTCTGGGTATGATGCCTTAAATGGCTACCTAGAAACAGAGACAGGAATAAAGGAATAAAGGAGGTATTTTTTGAAAGCCCTTCAGAGGTACACTTTGGGCTCCAGAGGGTTTTGCCTCAGTGGATCCCAAAATGGACAACAGGTCATGAGTTCTTCACACTTTTATATCAGCATAAATTCACCAACTAGAACCCAGCCAATGATGGAATTTCCCCAAGATTTCCCCCCACTCCCCAAGATGATGGTTTACAGTTCTTGGGCCTAGGACAGTCTGGGTGGTTTTGGAGAGCAACCTGGAGAGGCTTTGTTATGTCTGTCTTAGCATGAGAGAACAGCACTTAACAAGCTACAGGAAACTTCAGAGTTACACTGGGCAGTACAGGATTTGAAAAATAGAAAAGTTAAAACTTAAGGCATCAGTAAAAATAATAATAGTGAGTTTACAAATGGAATATGTGTGTTTAGAAAATCAATACATAATTGTGTAAAAAATGGAAAAAACATACAGTTCTATGGTTCTAAATCCTTTGTTGTTCTAAACAATATATTAACAGATGGCTTAAATGACAGAATGGAGGACACACTCATAGTTTCTGATTATACTGAGTTTGAAGGCTTACAAACCCTGTTGGAATACAAAAGCACAAATCAAATTGGATGTATTTAAGAGGTTATTCAAAAACAACAATAGGGAATTCATTACACACAGATGTAAAGAGCTGTAGCTGGGAACAAGTCATCAATTTCATTAATATAAATAGAGATTTACCTGTGTAACAGATAAGAATTGAAAATGTGAAAGACTGAAAAAACTGTGGTATTGCAAAAAACATGTGGTGGTGAGTCCTGAAAAACAAGTCTGTGTTCAGCCTCAGCAGGATTATTACAAAAGGTATAGAGAAGTTGAGAGAGAGAATCAAGAAGAGCTAGAGGTTAATAAAATGTGACTTATGAGAAATAGTTTAGTTTTGTTTTGCTTGAGAGAGAAGTCTGAAAAAAGAGCTTTCCCAATGGACATACAATCTCTCATATTTGAGAAATACTTTTCTCTATAACCACATATTGACTCAGCAGCTTAAGGATTATTTGGATCTCCCTGTTGGCAAGTGAGACTGGAGTGAGAATAGTATCATATCCTCTTCTGGAAGAAACAAGTCAAAAGAAATTAAGGGAGAGCTGACCTTGCATTAGCCTCAGATCCAGCAACCTGTAACAACCCCAAGGTCTTTAAATGATTTCAAAGACTGTTCACTTTAACTGTGTGCTTTTTATGAGCTCATTTTTATTATCTTTTCCTGTGGTTAGGTTCCTTCAAAGGCATAATCCCAATTCAGCAAAGAGCTGAATTCAGTGAAAATGTGTATGTTATCTGTACTGACAATATCTGACGTAGTATAATTTTTTTTTCCTGAAGCAGAAAAGTCCTATATCAAATATATAAACCCAAAACTGAATAAAGCTGAAAAAAATAGAAAAATTGACTTAAAATTGCTAGGGTGCATCTGTGAAAATAAACACATGGATTTTTGTAGTAAATACTTACTTTTAATTTTGACATAGAACAGAGATTTCAACATAATACAGTAAAGAAGATATTCTCATCAACATTTAAGAATGTCAATCTTTTCAATTTCTTAGTTGCTTAGGCAGAGCAACTTTCTGCTTCAAAGCTCTCTTTCAGATTGGTCAAAATGTAAAGAGTAACCAAGCTCTTGGTAACTCCTGCATCTCTCTTCTCACAGCTATGTTTGGTTTCCTTCCCTCCTACTTCCTCAGCAGACTATACTTCTCACCAAAGACTGTAGTTAATGTTGTTTACAGCAGAAACAATGGTAAGTTAGAAAGACCTTTTTTATTCTGTGTATTCTTTTGTTTAGTCTTTATCACTGTCACCTGATCCTGCAGATCGAGGCAAATCCCCTGCCCTTCACAGCTTTATTTTGTAAGAAAACACAAGTAGAAAAGCACACTATTTTCTGGTGGATATCGAGTTGCAGCATACTGAATGTTCTTGTCTTGAGATGTATAAATCCACTCTGACAGTTAAGACATATGACACAAAACCAAAAAGCTCTATTAGGCCTCATAATTTAAGCACAAGGATGTGGACAGATGTTTGAAGCAATCAACATATCTTCAAAGAACTTCATTTTCCATTTAAAGGCAGTTGCAAAAACTCATATCCAGGAAGCTGCTGACAGAATAGCTAATGGCTATAGGTGAACCTGAATAAGGAAGGGTGCAATATCCAGGCAGAGAGCCTTGTAAGAGCAAAATCCTGGACAGATAGTGGTAAAATTCAGTCCTGAAGCTCAAATGAAGAAGAATGATCCTTTTAGTTTTTGGTTTGGTTTGTGGTTTTTGTTTTTGTTTTTTGGAGGATGATTGCAATTAAGAGACCATAGGGAGAAACTTAGGGAGCAAACCAGGAACTCTGACACACTGCTGAGAAATTAGAACAAACAAGAAATATTTACTTTTTGCCTGTGCAGTTTTGTTGGCAGTTGGCATCTCAGACATAATAGGACCAAGCTGGAAATGTGAGCTACAGAGTAGTGAAATTTTGGTGAGGCTGAGAAAGAAAATAAGAGCCAGATGAGGGCTTATGTCTCATGCTATGCCAAAAACCAAAGGAGTGTGTGAGCACTGAGGCAATCTACTTCCTAGAACTAAAAATGGGTATATAAAGTTTTTTGGGAGAGGACAGGGAAAAAAAGAAATGAAAAACATGCCCATGAAGTCACAAAAATAAGCAAATGATGCTGTTCAGATACCTGGGGACAAATTATACAATTTTGGTTTGACAGTGTTATCCAATAGAACTGCTGACTTCACTTGTTTTTAGCCTTTTGTGCTGTTCAGCCATTCTGTCCCAGACAAGACCTTCTGTGTTCTATAGAAAAATTGACAAAATCACACATCATTTAATGACTGTAATTAAAGGACTATTCTCTTCTTCCTAACATGTTATATTGTGTCTCATCCCAGAGTGTCATGTTTCCAAAGGGGGCACATTGCAGTGGCAGCCTTTTGCCCTTCCTTTATGCTGATGCACATCAATACTATAGTGCACAGCAGTAGAATATCAGGCACTGGAAATGTGGAATATTATGTTGTATAGAGAACTGGAGTGTGTTCCATGTCTTGTAAAATCAGAAACAAGTGCCATTAACTCCAGTCCTTGAAGGAATCCTTTACTTATGATAAGTAGGGGAAAAGTCTTTCTTAAAACTGTTGAGAAGAGGGGAAAAAAGAAAGCAGATGAACAACAGTGTTTTAAATACTTCCAAAAATGGGTAAGTGAGCCTTTGGAAGACAGTTCTAAAGAGCAGTCAATTGTAGCCTGTGGATAGTCTCAATCCTGTAAGAAGAAAAGCATAATAAGACCAGATCCTGTTTTTTTCATGGTGGAATCAGTGAATAAGTTTATATTACATAAACCAGAACATTTCAGTGCTTCTCTAAAATATTTTAAAGTGAAAAATTAACCACCAGTATCCTCCCCTCCGTCCTATAAAGCAAAGGTGCCTGAGACATATACAGCTGATTTTTCAGTTTTCAGCTGCTTTCCCCAGTTTTCCTCCACAGTATCTTGGAACGACATTTTTTTATATTTTGTATATGCTTGTAGTAAGCACAGTAGTGCTGCCTGCAAACACGAACAATTTAAGGTTTGTTTTTACAGTCTACCCCCTTCCTTCCTAAAGATCTGATGATTAACAAGCTGAGTTATAACATATTCACAACTTAAGGATAAAAAAATGCTGATGAGATACTTAAAATGTCAAAACACAGACATATAGAAAGCAGGAAACTGCACCCTACAGAAGAACATTGTTTGTTGCTACAATATGGTATAGTGTGTTACAATACAGTATGCTTTCAATGATTTATGGACGATCATTTAATCAGCCTTCTCAGCCCTCTGGACCTGAATTAGCCTCCTGATAGCTCTGATTAACTTGGCCCCCTTCAGTCATATAATGCTGGTTTTGCCTGTAGATAAGCAGCTTTTGGTTCGTTGTATTTGGACTGTTTCCCACAAGTGGTATAAATGTGTCCTTAATGCTTCTTACAAGTTTGTTAATGAGATTAGAAGGATGATTGTAATATTTGTTGATTACTATCCAGCATACTGCTAATCCATTAGCTGTGAGGAAAGGGAAGTACACAGCATGGATTTCAACATAAATCTCAAACAGTAGCACTTGTTAACTTTCAGCAGCTTATGTATTTTATTGTGCTCATTGCTAATTAAAATTCTTACATGGAAAGCTTGCTTCACCCTAGGCTTGACCTGCCTCATATGATGCACTGAGGTGGCAGGTTCCTTGAATTAGGGTAGTTTGGGCATGTGACAAGTATTCTCTGATCACCTTCCTTGTGAGGCTATAATAACTAGCTAGCACGCAAGAAGTGTATTAGCGTCCCTACTGTGTTAGTTCTCCTGTGTGAAAACATATTGGGATTCAATAGGAGAGAAATAAGGTTGAGACTATTTTTAACCTTCACATCTGGCATTTAAATTTATTCCTCTGCACTCGTTTTCCTTTTCTTTTTTAACTTTACTGCTTTCTCCTCCTCTTTTTTTCCTGTGAATCTTCCCTGACATCTTTCTTTTTAAAACAAAGAGACTTTTAACAAAATGTATTTAACTAGATTTTGATGGGGATTGTGGAATGGTCAGATTACATTTGTGGGAGCTGGAACTGCTCAAATTCTTTCAAGACTGGGACCTCAAAAATTAGCTTGAGATCTGGACCAGCTGGTACCACCTGCCACAAGGCAACACCGTAACAGGTTTAGTAACATAGTAATAGGTTTGTTAGTACTAAAACTCAATTTTTTTCCTCCAAATTATAACCACATAATAGGAAACACAGCAAAGGTTTGTTCCTCTTCAAGCCTGTGAATATCCCAGTGTCCAGAGAGAAACTGCAGTGATCTGGAGACACTTGCAGAAACTTAGCTACTTCTAGTCCTTCTTCAAGGCACACAGAGGTCTCAGAAGCTTTACTCACATTCCCTTAGGTTCTCTATTCAAAATTACCCCAGAACACTTCCAACTGAAGATTTGAAGGCAGGAATGTGGAGCACACCTGACTCCCTGAAGCCAGTAGCAATAGTGCCTCACTAGGAAATTCTAGAAGCTCATGCATTGAAGGTAAGAGGGTATGTCAGCTCACACACAAACCTAAAAAAGGCCTAAACGGCCCCTATTGTGAGCTATATAGAAGATGAGCATGAGGTTGCATGACTGGTAGAAGCAAACCTTTTCCAGTATGACATGAAAAGAAGTAAGGGTGACTAGGAGACCTTTTCCTCAGGCCGTAGGACAAAAAAATATTTCATTAAAGCCATAGCCTGGATGAGTGAGTATGCCAATGTCCCCTAAGAGTCAGGGTGGCAATAGCCAATTCACAAGTGTATATCTGCCCCACCTGAGGCAGATTTGCAACAGCAAGAATCACCTGGGCCAGCACTCGTGGCCAGTTACAGACAGTTCTGCTCTGTTGATGTCAGTGGGAGTTTCTCTGGGATCTTCAGTGGGCTTTGCTGCTCCTTCAGCGGGCGTGATTTTTTGTTTTTTCTCCTGACTCTTGAACATGCACAGCCCTGTCTTTCTCAGCATACTAATGCTCATCTGTGCCTGGCACGGAACCACCCTTCAACTGTTGTACTCCTTCTGCTGACCAAAGATTCAATAAAAAATTCAGAGTGAAGGGAATTGAATTACTGAGCATCTGCTCTGTATAATGTGAAAAATCAATGACTCTTCTGCTGCTAGGTTAGAAATCAGCAATCACTTCTCATCATTCACTTAATTTCAAGCAAGAAATTTCTTATTTATGTCAAGTTGATGCAAGAGCAATTTCTTTTTTCATTAATCCTTGCACTGAGTTTCCATTTTTAAGTCTCATTTGGCTCCTGAAAAAAGAAAAGAATCACAATAAAATTCCAATCTACACTTTGGACACTGAGGAAAACCAGATTTGTTCTTTAAAATATGAAATGGTCTACACACACTGTCAACTGTAAGAGCAGGTTTGCTATTCAAAATGATAAAATAAAGATGGAAGAATAAATTGAATGTAAACTATTTCATCTTCTGCCTTAAAGACAACATAGAATATTTCTTCTACAGACTCGATTAGCAAAAGTTTTGTGACAGATGAAAACACCTAATTATTTGAACTGTACTTGAACCAACACAATTTTATTTAGCCAGGGCCATAAGAAAACACTGCTTGTATGATTGCTTTGTATATTTTTATTTTATTTTAGTTTTGGAGATTCAATAAAATATATAAAACAAAACCAGGTACTGATTCACGTTTTTTTCAATAAACATCACACACTGGAACTTTTCTGAAGGCATACGAGCTAGTTTAGATAATGATCAGATCCAGTTCCCCCCCAAAATTATGGCTCAGTCTGTTATATTTACTAGCAACCACTGGGTGTCACTGTGTCTCTACAAATATAGCTAAAATGGGCTTGATACTATATTAAGAAAATAAATCAGTTGCATGTAATGCCCACCATTATTGTGGCTTTTCATGGAACTGTCAGGTTGCTTATTCTCCTGTGTATATGAAACTCTTAAACCCAAAGTAATGAACAGGTAATTAGAAGAAAACTAGCAGTCAACTACAAGATTGCCATGGGAAAAAGATACTCTCTACTCTTTTTACATACTGTAACTGTGACTGCTGGCATCAGCATGGGCAGACTTCATTTTATATTTCTTTATCTGCAATGCATTGGCTCTGAAAAAAACTACCATATGTTTTGCCCAAGCCCTGCAAATATTGTATTATTAAAACCTTGTACCTTACTGCAGTTAGAAGCTGTTCTCCTTTAAAAGATTCATAGTGGCTATAAATATTAGCCTCAGCATGGAATTCATCCTGTAAACAACTTTTCTCCAGAAGGAAGTTCTTTCTTTGGTGAATATTTAAAAAAAAATGATTATGCCACACAACAGCTCAAAACTCTGGTTTTCCAGCTCTGTTTCACCAACAGAGAAAGCAAAGCCCAGGAAGACTTTCAGGCTTTGGACAGACCACTGTACATATTACTCCCCCTGAGTACTCCTTCAGCTATTTAGGTTTCACAAAACAGAGTGTCATTGTCAGTGAAGGTTACTATGCACTGGTTGCAGGGACTGCAAAGAGAATTTCACCAGCAGCATCCCAGCCTGGAGCTGAGCTGTGCTGAACTCCTGCCAGCAGGGCCTGGTGGGTCATTGCAGGACTGACAGTGGGAAGAGCAGAGACAGAAAGAGGTGCTGCTGTCAGAGGAAGGAACCTGGATCCTACTCACCAGGATACTTTAAAGTCCTCACTTTAAAATCCAAGCATGTGAGTGGCCTCTTAGAATCCTTTTCCATAAAATCTTGCCATGAATAATTGTCGTGACTGGCACATAAGCAAACTCAGAGTGTGGTGATCCTCTCTTGGCATCTGTGGAGTTAACACCAGCATAAGCAGAAAGTATTGAGACTGGCAGATGACTGCATCTCAGATCAAACATTACTTTGGTGTTGCTGCTGTGGTTATCACAGAACAAGGACAGAAAATGCTGGTGAAGTGATTTTTTGTTTTTTCTTTAGGGTCAAATTCTTGTGATACATATTTGGCTATCTGAAGTATTCATGCAAGAGACAGGCAGCCATAGGTATCAATGACAAGATTCTTGTTGATCAGTCGCAGCAAAGGAGGCGGAAAGGTCACTGTCCTGATGAAAATAGGAGAGAAAAGTACTGACTTACTGTAAGTCATAACATATTTTGTCTTCCGAATTCTATATATGCGCTAGAAACATTCTCTGGTGAAGAGCTGAAGCAACTACCCAGCTAGCTCTGCCTCTGTGAGTCTGCTGATGCCTAAGCAGCTGCAAGGATTGGAGCCTTGTGGTTGCAATTAGAATTGCCTAAAACGTAGGCTTTTGTACTCCTAAATGTGGAATATTTCCCCTCTGATCTGGAACGGAAACTACAGGCATTGTCATTCCCTCGCCAGATTTCTTGTGTTTTCTTGCTTTGCTTTTGTTTTTGTATTTTTGTTTTCAAAAGGTGAGGAAGCTGACTTATCTCCTGAGGGGCTCCCCAGCAGATTTGCTGCTGCCTCCCTGCAGCCTGGCACGGCACTCTGCTCTGTGGCACAGGGCCCAGGACATTCAAAAGCCCTCACCTGTATCCTGGCTTCCCAGCCCCTAGCCCCAGCTCAGGGAGCCAAAAAACTCCAGTGACTACATGTGGCCCTCAGTCCTCTGCTGAGGAGGGGGGAGGTCTTGTGACACCCAGTGAGAGCTGAGGCTCCCAGAGCTCCTGCACTCTGTGTTACAGCCTGGGAGGTCACCAGGAAGGGAATCTACCAGCTGCATGGGCAGAGGACGTGAAATTTGGGGACCTCCAACTATCAGCTACTCTGAAGAGCAGACACACCTGTGCCTTGCATGTTCTATAACCACAGAGTAAATCTATGTGGGGGCCACCACCAGTCTGTCAAAAATTTAATTCGATCTCTCAAATCCCAAATGAGGTCTGTAACTGTGGAAGCAAGGTTTATGAAGAACTGCTGGCTGAGGCAGTCCCTCCCAAGTTTGTAATGGCAATGACATCCTCTTTCCTGACATCAGGCAGAGTGAGGTGCTGTTTGGTCCTTCCCCCTTTCCATAAAGGTTTAGCAGAGATGGAAATTAGAGCAGCGGTCCTGTTGCTACCAGCATGGAAACTGATATTGGATCATTTCTGCCTGGTCTTCTGTCAGGATGGCTGAGCAATGGACCTTGCTCTCCGCAGAAGCTGTCATCAGCTGCTATAGCCCAGATGCAGGGCTGTGAAGACAGCAAGCAATTAGAGGGATTTCTTCAGAATATTTTCAAGTGCTCTCTCTTGCAAACCACCTTTCTCTTCACAAACTGTAAACTTTGTGTCTTCAACTCCTTCCAACTCAACTCATTTTAAGCTTTGCCAGAGCTGGCAGGAGTTCTAGACCTTTGAAACACAAACTCCTGAACCTCCCTCTCTACATGAATTTTCCAAAAACTAGGCAAGTTTTAAAAGGAAATACAACAGTGATTTGGAAGAAGTTTGTTGAAAAGAAACTATTTCCAAAGACTGTGTTGGTTTTGACAGGTCAGGATTTTCCAGTGTCATCACATTTTGTTCTCAAATTCCTGAACAGCTCCCTTCAGGTCTTTGTTCTGGTTCACTGACAGCAATGAGATCATCATCCAGTCATGCTGGACAGCAAATCCAGTTTTGTTGAAGTTCCTTTCTCAAGCTGTGAGTTTCTACTTTGTGAAGGGTCTATTTTAAAGTGCAGTTTGCATTTCAAGTTTCCTTTTCTTGAAGAGAAAATCACAGGGTGCTGAGAAAGAGGAACACCAAAGACATACGTTTATAATGAGATCATCCATTCAAACGCAAACAACTGCAAGTGTTGATGACATTTTTGGAAAGGATGGTTAAAGTGAATACTTTAAGCCAAACGAGAAGAAATCAGGTTTACACACTGCCTTCCTCCATTCTGCAAATATAGAAGCAATTTCCATGGATATATGTCTCTTGGTTGAAGGCAAATAGGGACTGTAAGGTAGGAAATTACAGACCTAACAGGATTTTGCTGACATTTAACTCACATGCTGTGATTAACCTGATAAATGCCCAAATACCCAGAAGGGAGAGACAATTGCAGCAGAACTAAGAGGGATTTTCACCAGGAGCATCTCTCTTCAAATATGTAGAATCCCTTTGTGCAGGTTTACCTCTGAGGTCTTACTTGGTTTGCCATTTTACACATGCTTTTATCAACTGTGTTTCTTTTCTATCCCACTACTGCAGCTCTTAACGATGTGATACAGACTATATCCGGGTTCTTACCCCTAGAACCATTATTTCATAAATTAATCCTCTCATTTTATTTTATTTTATGTAACCAGTTTGAGTTGTGGTACCAGACAGATCCTGTGATTTTAATGCTGCAGTCCTTAGTGTTAAGATCCTGACCAAGAGCATGCATGCAGAGGTTCTCAGATTATGTTGGTTTGCACCAAGCTGTGTCAGAATTATATTGAAGTGTTCCCTGTCTTGAAAAAGTCTGTGGATAATATTGTTGCATCAGCCAGATTCATCTATAATATTTTAATCCTTTACATTTCAAGTGACCGATTAAATCAGATTCAAAGATCATGATCCAAACTGGCCTCAGAAGTGCTTAGTTGAAGACAAAGTAAAATGTAATGGGACTTGCTTCTCAAGGCTATTTCTGATTTACCTCCTTGCTAAGGAAATAAGAAACTGACCTGAGGGGGAGGGAGAGACAAAGCATTCTGGAACTATTCAACAGGAATTTGGTACCATCAAACTTCACCTGGTTATTGCTTAGATTTGTCTTCACAATGAGACCCAGTGCAAACTAGTCATTATGCAGATGCAGTCCCAAAACTTTTCAGTCCACTTTTAAGCAACATTAAACACAGTGACAGCTGTAGAAGTCCACTATGTGCCAAGAAAACTTGCTAAAATGTGCATACTTTTCATGACTTCAGACAAGAAATAAACAAGGAGCAAGCACCTAGACTTGGGACTTCAGGTGGGCCAATTTGAAAATCCTTACATTTACTGACTTCACAGTGAAGCTCACTGAGCTGTGGACAGATGGGGTTACCTTGCACCACTTGTAAGGTACAGTAATGAAACATCTGCTGGTGGTTCAGGCACTTCCAGGCCCACCCCTCAATAGTAACTGAAGAAAGAAGCTAAGAATGAGATTTCTCTTTCTCTGGTCTTTTGCACACAGATATAAGACTTTTTTCTGAGCTTCATGGTTACACTTGGTTTGCCAAGCTCTATGGTAGAAGGATTTACCACAAACTTCTTTACAGGTCACTTAGGACCCTCTAAAGCACATAGCATGTGGGGAGATTATTGTTTAAGTTTCATGTGACTCATGCAAATAAAACTGAATAATAACAATATCTCTTGAACTCAATAAACCTGGAGAACTTTTAGATACAGTTAAAATGGCTCACAAGCCAGAAGTATTATTAAAACTGATTCATCTCAGGACTGTTTTAGCCTGAGAAGCTTGCAGCTGGTTTATGTCAAAGTTACTGTGGCTGCAACATCCTGATGAAACCAATTTAAGCCTCCCTTATTCATTTTTCTACTGTGTTATAGCTGTCATCAGTATATAGACCCAGAGGTAACCTCAAGGATATCTTTGAAAAATAAAGGTAAACTTGAGTTTATAGGTTTTGGTTAAACAGATAAAAACCCCTGTAAAATATCAGGGGCTATCTAGATCTTCAGCTCAATGTAAATTCGGAGGATTGCCATAGACACAAGTGCCTATTTTTCATTTTGGAAGAAACTAGTGAATTAAAGCAGTGAATTAAATAATTTAGAAGATGAGTATGAATGGCTGCTGAACTCTCAAGCAGCAAGTTTGCTCTACTTATAGCATAGTTCCCATTTTTAATTCTTCTATCTGTAGGCATTTTAATAATTTACTTCTTCACTAATAAAGTATTCAGCGAGGTCAGTATGCCCTGCTCTGTACCAACTCACCAAAAATGTGAGTTTGGGAGACTTGCTTCTGAGGTCAAATGAAGAGGGTGCATGAAGAGGATGACCAGCCTGAGGGCAGAGGCAGTGATGCTGACATGATGGCATTTATGAACAATTCTGTGACTGATTTCTCAAATGCAGTGTGATGGCACCACTGCACCACTGACAGTTTCATTCCAGAGTCTGTGATGATGCTACATAATTATCCTCTGCCTAGAAATAAAAGGGTGAGCTGAATGTTGATCCAGTTATATGGTTCCAGGAAGGGAATATCTCACTGGCAGAAAGGGTAGTTGCAATGCAGAGGATCCCATTCGAATGAGGCAATGCATTACTGGGTGTGTGACCTCATAGTTGAAAATAGGTCACGGGCAAAATCTCTCACCATCTTTGAAAGGGGCACATAAAGAGAATCTGTTACAGCCAGGTATTCAGACAAGTGAGAAGGCAGAAGTAAGGTCACAAAGGCAATGGTAGTTCTGGGGAGCAGCAAGTCTCCAAAATCCATTTATTTCAGAAATAGTTGAGTTTTAAAAAGCAAAAATAAAAGCAGGGGAGAAAAGCAAACAAAAAAAGCAAGCAATTATACAAAAATGAGAACTCTGAAAAAAAATACCTAAAAGGGCCAACTAAAGAGAAAGTGTTTGCAGTTAATGTGAAGACTATTTATAAGCAGTATATCAAAGTTTCAGAAGGATGGAGGACTTCTGCCACACAGACTTCAGATGTATCACATTCCACCCTAAGCCCAAAGCAATCAATTGACATGATTTAATACCAGGTTAATGGAAGATATTTGAAGTAAGAAGACAGGCTTTCAAATATCTGAGGCTACACTGAGAATAGGAAAATGGAAAATAATATAAAACCTGGCAGGTTAAATGGAAATGCATATGAAGGCAGGTCAGAAAAGAGTTTGAGGACCAACTTGTAGAAGACAAGAAATGTCATATAGATTCTTTTTCAAATAGATGAAGAATAAAAAGCCAGACAGAAATTTAGCAGGGTAATTGATGGCCATGCTTAAAAGGGAGTATTCAGATAGCATAAGGTCACAGCAGAAACCGTAAAAAATTTTTTGGTAGTTGTGCTTTCTTTGGAGACTTTCGGTATATTTCTCCATCAGACTCTTTCTTCCTAGTGGATGAATCTGAGGCTGTGTCACAAACTGAATTGTCAGTGGAAGTGACAAAGTGAACAGTGAACAAAGTGAATAATAACAAATCACTGTACCCAGATAATAGTTCAGAGCAGAGTTGTAAAGGACCTCAAGCCTGAAACAACTGAACTTTTAACTGTTACATATAACATCTTGTTTATAACTACCTCAATACCAGCTGAAAGGAATTTCTTAAATTTGTCAGAAATAAGAATTCAAAATCATTGAAAACACTACCTAAACAGGTAAGAACAGTGGTAGGGAATGTAATCACTGAGCTGGAAAAGAGGTTACCAGTGAAGTGGCAAAATTTGCTGATGCTACTGTATTGTTCAAGGTAATCACAATGAAGATTTGTTTCCATCTATGACGTTAAGGCAGTTACAGAACAACAAATGAAACTAAATGCAGAAATGTAGAGTAATGCCTTGTGGGAGAAACAATCCTATAGACATGTTAGATTTAGAAATAGTTTGTCACTCAGGAGAGAGATTTTGAAAGGTATCCTTACTAATGAACTATTAAGATGCTAAAATGCTGGGAAATATTTGGAAAAGAATATGGCATGAATCCACAGTGGACCCAGAACTTTGACTTCCAGTGCCATCCTCTCAAAAAGACCAGAACACAGCCCAGAAAGAAATGGAGAAATGCTGTGGTAGACTTCTGCAACCAGAACAGCAAAGAGCCTGGGAACTTTTCCTGCTCCTCTGGTTGTTTGTTTTACCCTCAGAGCTCCTCAAAAAAGGCTTGGCCTGCGAACCAAGCTCGTGGGAGCATTTACCCCCACTTCTGGGTGAGCTGAGAACACCAAAGAAATGAGGAGATGGTTGTTTAGTGTACCACAGAGTGTGTAGTTGTAGTTTTTAGGTTTTGCTATATATATTATATAGAGACAACATGGGGAATTCAGGGTGTCGGCTCCTTCTTCATCTTCTTTCTTCTCTTTCTCTTCCTTTCTTCTCTGACATGAGTTCCTGTGACTTGTTAATTGGTAGATAGAATTTAGTGTAGAGGAGACATATCAATAAGGTTGATATTCACTGGTTTTGGGAACAAAATAAGATACATAAAGTTTTCTAACTGGTTGATAATATATATAAAAGCTACCTGCTTTGGGTAGCCATTGCCCTTTCTGCCCTCGTGTTCATTGAGGTCACAGCACAGACTGTGCCTCCAAAACTTTGATAAAAAAGAAAAATAAACAAGCTTTGAAACAGCAGAAAGAAGCTTCATTTCATCTTTTCAGGACATGGGACATTGAAATAAGGAACACAGCCGGGCCAGGAGCCAGCTGGGTCCAAAGAACACCCAACAGAATAGGAATAGGTCCATTGACTTTTCTAATATAACTATAAATATCAAACAGACCTACCAGGTGACATATTAAAAAAAAAACCAAAAAACAGAAAAGAGGCACTTTACATAATGCATCCCAAGTCCTTAAAATTCTTTAGCTGAGTATGCACCAGTGAAGCATTATTAGATATCTTCCCTATTCTTAGACTTGGATCCTTCCAAATATAAGAATAGGGAAGACTTGGAGTCTTAGGGGTAGGATGCTGTTCTCATGTCCTAGGAGAAGGTTATTCTCATTCCATAACATAAATTAATTTCATTCCTCTCCTTTCCATTTGCTGAGTTTATTTGCTAAAGGCTCTTATCATGTCAGCAAAATATACAAGGACCTAGAATTGAACCACTGTAGCAAGAGCTTCCCAAGAATACTGAGGATAAGCAGATAAGTTTAGTTTCTGTTGAACTTCAAGCAGAAGTCCTTTTGGTAAGCACATATCTCCATAGAGAAAACATCCCTTTTAAGGGAGAACAGTATTAGATTACAGGGTATGTGACACCATTTTTCCACATTGCAGTTTAACATTCACACAAGCTCTTCCTCCCAGATGTGACATTTCGCCTGACACTGACTGCGTGTCATGCACTGGCCTGAAGGCAGTAGGTGAAAGTGACATGGCATTTAAAGAAAATGTTCCTGCCAGTGTTGTCATGATCTGCAATCATGGAAATCACTACCGTTTATTTACAGTGCCTTGGGTAAAGACCTGTACCCGGCCCACAGGGATAAAGCAGTGACCTAAAGTCTTAAATAGCATTCAACTTGAAATAAAATAAAACAAAGGAAATATGCCACAGTGATAATATTTGAAAGATCTGCTGAGTGACAAAGTAAACACTGCCTCTATTTGTTTGGCTATCATACCATAGAGAACATGAAACATCTTGTCATGCTGGAATGGTGATAATCATGAGAATCTTTGGGATCATTTAACTTACATACCCAAAAACTTAGGGGAAAGACAAAAGATCAAAACCATCCCTTCTTTAACTTAATGATACAGTCAAAACTAAGTAAATAATAATTTCCCTTTCCAATTCCCAGTGGTCATAAGTCTTACTTATCTCAGAAATTCCAGCTAGTCTCAATTATCATTAAATATCTGAAATAAAATCTTGTTATGTGTATTAAGAAATCATTTATTTTGTTATTTGTAGATTTTTTAAAGGAGTTTACAAATAATATTGATTGTTTTAAACAACTGCATTTTAAAGCATACATGATGTTCTACAAGGGTAGCTGGGAGACAGGATTTGTGGATAACAATGATTTCCCTTTGCAGATGTGATAAATAGGCTTGGGAAGTAGATACAACTGTCCCACTGGTACATTCCATAGGGAGGTTTGGAGGATAGAGGACTCCTGCAGTGCCACACTCCAGCCACATCCCTGCAGCTCAGAGAGCAGCCAAGGTCTGTCCCTGTTGGCCTGATGGAAGAGTAGTACCTGCCAGGCAGAGCAAAGAGCCCGTGGGGTTGGGGCTTGAACTGGCACTCAGGCGCAGGATATTCCCTGACTGTCTCCCTTTGTATGAGCCTAATCCCATTGCCAAGTCAGGTCTTGCAATCATACAAGGAAAAGGTGCAAGTCTGTGCTCAAATATGGCCCAATGGACTACACGGGTTGTAGTATGGCCCCTGATTATGGGGAATTTTCTATCTAGTCCTCCTTCTGGGTCATATTTCTGACTGCCCAGTAGATGGGTCTGAAGATACTGACTCTTCTGCACAAGAAGGACAGAAGAAGCAACCTAACAACTTGCTGTTCCTAAGAGCTGCTTATTCAGGTACATAAAATCAAACCAGAATTCCAAGTCTGTTCTTTCATTTTGTGTATCACTGTCCTGCCTTTACCACATGTTTTCACATTTTCAGCAAATAAGGTAGGGGTGCTCCAGACACCCTCAGTCATGACAAGGCTACCTCACTTGCCGTGTACACCACTGAACACTGAACAGAAACGTTGAGGACAAAGCCATAGATAAAATTCTCAGAGATTCAGTGAAGTGCTTAGCAGCAATGAAAAAACAAATTCACAATATATAAGGAGAAACATTGCCTCTAATCTGGAAGAAATAATTTTATAATTATCAAAATTGGACAGAAGTATGCAAACATGAACAATATGCAAAGAAATGAATACTCAGGGACTAGTATGAGGAGAAAAAGCAACTGGAGTAGTGTCTGAGTACATTTTCTGAGGTTATGGAGAAGGTAACAGAGCAAATGGCCTGGTTCTCAAGGAGCTGCATGAGGGCTTCTAAAGGGACTCCATTTTAGACCCATGAGCAAAAGTAAGAAAATGATCCAGAAACCAATCTACTTAATACTGAAATTCTCAAATCCTGAGCCATTAACTCTTTCCATAAATTCAGTGGCCTTTTGATGAAGCCCTTACATATCCAGAGCAGGGCAGAGAAAAAGGAATGATCAGGAGAAACCTTCTGAAAGGTGACTTAGTTATCTGTTTGGAGGATTTAAAGAAATGGAGAGGGAACAGAAACGAGCCCAGGGCAATGACACTGCTGAATGTCTTGTCTATTTTACACAGGCTTCTCATTAGAACCAAATCTCTGGTCTGAAACAGTAGGAGTCAGCAGGATAAATGTACTGTAAGAAACGCATTTTCATCCAAAAGTTCAAAAGCCTCATTAAAAATGGTAAATCTTAATCTGTCTGCTGCAGACTGTAGCAGCAGACAGCATGGGTGGGGCCTCAGTGCAAGTCTTGGCTGCCTGTTTTTTTAGGGAGCTTGAATAAAGATATTTATTCCTGGAAGAAAATAGGTCAATTATTTTCTATGACAACTGGAAAATAAACACACAAACTGCCAGCAAAACATCTATCCCCTGGTTTGGTTTTTTTGCTTTTTTTTTTAAGACCAAGTGTAAGGTTACTTTGCAATATTCATGGCTAAACTATTTATTCAGCTAAATTCCATGTTGGCTTTTTACAGCCTTGCAGAGCAGTTCACATTGCCGGAAGCTAATGGGATGAGCCCCAAGAACTGTGGTGGAATCTGAGCTCCAACCTGAGCCCAAGCCTAAAGCAGACCCAGGGTACCACTGAAAGTGAGCTGGGAGAAATTTCACCTGGATGCTCATGCAGTAGGAAACATGAATCATGAGCACTGTCTCACTTCTAGCAGGATTTATGTGTGCATCATTTGTAAATAAATTAAATTTATATCTCAAAAGATGCCAGCACTTGTTGAGGTCAGAGGGAAGGTAGTTATTTACTTGCTTCTCTTGTCTCTGCAGAAGTTAGCACTACTTGCTTTCAGCAGAGCAGCCAGCAGGCAGATCATTCACTTCTCTTAAGCTTGAGCCATCTTGGTTTCCATAGATAGGTAATTCCTTCTAAAAGTCAGAGGGTTTCCTTAGAGGGCTGAAAGAAGCCTCCTAGCTCCTTTCAAAAGTAAGCTGACTTCCCTAGCATCTTTTCTCCCTTTAACAAAAGAAAGCCTTAGCCCCTCTCAGACTATTTTGGACTTTCAGTTGTGCATCTCCCTGTCAGCATCTCTTCCTCTCTATTGTCAGGGGTGATGTGCCATGCACTGATTGTGAGAAAAGACAGGTCTATACTAAGATCTATACTTGTCAGCTGAGTCTCAGATCTCATTTCATACATAAACTTGAAGCAACCTAAATTATCTGAGTAGCAGGATTTCAAACTTAGAGTCAACTGATGAAGCTTTACAGGAGTACAGCTGGCATGGGAGGCCAGCCTATCTCCTTCTTGGGAGAATGAGTCATTTCAAAACAAAAGGGTTGAAATAGAGACTACAACTGAAGTCTGGTTTTGTGAAATAAAAGTATCTTTGAATACCTTGAAAAAGGGGCAGCAGTGGTGAGATAGTAGGCATAGCACTGAAACATAAAAATATGAAAAGTCTTAAAAATATATCCCCATTCCCCATGAGGAGAGAAGAAAACTTGCTACTGCTACTAGCAGCATGTTTTCATCTAAGCAGCTGTTAGATCAGGATCTCTTTAGATCTGCCAGTTGGGAAGAAAAATTAGTAATGGATTCAATCACATATCTTCTATGCAACTTGATTTACAGGAATGTACTGATCCCACTTTGACTGCAGAAAAAAATTAAACAACCTATGACAGCTTCTTCACTTACCCCTTCAAGACTCTTTCTGGCAGAACCTTAATCCAAGAGTCACCTCTCCGGGCTTCCCACAAGCCTACACAGCAGCTCTGTTCAGATTGTAGAGGCTGCTTTTTCTCTCTCTCTTACAGTGTGTGGTCTCACTCCTTGCATCCTGGAGCCCTATCACACACACAGGCACGCACACACACTCACATGCACTCACACATACTTTTCCTAGAACCTCATGCAGTCAAAGTATCTCTGCTCAGAGCATTCAAATTCCTGAGCAGCTTTGTCCTGCCTTTATTTTGTGTTGAGTATCTGAGAATGTAAGAGTCCCAGGGCCGGAAAAAGAGTGAGAAAATTCCAGTCTTGATCCAGAGACTCTAATAATAGGTGTCATCAGCTCTTGAAGTGGGCCAGTTCTCTTGAATTATTTTTCTCTCATCCAACAAAAGTGCACTGTTCATTGCACCCTTTCTGATGTGCAGAAAAGGATTTGTCTCTTTTTCATATGTGTGCTTTGAACAAGGGGGCAGAATCAACACCTTTCCTTTCTTGCTCCAAGTGACAGGGCACTGTTTCTGCCCAAGTTCCTGTCATGGCCTGGCAGTTCAGTCCTCTCCTTAGAAACTGAACATGTGGCATAGTAGACATCATTTGAGCATATTTTTCAGGGCAGGTCTGTGAGGGGTCATAGGTAAAGAGGCATGAAGAGCTAGGTAACAACACCTATACTCCCAGATTAGGTTGTTTCTGAACATGAATGGTATCTGCTTTTAGGTATCTAAATAACTTCTGATCTCTAAGTACTTTCAAGATTAAATATTTTGAGGCAGTAGGTTTTCTAGACCTCCTTCTTGAAATTCCTGCCTTTATATAGCCTAGCTAAATTTTATGAAGTCTGTACAATGAGTTTGGTTCTGATACTCCTTTTCAGTCAAAATAGAGCTGTTCACCTCAGTGATATTAATCCTCAGTTTTCCCCTTGCAAATTAATTAGCATTGGTCCCAGAAACTGTGAGCCACTGGGGCATAACTCTAATAGACTCTTACTCTTGGATAATTTTAATATGCTAAAGAGGACTTAGGTTTGCAGAGCAAGACCGTTTTCAGTTTCTCTCCACTGTAAATACTGCATGAACTTCTATTGGTACAATATACCTTTGTTAAAACAAACAAGGCACGAAACTTTTTCTCAAACATCTCCTGTACTGACAAGATCTTGGGAAAAGGAATATTGTTAAAAACATGAATTCTTGTCTTCTCCTTTCTCATTTCTGCCATGAAAGTTTCCATATACCCCTGTTTCTTACTTTCCATTAGTGGAACTCACCAGAACCGATGCTGTTTCCAGAGACAACACTACAAACAGGTTTGTTTAAATTAGAGTTAACTAGAGAGACAGAAAAAGTAGACAGCCTAGCAAAACTAAAAAAAACCCTAAAACTGCACTAAATTTGCAGTTTCTAGTGGCCCATATTCCATTTAATCCATGGCTGCCTTACACTTAGGAGGCATAAATTTGTTGGGCAAGAGAGGAAGTATGTAGGGGTTTATGTCTTCTGGTTAGTTTTCATTCTTTGTTCTCCTACCACAGCTCCCTCACCTTTTCTGTTCCCAGAACAGCAATTTGATGGTACCTCTGAGCAGCCTGAAAGAGAATGGGGAAAAATGTTGTGTCAGAATATGGCAGGAATGGCTGATAAGAAATAATGGAAGAAAAGAGGAGAGGAGGTTAGCCTTGTGACTGCAGCTGGCTAGCACAGTCATGCAGCACCAGGGATAACCCAGTGTCCCGTGTCCAGACTGTTCCAGAGTAGGCTGCTTGCTGGTGATGGAGGGGAGAGTCCTGTCCTCCTCCCCATTCACCATGTCTTCCTGAGGTGCCATTTTAGAGGTGCAAAATTGCCTTCAAATACAGATGAAATTATACTTGAGAAAGAATATTTCATATCAGCAAACCAACAATGTGTCTGGTGTTTCCACATATGAAATGTGTATTTTCAGGTGGAAAAATATCCTGCAACGTCCCAAAGATTCTGAGTACTGGAGAGTTAATTAGTTACTCATCTTGACTGAAATTCCCCCTGCAGGCTGGTGTGAACAGTTTTAATCATCTACATATAATGCCTTACAACATACAAATTTTTATTCCCAAATACAAAGAAGAACAATGGATGTGGCTTATTACTCTAGTGAGTAATTACCACACAGTGGTAACAAAAGGCATTTGGGGAAGACAATGCAAGTGACCACTAAGCCTATTTTTGGTCAGCATATCTGCAGTATTGAATAAATGACTCCATTTGGTTTGATTTGCTGGCCAGCCACAGGGCTAAACGTTAATGTGTTCCCAGCAGCTCTTTAATACCTTCTAAAGCAAAACTGGGATGTGGGATTGGGCATTGTAGTGCCAAGTAAAAACCCATGCCAAAAGCTCTGTGCTGTGTGTGCCATTAGTCTGCTTGGGAAGGAATCTGCACTCATTTCCAAACAACCTGACAAAAAGAGATGCTGACACTGGTGGGGGCTTTGAGCAAGATGCTAACTAGTGTTTGAAAGGGAAGAAAGAGGAAGAGAGAGAGGAAAGACGGAGTGGAAGTTTTGGTAATGCTCATTTGTCTGTTATCATCCAGAAAAGACTTCCTGAGAACAGTGTTACAGGGTTATGTTTTACTTGGCTGAACTGAGCACTCCATTAGGTCTCTATTTATTTGGATTCTCTAATATTTCAATGAGATGCTAGAAGCCTCAGGAAATTAAAATGAGCAATATTTTTAGAGCAAGCAACATCTTCTTTTTGTAAGCCCTTCTACCAGCTTCTCCCCAAGCTCCTGAGACAAAGAACAGGATGTACAGCTGCCCAAGAGGGCTGCTGATGCTTAGCTGTTTTCTATATATGAAGGCCTGTCTTGAAGAAAGCAAGGACATCAGAGTCAACCATTTAAAGGGAATAAGATGAAGTTCAAAGGACTGAACTAAGTACTGCAGGAAATAAAGCAAATTTGCTATTTAATGCACCCACATTAATTTGCAGGCTCATGTAGCTTAAATCAAAATCACAAGCCTTGTTTGAAACTTTTTGTGAGGTGGTGCAGACAGGGTATATTTACAAAGAAGCAAAAAATTCCACATGCAGAAGGAAATGAACAGTAAGAGATAAAATTGGAATATTTGAGAAAACAGTAAAATTAAGTAAAACACTTAAATTCTGTTAATGGAATGCCCTTTCTTTCAGGGAACTGGAGAGTTAATCCATTTACAGATAACGTGGTATTTTCCAAAATACATTCTCCCACATATGAGAGTATTGATTCGGTGAGAAGAAGATGAATGTCTTACCAATGCCATGTTTATAGTGAACATTTGTAGCTTTATGTGACTAACAGAATGATTTATCAGTGGCTCTGAAATAGTGTAAACATGTAATCCAGATCTTCATACAGACTGGGGAAAAAGAGGCTTGAAAGCAGTGTGCAGAAAGGGACCTGGGGGTCCTGGTCAACAGAAAGCTGAACATGAGCCAGCAGTGCCCTGGCAGCCAGGAGAGCCAACCCTGTCCTGGGGGGCATCAGGCACAGCATTGCCAGCCGGGCAAGGGAGGGGATTGTCCTGCTCTGCTCTGCTCTGGGGCAGCCTCACCTCCAGTGCTAGGGGCAGCTCTGGGTGCCAAGAAGTAATAAAAACATAAAAGTGATCAGAGAGTGTCCAAAGGAAGGCAACGAGGATGGTGAAGGGCCTTGAGGAGAAGCTGTATGAGGAATGGCTGAGGTCACTTGGACTGTTCAGCCTGGAGGAGACTGAGGGAGACCTCACTGCAGTTACAGCTTCCTCTGAGGGGAAGAGGAGGGGCAGGCACTGATCTCTGCTCTCTGGTGACAGTGACAGGACCTGAGGGAATGGTCTGAAGTTGTGTCAGGGGAGGTTTAGGTTGGATATTAGGAAAAGGTTCTTCACCCAGAGGGTGGTTGGGCACTGGAACAGGCTCCCCAGGGAAGTGGTCACAGCACCAGCCTGAGAGAGTTCAAGAAGCATCTGGACAATACTGTCAGGCACAAGGTGCAAGGCCAGGAGTTGGACTTGATGAT